>JAKOPK010000002.1:0-315238 GCA_024195185.1 Coniferiporia weirii
GGTAAAAAGTTTTTACCATAACATAGAACCATGAAATTCGTCGAGCCTTCCTCGGAGAAGACGTGAGTTTTAAGCCGCGAACTAAATTATCAAGACGCACTTGCTCATTCTTCTTGTAGAACATAGAGATGATGAGAATAAGGATCGGAGCCACGCAGCTTTCAAGCATGCCTGTAGTCAGAAAGATTCAATAGGCCTCAACAAAAATCTATTCAGGATTAATTACCGAGGAGGAAGCGAAGAAAAAAAATTGGTCCGAATGTATTCGGCACCGCTTGGAGCATGAGGACGATGCCCCATAACACCACATTGATTCCTTCGTGCAAGTCAGCACGGGGCATCCTCGTGAATAGAACTGAGTTTATACCGAGGTACTTCCCGAGCTTCAGTTTCTGAGAGATGTAGACTGTCGGAAACTCCCACACGAAGAAGCCTTATAAGATGGTAATAACATTATTACGAGCGTACAAATTTACGTCCGAGAAACTTACCAACATAAAATGCCAATGCGACGAGATTATAATCCTTGAGTGTGACCGCATTAAGTTGGTACACTGATAGACACGCGTAAAGACCACTAACCTGACCGGTAATCGGAAAGCCCATAATGCTGTTTCGAAATGGCGGTGAAGACTTGTTCTGCGATGAAGTTTGAACTCTGAACCCGCTTACCTGGCATAATTCAAGGACGTCTTGTCCCTTGAAAATAAAATGGATCCATGTTATTTGGTCTATCCACAAGAATCATAAGAGATCGTTTGCCTTACAAGAACTGAGTGAAATAAACTGCTGCACAAAGCGGAGGAATTGTCCAATCCTGAGGAGTTGTTATTAAATGATATTGACTGGCGAGACTGGAATGCAGGTACCAGTTTTCTCCGCAATTTATTGTTGTATTCTTCGCTGAAGTGCTCACTGCGCCGCATTCCCACAAGCTCGAGAGCCTCGTCGACATCCTTAGAGTCTATCGACTCAACGGATATTATTTCTGGATGCTTCTCATCGACCGCAGAACGATTCTTCTCTGACGAGAATCTGGTCTCAAGGCGGACTTCTTCCAAGTGAGGTAGAGACTCGGGTGTCGCCATACTGTCAATCTTGAGAGTCGCAGAACATCGACTGGATCCCGATGGCAAGAAGATATACAAAAGCTCTGTGCCGAGTATCTTCGCCCTGGTGGGAATTCAGGCTATATTTAAACGATAAGGTGTTCGGTGCACATGAAGAAGAAGCAGGGGTGCTGGAACGACAAGGTTCAAAGTTCCGTACGGGGAGCGCCAAGTGAATGTTTCTATCTGGACTGATTATAAGGAGCTTATCAAGTTCGCGACCCGACAATGGAAACATCCCTGCCGAAGGCTTGAGTAAAGGGAAATATAAATGAAGCGTCCAATCCCTTACCGTTTAAGCCTTGTCTATCTTTTCCGTTTATTTTTACTCACTCGTCAGCGGGCATGTTCGGGAAGCAAGCTATTCACGATTAGTTCAACTCTTCGGCTTGTTACGGCCAGAAAGGATTGCACGCGTGCCATAAAACGGTGAGACAGCGATTCCACAACGCGTTACTGCAGTCTTTCTTCCTGTCTTCTGTATACCCGGGCGCATCATTCAAGCAATCTAGAAGTCATTCCTCATATACTGCATCCGATCAACACCCAATGGTGCGTCTACGCACGATAAGTCAAGGTAAAAGTAAGCTGCTGTGTTTAAGGCAAAGTGAACGTAATTGTGGTACAGAACTATGTATGCAAATTGATTGACGGCCCGCTCTTCCGGTGAATAGTTTTCCCTGAGAACATTACAGTTTCTGAACAACAATCGCAGATGCAGCGCCACCCTATGATCCGAAAAGATTAGATTTGGAGTATTGAATAATATAATAGCAGCGCCTACCCCATTGCAAATGCCGGCCGCGCCATACTCGCCGGACTTCAGCGCGTGGATAAGCGAGACAACAATACGTGAACCCGAGTTGCCGATGGCATGTCCGAGAGCAACTGCACCACTGTAATATTGTTTAGACTGTGTGTAAGGCGAGTGGGACCAACAGGACCTTACCCATTCACGTTGATCTTTTCTGGTTCGATGCCCAAAACCTTCTCAGCGACCCGTACGACTACGGAGAAGGCTTCGTTGATCTCGAACAGTGCAATATCCTTAACTGTCAGGTTTGCGGCGGCTAGTGCCTTGGGGAGTGCAACTGTCGGAGCGATCGGGAAGTCGATGGGCGCTACTCCGGCATCGGCATATGCTACATAACGGTCCGTAAATTGAGTTGCACATGAGCCGACTCTCAAAAGACTTACAAATGATCTTTGCAATCGGCTTTACACCGAGTTCCTTTGCCTTTTCCGCAGACATTAGAATAAGCGCAGATGCACCGTCATTTAAGTTGGACGAGTTAGCGGCCGTGATCGAGCCACCGTTCTTCTTGAAGCTGGGCGAAAGAGTCGGAATCTTCTCGAAAATGACCTTCTTATATTCCTCATCCTCTTTCACAACCGTGTCGCCCTTCTTACCCTTGATTGTCACGGGTACGACCTCAGCGTCAAACGCACCGGAAGCCCACGCACGTGCCGCGCGTTTGTACGATTCGATCGCGTGGCTATCCTGAGATTCGCGAGAAATGTTGTGCTTTTCAGCGGTTGCCTCGCCGCAATTACCCATTGCGAAGTTGTTGTACACGTCAAAGAGTCCATCATGCTCAACCGAATCCTTCGCCTCTATCTTTCCGAAAACTGGATTTTGGCGCGGGAGCAGGAAGCTAACACAATCAAACGCCAAACATCAGCATAAACAGCCGAAGTGCCTATTCGGTACAACAACACGTACGGAGCATTGCTCATACTCTCCATGCCTCCGGCGGCAACAACGCTCTTGTACCCGGACGAAATGCTCTGCGCGGCGATCATAATCGACTTGAGGCCGCTAGCGCAGACCTTGTTGATAGTTGTCGCGTCGCTCGACTGGCTTAAACCTGCCCCGAGCGCTACCTGGCGAGCGGGGGACTGACCAACACCGGCCTGGACAACATTGCCGAAGTAGACCTCTTCGACCTCCGTAGGGGAAACGCCGCTTGTCTGCAGTGCGTGTTTAAGAGCGACGATGCCAAGTTGGGGAGCTGTAAGAGATTTGAGAGCGCCGTTCAAGGAGCCCACGGGAGTACGTGAGGCGGCGACTACGACAACTTCGCGAGGGGAGGAAGACTTGGAGGACGCAAGGGTCAGAACCAGCATGGGGCAGTAAGGAAGAATACGATGCGCGCGCACATACCATTGGGCGGACGTGTTTGAGGAGGAGACGGGTGCGTTGTGAAGTAGAGGAGATGGATGGAGAGAGAGAACGGAGGCCGAGCATGTATGTAATAAATAGTCCGTGCAGAGAGGAACTGTGGCGTGTTCCAGATCTGCTCTTGTTATCGAGTAATCGTACGATGCTATCGTATTCACGTTTTACTGGTTCAGCTCAAACGATGATGGTGAACAGAGTAAAGACGTCTACGTTACTTTTGTAAGCTACCGTGTGCAGTGTTATATAATAGCCAATACCCTCGGACATGTGATAATGTTTCACTTCGTAGGTATTAATCATGGCCCGACGCCTCCTCTTTACGCCGAGGCACTTTCCCTCACATCCACCACATTTCCAACCAGCAGCAGCCACAGCTCCAACATCCGCGCACTTGGCTTCGTTATTTGTCCATCTGCCTCCATCAGCTCGCCTAGTGCAACGCCTGTCTCACACGGATGCAGGAACCAGCAGGGCGTGCAAAGCGTGGGGTGCTCCCCCTGAGACAACAGCGGGAAGTTCTGCCCGGCTGCCTGCAATGCAAAGCTCGTCTTCTTTACGTCTGCGAACGCATTACGTCGGAATAGCGAACACCCTAATATTCCGTCCAGGCCTAGACGAGTGCCGCCTGCATGCAAATCAGGACTATAATAGGATAATCGACGGTCGTTTGTAGCGCACTTCTCGTGTTCACAGAAAAATAGAACGCTGGAACTTGGAACGAAGCCGAGTACACGATGTACTGCCAGGCTTCTAGGATGTCGTTTTGTTCTCTTCTTGTTACGGCAGCAGCAGCATCGTCTTCCTCGAAAACATCTCCGAGTTCCGTATCCGTCCCGCCCTCAGATGTGTTTTGAGCCGAGTAGACAGTAATCTTGCGAGAGAGATATCCAAGATGGGAATAATTCTAGTTGCACTCAATGCACCGGCCGTAAGTCCATATGGTCAGAAGCACACACAGGATGTTCGTTCCACGACCATCCGCCGAGCACATTGTCGTCGGAGCCTCTGTGTTTGTCAACAAAATCCCTGCAGGCACGCTCATAGTCATCACGAGTGATAGCCATCGGCAAAAATATGGAGACCAGTCAGCATTGAGACCACTGTTCGTCGGAAACCCGAAGGGACTGAGGATAAAGATGAATGAATCCTTTCACACGACCAGCGAGGATCAAGCGTTGCTCAGACATGATCACGTGATGTGTACTGTACAGTTTATATTATGTAATCATAAACCTTGATTCCGGAGTTTAGCGATTCGAGTGTGTCTGTCCGTTCATCGTCAAGTCAGTAAGACCAACGCTCTCTGCGGTCCACCTTCCACCGCACTAAAACAACATGGCCGTCGGCAAGGTACGCGCCCCTTTGTTATGTTCAACCTGCGAACCCTGTACTAATTGGTGCGCAGAACAAGCGTCTTTCGAAGGGCAAGAAGGGTATTAAGAAGAAGGTCGTCGACCCGTTCTCGCGCAAGGGTGGGTTACGTTCGCTGAGGATTTTATCAGTTTTGTGTGCTGACTATTGGACACAGACTGGTATGATATCAAGGCGCCTTCAATCTTCGACGTACGGAATGTTGGCAAGACACTCGCTAACCGTTCACAGGGTCTCAGTGCGTAGCGCTAAGCTTACTTTATCCTGTTCCTCCTGACAGCGAAAACCCAGAAAATGCAAACGACTCATTAAAGGGCCGTATCATCGAGGTTTCTCTTGCTGACCTCAACAAGGATGAGGAGCAGGCATTCCGCAAGATCAAGCTCCGCATCGATGAGGTGCAGGGCAAGAACTGTCTTACCAACTTCCACGGCATGGACTTCACTTCCGACAAACTCCGCTCGCTCGTCCGCAAGTGGCAGACGCTCATTGAGGCACATGTTGACGTCAAGACGACCGACGGATACATCCTCCGCTTATTTGCCATTGCTTTCACCAAGCGGAGACCGTCGCAGGTGAAGAAGACGACGTACGCGCAGTCTTCACAGGTCCGCGAGATCCGCAAGAAGATGTTTGAGATCATGACCCGCGAGGCGGCATCATGCGATCTCAAGGAGCTCGTGCAGAAGTTCATCCCTGAAGCGATTGGTCGTGAGATTGAGAAGGCGACGCGCTCAATTTATCCCCTCCAGAATGTCTACGTCCGCAAGGCGAAGATCATTAAAGCACCAAAATTCGATGTATCGAAGTTGATGGAACTTCACGGCGAGTCAACTGACGTACGTTTACTTTCTTGTTTTGGTTTGATGCTATACTAACGCATTATCTTTTCCTCGTAATCAGGAGACTGGGACGAGGGTGGTGAAGGACTTCAAGGAGCCGGAGATTCTGGAGTCTGTATAAACGCCCGTGTTACTTGTATTGATGTTATCCTGTCTGCGTCTACATGCACTTTTCTACATATGCCACGGGACTAATCATGAATACATGAGCGCTATGTCTCTTCTTTTTTTCTGGCCATGCACACTCGACGCGCAAGCGTGGCAGGATGTCTATATGGAAACTACTTGTGCACGGCTAAAGCCGCAGAATCCAGAGCAGTATATTAAGCTGACCCTTCTCGTACTGTACCGTAAACTTTTATCACGGACGATACTTGCTATTAGTTGGTCGCTATGGCCGACATCGAGTTCCTCAAGAGTCATCTAGGTGTGCATCCTGACTTTCCGAAGAAGGTGGGCTGCATATATCGACCCAATAACTCAAACCTGACCGTCATTGCAGGGAATCGTTTTCCAGGACTTCCTCCCCATCCTCCGCTCCCCGCTCGCCTTCGAGACACTCCTTACCCATTTCCTCAACCACATCACCACCACTGTCATCCCACGTATCCCTGCCGATGCGCCGAGCAGGAAGATCGATGCCATCGTCGGTCTCGATGCGCGCGGCTTCCTCATCGGCCCACCGCTCGCCCTCCGCCTCGGTGCCGCTTTCGTCCCTGTTCGCAAGCGCGGTAAACTCCCTGGTGAATGCGTGCAAGCCATATACGCCAAAGAGTATGGGGAAGTGCGTTACGGATAGGTAGCCACATCTCCTGATACTAATTGTCCATGTTTTTCTTTAATGCTTGCCAGGATGTGTTTGAGATGCAAGCAAACAGCATACAGCCGGGTCAAATCGTGTTGGTCGTAGACGATCTTATTGCAACGGGTACACTGCAACGACTTCGGATACATGTCATGGACTAACTTCCTGTGCTCATTTTGACCAGGCGGCTCCGCCAAGGCGGCAGGCGAACTCGTCGCGAAGCAGGGCGGCAAGACGGTTGGTTACATCTTCGTAATTGGCCTCCCTTTCCTCAAGGGCCATGAAAGACTCGACGCACCGGCATATTCCATCATTCAGGCCGACGATTAGACAGGTAATCGTTTGGCGATCTCGTTGGGTTTCAAACGCATCTCGAGATGCCGCGCTATTTGGCGACTTTGTTCGCCTGGGGATGCGCAGTGTTGAAAGCCTCTACATCACCGAAAACGCTAGATCCCGTAGGTACACCAGCGTAAAGCGTCTGTTGTAAACAGTATGAATAATATTTAGACTTTAAATAAGTAGTCTTGTATTCAATAGAGGATGGCCATTAAGATATAGGATTTTACCCTGACTGTCCTTTAAGTCACTTCTGCGTTTTCCGCTTTGCTTTTGTGCAATTCCATCGGGAGACTGTGCCTCAGTCTTGCCGGGCTGTCCTTCCGGCTCGATGGAGACCAGGATGTCCACAGAACCGTGTATATCCACTGCACTCATCAGCTTCTTTATTTCGTCCCCTCCCGAGCGTGTCACAACGACAATCACGGCATTCTCCAGAGCGTCCGCGCCGAATTCTTCTAATTCCTCCTTTTCGGCAGACGGATTGAGCGGGTTGTCGTTGTCGCTGACGACCACAACGCCTGCAGCGCCTGCGCGTGTCGCATGCACGAGCTTCTCAAGGAACGTACAAGTACCACGATGCACGAGCACAAGCATGTCCGCTAATGATGGCGCATCAACGTCCGTGCGGTACGGTGAGCAGCCCAGACTATTTCCCGGCGCGTGAATGAGCCGAGTTCCCATGCTCCTGCTGGCCCCGAAGACGAATGGGTCGGCACCGAAAGAAGCCGGAAACGCAACCGTCGTAAAGTCGGCAAATTCTACACCGCGTTGGACTTGTAACGCAGGATCGACATGGGGATAGAAGCGCAGGTTGACGTCTCGAGCACGGTCCGCGGGAAACCAATCGTCGAATTTTTCAGCTGAGCTTTCGCTTTTGACGGATGCAAGCTGTAATGCAGGGTCGCTGAGATATACTGTTTGGCCTCGCCGAACAGGATATTGAGCCACTGTCGCGACAAATACTTAGGTATTTCAACTGTGCCATCGTTCAAGGAAAGTGCTCACGCCTAACAACATCGTAGCCCTTTCCGTCTAAGCGGCTGACGATGTGCGTTCTTATGCCACTGACGTTCTGAATCACGTAGCCATCATCGACCTCATAGAGCTTTTGAGGGCCAGGATTAGTGTCCTCTATAACGTGCTTGCCATCCGCAGAAAGTATAAAATCATATGACTACCCGCAAAGTTTCAGTTTCCGAAGGCTGTATGAAAATCCGAGTCCAAGGGCGTACGCACGTAAAGATTTGCCGAAGGCACATCACAACGGCCATATACGGACCACCAACTTTCTTCAGTGTCAAGGGATGCGGCTCCTACCAAAGCTCTAGCGTAATCGACATCAGGTCGGTAGAGTATGCCGGTCGCTAATCCCGTGTCTTCGTCGTCAAACTCGTCAACGCCTACGCGTACGGACCGATACGCTGGACATTGTAGATTCTCGACGCGTCGGGATCTTCTTCGTGCAGGAGAAAGAGGCTTCAGATACTTAGATCCTAATGTCAAAATATGGCCCTCGGTAGTAAACACAAAGTTCGAGTCATCTTTGTGTAATGGATTTGATTCGTCGAAAAGTAAATATAGGTACTGTTACGAGTAAGTTCATAACTTTAGATCTCAAGATATGGGTGGAACTAGACAACTTACTTTTAGCGTTTCTGAAAGCACAAATGATTCCATTCTGTCGTCCTGTTTATTTATCCTTAGATCGGATATTCCTGTTAGACCACATGCGACTTTCGATCGTAATATTAGGTCGTGTAATACGCGCTCGCCGACATCCAGGTAAAACGAATCTTTAGTTGCCTGTATCCAAAAATGTCAGTATTCTGACGAATATCCAGTAAGTTCTTTCGCACTCTGTACAAATAATATGTGGATTCCACAAACTCTGTAAACGCATTAGTTGCAGCGGGGCATTTGAAAAAAAGGAACTTGCCCGGCCTTAATGGATACTGTGTTGCGACTGCTTGCATATAATTAATGTCCCATACTTCAGGAAGACCTGAGTTCCGCTTCCAAAGGTTCCAGTCTTTCTTACTATTTATGATCATCGAGCTCATTTGCGAGTAGTCAGAATGGCTTACATATTAAATGAGATTTTATGGCATTCTCTACATCTCCAGCAAGTACTTGTAATCCCGGCCAGAAGGCAGACAGGGAATCGACCGTATTATACATGGCGTTCCCGGAATGCATATCGACTGCCCTAAACTGTTAAGAAGGTCAGAAGAACGCGAGCTACAAAAAACTGGAGTCAAGCCCAACCCAAAAGCCGTCCGCTCCCCTGGAGTATCGCATGATAGCTGCGTAGGCTTCGTGCCACACATCCAAGAACTCTACCTCGCCTAGTGTAGTGTATAAGTAAGTAGATATTAACGAAATTAGTGGGACGCACCGCTCAGGACGAACCATTTAAAGGCGTACTCAAAGAAAGAATCGACCCCAGCCCCAATGCCAGTTACTTCTGGGGCAAGCCATTTCTGCGTTAAACACGTCATTAAAGGGCACTGTGAATGGCAAGGACGATTTGACAACTTTACCCCGGTCCAAGTGTTTATTGTATTCCCGACAAGCCCAATATCCGATTTCCTATTCCATAAAGCGAAAAAAGCCTTGTAGGCAGCCTTCTCAAAGCGGTCATCTCCGGTAAGTCGGCTGAGTGTCCCAAATTCAAGAATGAGAGAGCCGGCTCCCGCAGTACAGGTATCATGAGACTCTCCATAGGGGACACCATGTCTAAGATTTAACTGGTAACTCTGTTAATTTGTTTCCTACTTCCGAAATCTAACAAAATAGTTCACCCGAGCGTATGGGATACCAGTGGGCGTCGCAAAGGCTGGCAGCATTCTTCGCCCTAAGTCGTGTGCCATCGTCAGAAGTTCGCCTTCATACCATCCTAGATAGAATTGAGAGCTTGCGTCCGAAGCAAATATATGGGCAGAGAGCAAGCCTCCCAGCACGCGTATGGTTGTTTCGAACACCTGTGGCCTGGTATTCACGTCGAAGGAGACCCATTCTATGACGTTTTTCACGGCCTTCTCAAATCCATCGGTATCTTCGAGAACAACAAACGTGTCTAGGACATCGACTAATGTGAGTGAGAAATTGCCAGCCACATCGTTGTTTCCAAAGTTGTGACTGTTTGAGCATTTAAATTAATCCTGAGGTGCAGTAGTAGCTGATTGCCATACGGATTCTCCCAATCTGGTCCTCTTCCGGTACATGATAGGGGCATAAGCTTGTTGAAAAGGTTAAGTGCCAGACATTACGAGCAACCTGGAATTAACGCGTTACCTCGTCCAAGGGGAAAGCTATGAAAATCAGAAGTATCGTAGCAGGTAATCTCGGTCAATAGCGATGCAGCATACCATTATTCATGTAACTGTTAAACCCATGGTTCCAGAGGTCCCTCGTCTTCTCCCTGGCAGCAAGCTTTCGTTGCGAAGACCAACCTGAGGCCTTTCCTTCCGCGTATGCAACCGGCCCTATAGACCAGTTACTTGTCTCGAGGCATACCAGTACAACGGCAAGCGCTGGTTTTTGCCATGCCTGTTGCCAGCGCATAAGAGGACGGTGAGGGGAGAGTCGCCCAAACGCGTCGACGTGGAAGTCGGTAATAGCAACGACACGGTATTGCAGATCACACCGGTCACGTGTTGGGTAGAATACCTGATTGGCCACGGATGGCGCGCGACGGGCCCGATCCCTGGTACTGACTATACATAGTACCACCACATCCTCGAAGCAAGGCAAAATGAGCGCAACCGACGTATCAAGCAAAATTGGGGAATACATGCTTAAAGGCTGGGTGAGAAAAAGCACCGTCTTCTTTCTTGCTCCGAATCTGACCTTCACAAATGACATATAGGTCTTGACCGATGATATTTGTCCGAAACAATGCTCTGTACCTCTCATGCGCTCGCCGAGGGGACGAGTCCCGGTCACCGTCTTTTGTGCAAGCTGTGATGATGAATTTCAAAGCAAGCAATGCCGCCGTCATAAAGTGCCTGTCTATTGACGTTGGCTATAGTTCAACGGGTGACATCCGTTACGCAACCTCAACCTCCCCCACCGCGTCAATCCTCTCCGAGCGTCACACATAGCTCGATCACCCATCTATCCGGAGTATCTACCCCTGCGACGGATATTTCGCGTGCGCCAAGCCCACAGCCGTTCCTACTTCCTGCAGATACCGCTGAAAGCATCCGTCGACGCCAACAGTCTGACGCTGCCTCCGCCGAGATTGGGAAGCGACTCCTAAAAGGTGTGTTTAAAATAACAAATTTACATTGACTCTACGCTGAATAAATGGCTTACTCGTAGGCTGGACTATGCTCGCGGATGAATGCCCGGGTCAAGGCTGTTATGGTATTCCGCTGGTAAGTCCCCCGCTTAAGGGCGGAAAAGATACTAGGAAGGCAAGTAGTGTTTGGTCCGGTTGACAAGAAAGAAAGATCAGGCTGACTGCTCTTCTGAGAAGGAATGCGTAGTTTGCAATACAGTTTACATCAACGAAAAGGACGCTGCCGGATGGAATCAGTTGGCAGCTGAACAAGATTTCCACCCTGCAGCCGCCAGTCATCCCAGTGGTACAGCTGACACGTCAGGCGGAGATTCACAACTGCATTATCAGATTTCTCCCCAAGAAAAGGGGAAAGGAAGGGCTACCGAATCTATTCCCGTAAATCCGTCTACTATTCCGATTACCCGGGCTTCTCATATAGTCGTTGCTGCGTAGTTCGGCGTTGAAGTTTTGGCTGGGACTACTTCCGAACCAGTGCGCAAGGACAGGCTTAACAATGTAAGGAGCCCCTCTTTCCTATATTCGTTACTTACAGGGCGTTGTTCCCTGCAGCCATTAATGTCGACCATACATCCTAGTGTGAGAGTAGGTCATTGAACTGGAGCCTATAATACCTACTTAGCGCTCATCTCATAGGCCCTTGAAGCTGCTACAACATCGCTTGAGTTCGCTTTGCGCTCTCTGTCGGAAAGGCTGGCGTCTTTGTCAGATGCCCCTGCTATTCTCGATCCTAGCGCTATTGGCCGCACGGCAGATGCCGTGAGAAAAGTCCTCCGGGCGCTGGTGCAGGCTGAAGAGTTGAGCGGTATGACTGGACCATGACTAACATGCTCTTTGGAACCTAATTGGCCCCTTGAAGTTTTAATGACACAGCAGCACTTAGATGGAAATTAACGTGCCTTCAATTCATGTATACATCTCTGCCATCCCGAAAAGTAATATTAGTCCAATTGAGTAAAAGTGTTCTATTCTTCTTCTCATAAACTTCCGCAAGTTCTTTACAACTTTACTACACATACTCGGAAGTTCAGATCTATCGCCAGCATGCCGAGCAATCATTTACTTACGATAAGCGACGTCCACGTTCTCTTTCGTCCCACGAGAGCTTCCAGAGAAACAGCATGTTTTCCGTCAGGTCTCATATAAGACCTCGCTTCAAGCATGAGTGTCTGTCGACTCATCTCGCTGCAAACGCCTCCTCTTCCTCTGCCCTTTCATTATCGATAACCTCTTCAACCCCATTCCCCGCGCGGTAGCTGGTCTACTTGAATTTTGACCTCTTCTGTCAATTCCTTTCGATAGTCTATCCTCAAAGGGATCATGTCACTCGCCGGGAAAGTGCGTAGTAACTGGTACTTGTCACTCATTCGATGAAGCGATGATCAACATCGTATTTGTATTAGGTTTCAAGCATCGTATGTGCTCTTAATACTGGCTGTACCTGGTCCCTTTGGACTTGATTAACTAACAAGCCGCAATCGTGACCTCGTTTAGTTTTCTCGAAAAAACTCGACTCGACGCGCGACCGCCGCCGTCCCTCGCATTGACGAAACGCCCGTATACAGATCTCCCCCGCTAAGTCCTGTGTCAGAACACTCTGCCTACTCCATGGGAAGCGACGAACCGGCGCGACCTGTCCCCCCTCCCCATCATTATCATCATGACGAGCAACGCAACTTTGAACCTGAAGATCTGATTGAGCCTCAAAGTCGGCTATATGAAACTTTCTCTGCGTCGGAAGGGGCAACGCCCATACCTCTGGTTGTTCGACAGGAGCTTGCAGATGAGCATGAACATGGATATGAGCATGAGCACGAGCTCGGTGACCATCGCCTTCACGACGATTATGCTGACGAGCTAGGGTTCACTGGATCGCATTCCGAGCATATTGCGCGCGACCAACCAGTGCTAATTGCGGCTTCTTCTGCGCGCTCAGATTCTACTCGTTCCAGTGGCCGAGGCCAACGGGTGACGTTCATTGGTGACCTTAGCAGTCATGATCATGAAAACCTACCTCTGCACAGAGTGCCCAGCTCAGCCGCACGGAGTCTGGGTTCAGGCGATCGTTTACGCCCTCCGCCCTCGTCCTCAGTGGGTTATAGCATTTTCTTAGTCCCACTTCAATAACTGCTCTTTTTTTGACACTCATGGGATTGAAGACACGCAGATTTAACACTTACCCTCGCCGCGAGCCGGAGCGCACGTATCGCCCTCGCAGATCAGACCCTCGCGACCGCGGTTACGAACAGCAACTCCCCTATATGATTTTCGTTGATTACGGAGATGGCCTTGAGGTTCGTGAAACTTTCCTGGAAGTTTTTCTCGGTAGTTAAATCGAGCAGATTGGGAATGAGGTCGACGGCTTCATGCTATATGAAGAGTACCTTGCCACCGCTCACCTACGCAGACCTAAGGATCACACATACTTTATCATTCCCGGAAGTACACCCGTCATTTTTTCCGACGAAGAGGGACGAGAATTGTATCGGTATGTTGAGAATGGAGACGTAGGACGGTCAACTGACCTTAGTCGCCCCAGTGTTGACGCCCAGAAGTATAACACCCCCACTTTACGTCGTCGCAGGTATATAATTCAAGACGAGTTTGGGAACGAGCTTTTCAGGTTCGTTAGTTCTTGTAAACGGCGAAGCGAACGAACTATTTATGTTTCGCCCCCAATAAACTAGAATCGGCAATTGGAACCGAGATCGCCGCAATCCCTTCGTCCCGAGTCCATCCAGCGAATACTCTTCTCATGCCAGTTCAGGTTCCCGTTCATCACGATCTAAGACTCCCCGAGTTATGTATCTTAACTCAAATAACGGAAGGCAAGCGCAGCACAGGCTGCATTGAGCGTCTGTTGCACATAACATTAATTCCTAACTTGTCATTCTGTACCCAATGTCATTGTAGTGTTTATTCTCGTTACAAGTACAATCGCGATGCAAGCTCCTCTTACTCTGGTTCATCGCTGGGCCGTGGACCGCCCTCCGATGAGTCGCGAACCGATTCCTCTGAATCTTCCGCCCCCGACATACTCGTGATGGATGAGAATGGGCAGCGCATCTACGAGTGAGCTATTGTTACAACACTGAGTAAAATCGAGTTTTCTCAATGTGCTTTTGTATCCGTAGCTCCAGAAATCGACGTATCGAGAGTGGCCATCCTTCAGCACGCTCCAGATTTGCCTCAGGACTGAGAGACCGAGATCGTGCGGACGACAACCGCCCCAATTACATGTTTGTCGACGAATACGGACAACCTGTGGATAAGTATGTGCCTGTCCATCTTCAGCATAAATATCTCTGAGTTAACTCGCCACTGTCTGAAAATCAGGGAGACCTATTACCCAAGAGAATTCCGCAGTGGCTCTTCAAGCGGAAGCAGCGACGAGTCTTATGAGCACTTGCCCCGACGATCGCAGATAATTTATATCTGATCAGGAATTTCGAGAATTTCTGTCTCCTTATGTTCAGCCTCCACTTGCCGCGCAGGTAGTTTCCATGCTCATCCTTCTCTCCCGATTCTCCGTAAGCAATATGTAACATCCCCCGCACAATATTTTATGTACTGGCCTATATTCCATGTACCCTATGTATACATAACAAAATGGCGGCCGTTGATCGGTCTAACTATGAAAAAAAAAAAAGAACCGCAGGGAGGTTTTATAAGTCCGCGTCAGAAGAGTGTACCTTAATACGAATGCACTTATTCATCTCTTTCGCTTCTGGGTTGGTCTACCCCCTCTTCCAGCATCCCTGTTCCGTTGCAGTGGCGCTACATCATCTTTGCTAAGTTTCAGAATGCCACGCGAGAACCTGCCAACTCCTAATTTCAGGCCGCGCTCTCGCTTCCTGCGGTCAGGTTGGCCATCGGATGATGCTTCAAACAGATGTTTGATGCTATGGTGATAATTGCCAAGGTCCTTTGCCTATCATCGGGGTCAGTGCAATATCGAAACTAAAGGGTAAAAAGACAACGGACCTTCTCGAGAGTCATGCTTTTCTTCTCTTCGACCTTCCGCTGCAGACCCATCCTTACCCTCTTGCTTGCCTTCTGTCTCTCCTCTTGGCGCACGACGGATTCGCCCTTCCCGAGTTTGGCCCCGGCTGCGAGTTCAAGCACACGACCTTCTAAAGCCTTTCTCCGTTGCGCTGGGGTAAGACCAAGATCGGGATTCAAAGAGCCGGAAAGGAGCTGTGTGTGAACGAGTTTGTAGAGAAGTGCATCATTTTGCAGATTAGTCCTAGTAGCGTTATCAGCCCATTGTGAGACTCTTGTACGATAATCGGCGTACCTTTCTTCCACGCAGTTTTCATCGTCGCCTGGAGCCTTTTCGGAGCCTTCAATTATCATGTCCTCCCTCAGCTTGGATACTTTCGATGACTAAAGTAGGGCTTGAGATAACGGAGTTGGTGAAATTGCAGACACTTGAGACTTACCATGAAAGATTTGGCTTGAAGTTTCGATATCCTCGGGTGAACTGGATTTGACATTGCGGAGAAGACGACCACCTCGGGTTGTTTTGTAGGCGGCTGGTCGCTGCGAAACTCGTCATCTTCTACTAATAGGAAGCATTAGATGGCTGCGGGGGCATTGGTATATCTCAGTAGCTGAGACTTACTATCCTCCTCCACCCCATTAGAACTGTCGTCTGCTGAATCACTCTCATTGAAAGGCGCGTCTGTCGATGAACCGAAACCACACCATTCGTCGTCGTCGTCTCCAGTATCACTCTCGTATACCCCCTGCGAGCTTTCCGTCGGCCTTGATTCCGCTCCGAGCTCGAGCTTCCTGCGTTTCCCTTTTGGTCCGAGAGGACTTGCCTGGACTGGGGGACCAGACGAGGACCAAAAGTTCTGACCATGGGCCTGCAGCATGGCGAGCAGAGCGTCTCGATCCGTCTCTGACGAGTCTCCGGCCATAACGGTTACGAGGGGAATATACAACTGTTTATTAATATGCTGTCAGTAAAGTTGAGCAGCATGCTTCGGACTCAAAAATTCGTACCGCCACCACCACGTGGCGCACCGCTGTCCTCAGACGCACCGACGCCCCGCCTCCCGTCAAACACATAACCGAGCCGCTCCTTCACGTCTATATTCTAATACCTTATGATGCTTGCAGCTTTCAGCCGCTTGTCGCGAAACTCAGTTCGATCAGCTACTCGCAGACTCGTATCAACAAACATTCATTTCCCCCCTGCAACCGACTCCCAGCCTTCCGTCGTAGAGCCTCAGCTCGAAGGGAATGCTAACCAAACCCCACTGAGCGAACTTACGCAGCCTGAACGCAGTTATGGAACTTCTTCCGCACCAATAATCGTCGCCTCGACGCCTGGGCCACCCGCGAGCGAGGCTCAAGCGCACCCGTTTGCAGGAGCAAAGGAATACGCGGAGATCCAGGAAGCAAAGAATGCGGTCACAACGTCAAACCTCCCCACCCTGCCTCATGGCAAAGAATCCGGCCAATCACACTTACCCGCATACGCAACCCCTCCTTTTGACACACATCACTTCTTCTCCGAGCTCGAAAGGACATTCCCCTCATCCACGGCGAATAGTTTAATGCGGGCAACACGCGCGCTTTTGGTGGATCGAATAGGGGAAGTACGAAGGAATGCATTGACGTTGAAGGATCTTGAAAACGTATGTCTGAATCGGGTTTCCTTAATTGCCGCTGCTAACAAAGATGTTTGCCCGTGTGCTGGATATTCTGGCTTCAGCAAGCTTACCTCTTCCGCGCTGCCCTATCGGAAGCAAGAAACGAGATTTCCCTACGGCAGCGCAATGATTCCGCTACTTTACGGACTTCTTTAGCGGCCCTTCGGCGAGAACTAGACTCTTTAGATGTCAAAATGAAATCCGACATTGCGAATTTAAAACACGAGTGAGGAGTCTCCGGCGCGGGACAATGTCGGACGCTCATTCGTCCGTATTCAGATTGCAAATGGATTTAGATAATCGTAAGACGGAGTCCAAAACAGATCTAAAACAGATGGACATCACGATTGAGGTGTGTTTGTTATTATCCCATACCCGAACACTCTTGACCATGTCTTGAAATTGTAGGAGGTACTTAACAAGGCGATTGTATCTATAGGGGACATGAGGGCAACAACGGAAGAGTTAAAATGGGAGAACATGCGCAGAGCCGTTTGTAAGTGTTATCATCTTTTATCCGCTGCTTTGTACGCTGACCTCGGCAACTTCGAAAATTTAGTGGCGTTGGGAGCATTTGCCGTTTCCATCGTAATTGTGTATGAGTTTAGTCACACCTCGAATTCGAAAACGAAACAGAGCTCTCCCGCGCCTTCGCCCTTTGCGGAACCGAGACAAGACAGCGTGCTCGATGGTCTTGAACAGGTGGTATAGCCCCTCTTCTCCCCCATTTCAATGACTCTCCCCTGCTCTCCTTTCATTGACGGATTGAAGGAAATAAACACAACTGTAAAGATACAACAACGCAACGGCTAACATAGTACATATAAACATCTTACTAGTATTTTAATTATCGCATCTCCCAACGACAATCATGCATATCATCTCTAGCATCATATCTTTACCGCACGTCCAATTTCCCAACCTCTTCAGCCAGCGCCTCGACCGCCTGCTTTCCTGCCGCTTTCGACTCGCCATCCTGAGTGTCCTTGGCTGAAAGAGCTTCCGAGCTTGCTGGAGATTCGACCCCGCTGCTTGCTGCCCCTTTTCGTTCGTCTGTGACGGGTTCTTCATCAGAAACCTCCCAGTTTGCCTGAATGACTTTCTCGTTCTCCGCCTGCTTCTTCGCCTTGCGCTTTGCATTCTTAAGCGCGCTTTTTGATAATGGTTTGTCCCCCTTTGACTCTCCAGCCGGGCTCGGACTGCCCTTCTTTTCTGATGACGGTGCGACCCAGCCCAGAATGTGTCCTTTGGGGAGCGCGTTCCGGTCTAGTTGCTTCTGAAGCGAGCCGCGGAAACGCGAGACGTCCTCCTGGGGCGTGAACCCAGGCCTGATCTTGATCTGTTTTCGCACACTGTCGAGAGAAGTTGGAGCGAGAGCCGTTCTGCAAAGTATATGTTACTAAGGACATACGATCCGTCTGGGCGTTTGGATTCTGGGATAACTCTTTCGAGTGTTCTGGGGTCAACTGCGATACCCGACACAGTCTTCACGGGAACGATGTCGGGCTTTGACATTGTGGTATGTAGACAGTGACTGCGAGAACTGCAAACGAAAAGTGTGCCAGTACTTAAAGCTGCGGTTCAGTCTTGACTCGCTCGGAAGCGCAATAGCGATGAACGATGTGCACGGTGATTGGTCTGACACCGCCACAGCAGTTTTACTTTTACGGTAAGTTCTCCCATGACCATCCTTTCTCTTAACAATCGTACTGAACATTAATATCAAACTGTCAATGAATTACTACAAAATACAAGAAATTAAAACATTTAACTCCGTTCATCGTACAAAAGATGCATATTATAATACATTCGAGTCGTTGCTGTCATCGAGCAAATGGTGTGGATGGAGAACCTTAGACTGTATAAATATGTCTGCCCGAGCTGTCGTGTCTCCTACCCGACTCATGATTAGCGCGGCTCCTCTTTCCACTGTCGTGGTAGTCTCGATGATTCATGCCAAATAGCCATCGGAAACGTTCTCCAAGCGTTGGACGCTGTTCGTATGGTAAGTTTACGGTTGCGTTTGTAGTAACCGGCAATCACTTACATAACTTCTGGAGTTGTAATCTCGGGAGCTGCCTGCGTAGTTCTGGTTCCCCTGATCCCTGTATCCGTGCCTCGAAGGGTTTGCGTACTGCGCGCCGTAGGAACCGGAGGGGTACACGTGATGCGCACTACGGGAACGCGAGCGCGAACTTGAGGACGGGTAGTAATACTCTCTCGAACGGTGACTTCCACCGGTATCGTATGCGCTATGTCTCCCGTAGCCATCACCGTGGCTGCTGTCGTAGTATCCGCTACTGGGATATGCATAGTGGGGGCCAGAGTGATATGATGGAGAGTGGCCGTGATGCGAGTGCCGTGAAGAGTGGTGACTGCGTGAGCCTGGGGAATACACGTATGTCGGCATATTATTGCTAGAGGGTAGATGAGGCTTGGAGAGGAATTTGTGCGGAACGGTGGGGGCCTCTATTGGCTCTATTTATCCCGCCGAGAGCACGCGTCATACTCGTACATAGGCACCAATGGATAGGCTCGGAAGCTCAAGCGCTCACCCAGTATTAACATCATATCGTACTATATGAATTGCCGTCCGCTAATTTGGGCTCCGTCCCCCCTATCCTGTCGTCTCATCGTCTGCATCGACTTTGAGCATCTGTTTCGCTGCGCTGACGCCCTCGCCCTCGTGGATAGTACTGCTTTTACCTTCACCAACGGGCAATATTAATGTAAGAGTTTTCTCAGCGGGGCGGTCGGCTTGCCAATTCCGAGATAGGCAGGTGGTGCTCAGTGGCACTTGTATATTACCACACCATAGTAATCTTGACTCCCGTATGTCGTTGGCACACCTATTCTGCACCCGTTGGGCCCCTCTTAGTCAATCAGTCAACACCCGCCGCTCGTATTCATACATATCGCACCCTGCTTTCCGCGAAAACAACAGTATACAACAGCCAACACCGCCCTAGTACGAGGAGGGCGGATAAAGTTCAGAAGAATACATATCATTCTAAATCAGCAAAGTCTCCCTCATCCAGATCGTGGGGCTGCGGGGATTTAAAGACAGCCAGGGTCAGTTTCAGACCCACCAATAAGCTTTTGACAGGAAACAGACCTCTTTAGGCTCCTCATCTTCGCCATATTGCATAACGAAGTCGACGTGCGACACGACGTTTTCTAGTGATTCCGTCGACGTCAAATCCAGAGGGAGGAACGAAACCAATGGATGGTCCTCAATCTGCAGCAGTATCGTTTAGTCAATATCGTACTTACGACGCCGATAGCATACATACTAGTTGCACAATTGCCTGATTTAAAGAGTGAAATCGGGGGTTACTGCCCTCCGATGTCCCCGGAGTGGATGCAAGCAGCAAGGGATCGGGATCCAAGTATCTTTAAAACTATCAGGAAACCTTGCTGTGCGGAAAGCACGGCCCAAACCTTGCAACGTTTCTCCGCTTGCGGATACCGTTACGTCCAGACGCGGGGTCGTCTGACTTCCCGGAGACCAGGTCCATTTTCGACATAATGTTGATCCATGGTGTCTCAAGATTCACCATGGCAGACATAGCGGACATGACACCACTGTCCAGCGTTGCAGAATTGTAGTTCAGTCTTTTTGTCATACTGGATGACGTTGAATTTATTTACCTAAAGAATTTGTACTTGTCCTCCATGAACTGCGATTCCAAGAGATACACGGCGCAGGTTCGTATACCGAGCCTACTCAAGTTGGATACAAGGGTTGGGAAAAAGCGGTGATGCGTGTAAAGTTCAATTTGACCTGTACTGTCGTCAGGGGTATCAGGAACTGGTACAACTATAGCATACATACCAGGGCAGTCAAAGATGAGATAGTCATTCTCAAACTCCCCTATTTCTTCTTCTAGCCAGTCCATATTATTCAACAAGTATCTATTGCGCTCGTCGGTTCGTGAGTAAACCTCCTGCACAGCCGTTCAAATTTAGTACCACACTCACTCACTCGAAGCAATAAAGCAAGCCGCCATTCGGCCCGTATCCTAGTTCGCTCATGGCATCATCCAGACTAATGAGATCGCGTATGTCGATGCTGGGTTCATATTCGAACGAATCCGCCGCAGGGTCGAGGTTGACAAGATGACCTGTTCGGCGCGAGGTCTGGAGATGAGTGAGGAAGGAGCGGCAGAATGTCGATTTTCCTGCACCAGCAGGACCAGTTACGAGAACAGCATAGCGCATTTTTAATGAAAAAGAAGAAGTGAGGCCGTCTTTTTAGATATTCGAGAATGGGGAGAACGGCGGATACTTTATGGTCAATGGAGGTACAAGTTGAGGTGATTAATTGCTAACGACCCGAAGGGCTAGCTAACTTTTATTTTACACAGCCACACATAATAATAAACAGTAAATTCGCGTTCCCGGTGAGAGCGACGTCCATCCCGCTCCGCCCAATGATAAAGCCCTACACTACCCGCCATCCTCTTCCTTCACTTTCTTTGCGTGGTATGCATGTCACGAAGGGGGTTATACCGAAAGTGCATTCGTCCTCCACAGCGAACTCCTTGTCTTGCCGTCCGACAGCTCAGCTGCGCCTCCTTCTGGTACTCGGCTCAGACACAGGGGCAAGACGCCGGGCGGTATCGGATGCGTCGGGAAAGCGCAAGGGAAGAAGGCTGCT
This sequence comes from Coniferiporia weirii, assembly GCA_024195185.1. Classification (NCBI taxonomy): domain Eukaryota; kingdom Fungi; phylum Basidiomycota; class Agaricomycetes; order Hymenochaetales; family Hymenochaetaceae; genus Coniferiporia; species Coniferiporia weirii. The sequence goes on from JAKOPK010000002.1 coordinate 21,278, forward strand.
GGGGTGTATTCACTTTCATTGAGAACTTCCGATGTGTCATTTTGGAGGTTTCCTTGAAAGCAGAGGGGATGCAATAAAAATACAATTGCTGTACGAGGAGTCCGAAGAAGATGTCATTAAATATAATTATTCGGGCTGTACTTTGACGAAGAGAAAGTTCTTTAACCACTTGAGCCTCAGCCTCATCCATATGGAAGACTCACTGCCATTATGGTGGTACGGTGGTAGTCGCAGCTGGAGGTGGCACGTATCCAGGGTTGTTTCCTCTAAAGCGTTTCCGCATGTCGAGCTTCATGGAAGAGGATATAGTGTTTGCTTCAGCGAAGGCAGTGAATAAATTGAAGAGAATCCCGCACCATCCCGCGCTTGCAGTTGAAGACTGCTGTACGAACAGACTTGCACTCCTCCGGCAGCTCGTCCATGTGGTTGCGCAGACAGTCAGAGGGCAGACGGCCTTGCTTGACGACACAGTCAGATCGCAAGAGACACTCCTTGAGAAGGCTGACGAGGTCCTGGCAAGAGGAGGACATGGCAGTTACTGCTCAATCGAGAGGTCACGACGCGCGCCGACGGACGCGTCTTCAGACTTCACATCCTGGCTCATGCTGCCAGCCGCGGTTCGCCATCTCCTCAGGGCAACGCCTACGGTCGCACCTGTTCCCCACAGGGCGGTGTTGTACCTTTCTGGCTCTCAAGCAACTGAGTTCCTAAATGGTATCCTTGCATCTACCGTCCCGAACCCACCGCGCGGCCCCTTCTTCTCTGCGTTCCTCAGCGCTCAGGTGTGAACTCAGTCCGCATTTTTATGTCAGACTCTCAAACGCCATCTGGGACACAGGGAAGGGTTGTCCACGATGCCTTCGTCTATCCAAAGAAGAACGCTAAAGGGCATGATGGATATTTAATCGAGTACGACTCGCGGCCGTCTGAGGCGCCGTCCCTCCTTCCGTCTCTGAAACGCTTTGTTCTGCGCTCGAAGGTCAGACTCGAGGACGTCACAGACCAATATGATGTCTGGTCTACCTGGGGCTCCGAAAATGCACACATATGGGAGCACCCGCGGCAGTGGACCTTTGCACGAAGCGGCGTAATTGAACCTCGATGGAACTTGAGTGAACATTGGCCATGGTCTGATGGCGACGGGGGACGCCTATCTCTGCGCGATAACAGGGCCCCCGGAATGGGGAAAAGAATACTCACAACCAAGGGGGACAAACGTTTGTATCTTTAACATTGCTTGCGTTCCGCGCTAAGTCCATGTTAATAGCTGAGGAGGCATCTACACACGACATTGTTGAGCACGAGGCATATACACTTCATAGAATTCTTAACGGTGTGCCTGAGGGTGTCATTGATATCCATCCTATGCATGCCTTCCCTATGGAATCAAACCTTGATATCATGGGCGGTCGTGAGTGACTTCGTACCTGACACATGGCAAATGGCTGAGCAGGCCTCCAGTGGATTTCAGAAAGGGGTGCTACGTTGGCCAAGAATTGACAGTTCGGACATTCCACACCGGTGTCTTGAGGAAGCGAATCTTGCCCGTCCAAGTAACAAAGTAGGGAGACCACTTGATGCAACGGATTCTCTAGCTCACGACTGATTATAGGAATACCCAGGAGGCAGCGTCTCCCGAGGAACTTTTGGCTCTTAGTGGCGGCGACATACGGACTACCGCAGCTGAAAGCTCAACCGACTCCAAAATCAGAGTTCGAGGGACTGGGAAGCTTTTGAGCACAGTGCACGGCGTAGGTCTGGCACTCATGAGGCTCGAGCACGCCGACCTCGTCGAAAGGAGTCTCGTGAAGTTCCAGATGAATGCGGAGTGGGACGTGTCGCATTGGTGGCCAGACTGGTGGCCGAAACAAGAACATGATTAATTTACGAAGCGGAATAAGCATTAATATTTACATATGCTATTAATGAATGCAGCTGTACGATAATCCAAGGAGACATACTACGGAAATCGACGGATGATGTTGTTAGAGTTAGGGACTCTCGACGATGACGGTCGAAACTATGTAATCCCCGTCGTGGCTGATAGACACATGCATTTGTCCGACCTTTTCTCTGTCGGAGATTACGCTTGGTGCGTATACCAGCGCTGGTTTAGAGCCGGGAAAACGGTTTCCGAGGCCTGTATACGTCAGCTCCTTCCACGTAGGGCGAGATGTCGGGTAAAGGGCTTTATACGCCGCCTCCTTTACGCTGAACCTGCGATACCGATACCCTTAAAACTCCTCAGACCATATACACGGACGAAAAAAGCGCGTACCGAACGGCTAAATACCGGAAAGAGTTTTCGTCTTTTTGGCGCCAGTCGCATAGTTCGTTGGAACTAAGTACGCGACGCGCGAACCGTTCTGCACCTCGACGAGAGATTAATGCAGCTACCCGGGGTAGGTGCACGAGGTCGACACCGAGTCCGAGTATTGTCATACGCAATGTTCGGACACGGTCATTAATATCGACGCGAACAAAGGGCTTTCAGTCGAGGCCAATGGATGAATATCAATGGGAGACGTTGAGATAGACGCGAGTGGCTTGTCTTCGGACCAAATGCAGATCAATTCATACAACTTTCTGTATTCCGCATACATCCATCATCTACAACCGACAGAGGAGCTCTGTATATTGCTCACTAGAGGTCTACGGAGCCACCTGCTTTGAATATCGAAACGAAAAGGCAGATAGCCGCTTTCTGTGTAATGACTTCTAGTCGCACAGAAGACGGGTGCGCGCACATTGCACTCGTTTGAACAAGGAAGCGCCTCATGCCGTCCCTCTTTGTCTTTCAGTATTTCATCACGGGTATCCATAGATTATATATCTACGTCCGTTAATCGCTATTCTCGTGCTGCACACTCGTCAGAGTTTTCTTTGGTCGCTTTCGGTTCTTCGTCGTTCGTCTCGCTATGGACCGCTTCCGTGGGTAAAGTTTGCCCGTGGCCTCCGTTTATACCGACTCATTCTTTTTTTTATAGGACGATAAAAATACCGGTGTCCAGCAAACTCTTCCGGGACACGACGGACGTGTTAGCTGTGTCCGCTTTAAAGCCGGGGGGAGATGTCTTCTCAGTGCAGATGACAAAGGTTTTGTGAGGTGCTGGAGGCAGCAGGACGAGAAGGTATGGGTATTATCCGTCAATGCATTTTACTGATTTCTGAACAAGTTTGTGTTGCGGCTTAGTGGACAACAACGGGCGTCTTTCAGGCGCATCCTAAGGCTATTTCTTCTCTGAGTGTCTTTGAAGACTATATTGCAACGGGCTCGTCCGATGCAACAGTCGCAGTATGGAAACATAAGCATTCACCGCAGGATATGAAAGGTGTGTCTGTTTGCAGCGTTATCTAGGCAAGCTATACAGTTGTTTGGTAGATGAATTTGAGGAGGTTCAACGAATAGACATGAAGGGCAGATACCCACTTGACATCCAAGTTGCGTCACTTCCAGGTTCCTGCGGGAAGTTTCCTCCTTTTATCTGAATTTAGGAGGGTTATTATAATCTAATTACAGGTGCAATCATGGCTATTTCCGCAACGGAAAGAAATATCACGATTCTCACTCGGTCTGACGTGAAGGTATGACGAAGTCTCATCATGTGTGTTGATATGATGGTCTCATAATATTTTTGGAAGTTTATTCGTGCCGCATCTCTGTCTGGTCACGAAGACTGGGTGAAAAGCCTCTCGTTCCAGGAGGGGATCGCTGGCCCGTCAATACTCACATTAGCATCTGGATCACAAGACGGAACCATTCGCCTGTGGAACATTGAGCGAATTATGAAGGAGAAAAGAGCGCCTTTAGATGACGGTGCTGATGCCTTGAACGATGAATTACTCGATTCTTTTGAGGCAGCGCTTGGAGACATCGCTGAAGGCGAGGAAGGCGGTAGGCAGATCTCTACGAAACGACATGTTCTGACTGTCAGAACTAGAGAAGGGAGGTACGTTACAAATTCTTAGATCAGACCAGCGTTTTACACTAATAACACTGACGTACAGTTCGACGCAATTTTCTGTCACCTTTGACGCACTTCTTATAGGACATGAAGCTGGGATCACATCGCTTGTATGGAGACCATCACCTTCAGGTTCTGCGCCTCGTCCTACTTTGCTGTCAACTTCGACGGACTCGTCGCTCATCTTGTGGGCGCCATCGACTATTACAGCATCTGCCGGGGGCAATACGACCTCGTTGTGGATCAATCAGCAGCGGTTTGGTGACATCGGAGGGCAGAGACTTGGGGGTTTTGTAGGCGCGATATGGATCCGTGGTGGAGAAGATGCGCTTGCCTGGGGTTGGGGAGGTGGATGGAGGCGATGGCGCTCCCAGACTAGCAACACTAATTCAGAAACATTCACCGAAAAATGGAAAGAAGTGAACGCAGCCAGCGGCCACAATGGTTCAGTGCGTGGCGTGTCTTGGAGCCCTTCCGGGGAATACTTAATTTCTACGGGGTATGTTCATCTATTATGGTCATGGTCTTCTGCCGTCTGGTTATATATCCTTATACTCTTTTTTCATTTAGCCCGGACCAGACGACACGTATCCACGGCAATATTAATGCGAAGTTGGATAAATCTCCTGAATCGTGGCACGAAATCTGCCGTCCTCAAGTTCACGGCTACGACCTCATAAGTGCTGTCTTTCTCAATTCGACTCGATTCATAAGTGCCGCAGATGAGAAAGTTGCTCGAGTGTTTGAGGCGCCGCAGAGTTTCATGTCACTGTGCAAGAACCTCGGCATTCTACCGGATGTGGAGGACAAAGACGAGGTAAGCGCGTTCGGTGATCTTCGTCAAATGCATATATCTTGACAATAAACGTAACAGAGACCTGCAGCGGCTTCTGTACCTCCCCTTGGGCTTTCGAATAAAGCACTGTCTGGAGGTAGGATTTCTTCCTGTGAGGACAGGAGCGATACTTTATTAGAACACAGCCGATTCAACAGAATCTCATTTCCCTTTACCAAACGCTTCGATGGTGCAGCGCCGGCCTTTCGAAGGGGAACTGGCCATATCGACGCTCTGGCCAGAGGTGGAAAAAGTCTTCGGCCATGGCTACGAGGTGATTAGTGGGCTGGCCACTTCCACGCATACTGTGACTGATTGATACGCAAAAAGCTCCATGCTATTGCCTCATCGCATTCTGGCAGATACGTTGCGACATCCTGCAGAGCGACGACTCCTGAGCATTCTGGGATAAAGATTTATGATACGAAGACATGGCAGTTATTCGGCCAGACCCTTCTAGGACACCAGCTGACCGTTACGCGGATTGCGTTCAGCCCTGATGACCGACATATCCTTTCTGTCTCCCGTGACAGAACGTGGAGAATTTTTCAGGCAGGCGACGGTAACGCGTTTGGGCTCTTGTCCATGAAGACATTGGTCGCTTAATGACACTTACCCCTCCTACCAGATGGCTATGTCCCGCTCGCAGCAGACAAATCGCACGCCCGCATAGTATGGGATTGTGCCTGGACGCATGAAGGCGACGTCTTCGCTACAGCATCAAGGGACAAGACGGTATGACAGCTAACATTCATTTTCCTCCCTTCTTCTAAGCCGTTAAATCCAGGTCAAACTTTGGAAATTATGTGATTTGACAACAGACAAGCAGGTACCGTTGCACACCATCAAGACGAAGGAGGCGTGCACCGCGATTGCCTTCGCTCCTGCGGAAGGAAATGGGCTGTAAGGTATTTTCACGTCTCGAAATTTCGTTGTTTAATAACTGCTTGCACCAGACGGCTGTTGGCCGTTGGGTTGGAAAATGGAGAGATCATAGTCTACTCAAATTCTGCTGAAAAGCCGGAGAAGTGGGTGCAGCATCTTTGTTTGAATAATAGGTTCGTCAGCGCTTGCGCTCCGAGAAATCACTCTGACGTTCGTGTTAATTAGTGTCGCACACGTAGACCAGGTCCACCGTATGGAGTGGCGACCACGGAGAGCGGACCATTTGGGCGTGGCCCAGTATCAACTGGCAACATGTAGTGAGGATGGCACACTTCGTATTTTACGTGTTCAACTGTAAGCTTGATTGCGTGAAAATGAATCCTATTTGTTAAACAAAGTATCGAAGAGGGAGGCTATCAGGTGTACATGGTTATAAGAAGTGAGTAATCCACAGAAAGCTATCAGGTAATGACACATTGGGGTTGAGACCGTGTTAAGGGTATGAAACAAAAGTTGATGGCAGGGCAGTCCGATATAGTGGGCAGATAAGAGCTAACAAATGAAAGACAGCGGCGGATAATGTGCAAGTACTGATACAGGAATATCGGATAGTTGAAAATTAGAGAAGCTCACGGAGGCTCAAAGGGACTTCAGGCTGTCAAAGGACGGAATATCAGCTATCACTTATCTTAAGATACTTAAAAACTTGTCAGGCTTACGCATTTTATCCTGGAGAAAAGGGCGTTTTAGTAAGATTTACGGGATGGAAAGTGTAAAGTACATACTTATAGAAACATTCAATAGAACGCAACATCTCGACGTCGCCACCTGTAGCGGTAACAAAGTTAACGACGACCCCGGCTTTGGAGTAATTGTTGGCAATAGCAGGAGCAACACGATGTGCGTATTCTTCAACCGCCTGAGGCAAGTCTAGGCCGGACGTCAGCAACATGAAACAAAGAACAGAACCGTGCAACACACCATAGTTAATGACTAGAGGCACCTGGAAAACGTCCGGGGCCTTGACTTGAACATCGTAAACAATCAATACCTTCGTAACGGGTTGTCTAATCATAGATCCAGGAGATACTCTGAACTTATTTAGAGCTGCTAATTTGGTGCCAGCGTTCATGTCACTGTGCTGTAACCAGAGTAAGTTCGCGTTGCACTAGAGGCTCAGTGGGGGTTACTAACCAAGGGGACAGCCTCAAGACCTCTGCTAGCAAGCTTAAAGGCAACAGCCTCTAGAGCTGTCAATCCACCTACGTGGACAATGATTTGAGGAACTTCGAGGTCATCCAATATGTCCGCAAGCGCATCTAGCTTCCACTCCCTGGCTTGGGTGGTCTCGGCACTGGATGAAGCACCGCGTCCAGAGCCGATAATTCCATGACCACCTCCAGCATTCATTGTTGCAGGATCGGAGCGCGCTCCTGACGCTGTGAATGCCAGATAAAGATAAAATTGACGGAGGCCTTTTGTCCCTTGACTTGTATCTGCGTGTGTGATGTTGCCGTCACGTCGGACAAGGACTCGGACTGGCTCGCGCAGTTGGATGGTGTTCGCCAGATTTAAAACATCCTGAGGAACGGTGTTGGAGAATAGTGCTGTCTGTCGCTCAATCTGCTGTGTTGCAGGTGTCGCGGCAGCTTCCCCAGAAACAGTACTTGAGGTACTTATTGCTGAAAAACGTCTTCCGTTCTGGGAGAATGGGGAGCTAGACAAATTTCCATTCGAATCAAGCGAATTAAGCTGCGCCTGAGATGAAGTCGTAGGACCTGGTCCAGGAGTACCAGTGGTGGTCACTCCACGAGAACGAGGAGGCGGCAGCAACTTCACAATATTGAAAACGAACTCGTGCAAGTTGCGAGCAATTAACTGGTCTACTTCATCAAGGACCAGGAAGCGAACTTCAGAACCGGACAGACCACCAGCAGGCGTAAATAATGCGTGAAGTTTCTGCGGTGTTCCGCATATAATATGAGGCAAATTTTGTTGCAGCAGTCGCAGTTCCTGCTGAATATCACTGTTTGGCCCGGTTGAACCCACACCAAGCGCCGACCTTACGCCAATGGGACCTCCAAGATCTCTTATCATGCGCTGCGCTTGCGTGGCCTGATCTACTGTTGTAGAGATCATGACCACTATAGGGCCACGACTTATAGGTCTTTGTGCAATGTGGGCAACGGCAACATGAATAGCGGGAATCACGTATGCGGCAATGCGCTCTTGCGTAGGAGGAGCCTGAGCAATGATATCAGATCCCCTCAAGAGGAACGGTAGAGCCCTCTGCTGAATCTTATTAGGCGGACCAACACTGTGGAAAATTTGAGTGACAGGGATCCTTCATGGACGTTAACACTCACCCGAACTTGTTCAATGAACGGAGCAACTCCGGTGCGAGAGGCAAGTGCTCCCACTTTGATGCAACCGGTCCGAGCTCGCGAGGAGAGTTATTTCCCAACCAATGATCGCTAGGAGATTCCGGGATCTTAATAGAAGCGTGAGTATCCGTCAGAAAGGTATCCAAAATGTGAGACGTACACCGGCTGAGTCGCGCCTCATTAACCCAACTACAGACCTTCGTTTGTCGCGGAGTATACTGTCAGGCCTGCCCATATTAGAATCTGTCGGCCGAACCGGCAGCTCAAGCGTCCCTGCTGACCATGTGCGCATCGGCGGGTTTGGCACACGTGGAGACGGACGTAGGTCAGGTCTGTTCGGGAGCCCGTGCCCGAGCAAAGCTGACTGGCTCACGGACTGAGGCGGAGCGGTCTGGTTCGGTGCGATGTCAAGACCGAGTTGAGGAGGCCCATGCGCAGGGGGCTGCGGAAAATTTTGATGTGCGCCGTTCATGTGCTGCTGAGTTTGTAAGGCCAAAAGCTGACCGACTGAGGAAGTCAAACTGTTAATTCGATGGGATAACTGCGAGAGGTCATCTGGCTTTGCGGGCGTTGCACGAGGGGGCGTCATCTGTAACGGACCCAGACCCCCAGAAGGCGTCAGGCTGCGAGACACAGCGGACGAAGGGGCAAAAGGGTTCTTGAATTCAGGTTCTGAATGTATGGGACCCAAAGATCGCTCAACAAGTAGGTTGACTTTGCTGTGTACTTCGGCGAGCTCCCGCTGTATCTCTCTGTTGGAAAATTCACATCTTGCGAGACGCTCCATGAGATCGCGAATAGTCGGAGAAGACTTGATCTGAGCTTCAAAACTAATGGACGAATAGTCAAAGCTGGACGTGACAATACTGGCGGAGTCGGTGGAGGAAACTGGCGATGTCGACTTGAATGGTATATTGAATGACGGCGCTGTAGAATGCATGGCTGTCTTGTTCGGGGCGTGCATCGGCGGTGATATTCCATGTTGCTCCTGGGAGAGGTTATTCATAGAGGTAGCAAAGTCAACGACATCGCGCCCTGGGTTGGTTGGAGCTTGCGCTCTCATCACCCATTGATGGATAGCACGGGGCCCAGGAGTCTCCTCGCCATCAAGGGCACCGTTGTTGTGTGCGACAACGATCCCATCGTCTTGAAATGACCGCATGGACCTAGACTGAGTTGCAGACGCGAAGGAAGTCACTTTCTCCTTCTCATCGGCTTGCTGACCGAACATAGACGATTTAGGGGAGCCTGACCTCGAGCCTGACTGCACAATCCCGTCGCCGCTATCTGTGGTCGGTGCGGACCCCAAGGGCGACGAGTTTGCAGAGCGAAAGTCGGATGAAGAGAACGAGATGGACGAGCCCGACTGCTGAAGTGCATGCGCGCCGGAAGGCGTCCTGAACCCCAGGCCCGCGCCTACACCAGCCGAGTCGGCGCTATCCGTCCCCAGCGCCGACGGAAAGAAGGGCACAGAAGCGGGATTCAAAGCCGGGCTTCTAGCCATCATGGTTGAGTCGTCTGGATATCACCCTCGTCCAGAGGATGAAGAAGACTGTCGCCGACGTCAGCTCAGTATCTATCAATGAGCCTCGCAACAAGAGCAGCGGCCACCCCAGAACAATAACGCAAGGAAATCCTCACCTCTATCGGCTGTAGAGAATGGATTAGGCTACTGGCCCGTCGTCATGCGGGACAAGTGAAGGAGGTACGCGATAGCGAGCTCGACCTCTGTGCCAGATGCTGACGCTCTCTGGCAATCCCGGGCTCAACCCGGTGCTCACACCACGTAGCCGGCGGCATACCTATTCCGATCCCGGACCTCGCTTTTGTATCACAAGTAACAGTTACCGCAAAGTTGCCCTCTCTTCTGCTGTCTACATTTTCTGTACGTGAGGGAGGAAAGGAAATCCAAGATACACAATCATAAATACAAAATTCGAACACACAGCATTGTACAGACACGGGAAAGACGCGCATAGTAGTAAACAACTCGATCACGAAGCCGAAAACCCATCCCAAAACAGAACAAGGTGTACAGCATAGATAACCGCATCCATAGCATGTGCATAAGTAGCTAGACATATCAGACTTCGACGGAGCCAGACCTCGTTTACTGAGGTCGCTTTCCTCTCCTGGGCCCGTGGTTGCTGCAACCCGGGGCTTGTTCGGGTCTTGGACGTACGCCGGCAAAGGGATCAATGAGAAGAGTGGGCTGGCGGCAGAGTTCACGCCTATGGGACAGTGGGAAAATAATTCAATAAACAAAGCTTCAGCCAAGCTTCGCGGCGAAACATTTACCCCTTGGGCACGGAGCGTTGCACCCGTTTCTCTGCTATTCTTTTCATCTCAGGTAAATCGTCTACGGTTGGACAGACCTGGTGAGAATCTTGTAAAATAATTTCGTAGACCACAGGAGACTTGACACTCACAACGATAAAGCAGCCATCAAACAAACACCCGTCAAGCTTCAACGCTCGGATGTATGCAATGGGATCACGAAAAACAACTACTGCGTAGTGTATTCCCTCACCCTCTACATAATCGCTGCTGGGGATGACGGAACAGCGGATGCTGACGTAATGTACAGGTCCACAGGACGAGAATGCCTCGACAAGGGCCTTTTCAGGTGTGTTTTTGTTGAGCTAACATTATAGACACCTGTTAGCATGGTTATGTGAAACGTGCAAGATGAGAGCTCACATTCCCCACGAAAACATGCGATAATTGATTGTTTTGGACGTCCTGGACAACGCGGTCACGGCGACTCTTTTTAACTGCAAGGTCGGCATTGGAGGGACGTGACGGCCCGGCTGTATTACGAACGCGGCCCGTGGGCTCGGCTTTCGCCTTTCCTTTGCAACCTCTTCTCTTCTCCTAAAACGAGCCTTCAGTTATTTGGTACGACCCGAACAGTGCATAACTTAGGATACGAACGTATGTGCGAGCGTCAGCCTGGGTTCGACCGTTGGCTGCAGGCACTACAGGAGCAAGTATACCAGAAGGACATCTGAAGACTGCCATCGCGCGTTGGTTAAAGGCGACCGAAGGTGCGCTTTATATTTTCTACACGTGTGAAGCCCCTTCAGAAGTTCAATAAGCCTGAACCGAACCGCGCGTTACCGTTGGCGGAGGAAGGCGAAGCAGAGAGACGAAGGTGGTGGTACCAGGCTGGATCGACGAGTTTTAATGCTCATTGTTGTGCTAAGCTTTGACACTGGGTCGTGGCCTGGGGAATGTTGACAAAAAAAGGGAACAAAGAAAAATGCGCAAGCACGGCTAGCGAGTAGTCTAAGCGGCGCGCCCTCGATTAATTCAGAGCATCGCGCTTGTGGCTGAACCTCGCGTGTCACGTGCCTTGATCAGGTTCAATGCGGTGGGCCGCGGGCTACTACTTCAAGTTCCGACCATTGCTGCCACCTACTACTAGTAGTATGTCCTGTCAGAGTCTTGCCCATATTCCTCGGAATTGGCACTCATATCCTGAATGTTGGTGTATACAATGGAGAGAGTTGAACCGATAGCCTACGAGCTTGTCAGCATCGTCGACATGCGCCTCTTTCTTTGTTCTACTACTAGGGTGCTGGCGACTTTTCCCGTCATTTTGTACGAGTATTCACGCAAAAATTTATCCTCTCGTCATCTAGGCAATCGTTCTCACTTTTGCTTGCTTGGCTGTCAACTGTAGGTCCATTTATCATCCTATCCTCAGAGACGCGTCATCATCCGATGTGGTTGCATACTAGTATTCGTTCTATAGGCCCCCTCGCTGATTAGCAATCCGCAATGGCAAATTGGCAATCACGCATAGTCTCCCCACCAGCGTCTCCCTGGTCTGTTGCGGTTCTGGGCTTTATGTATCACTCCGGCTTACTACTGGATCGTATACATACGTGATACGTGCGACATCCAGGTTATGCCGGAAAACTTAAGGCTATCTCCGGACTCTCCATAGCAAATCTTGGCATTGGTTCTTTGCTTCAGAACTGCGAAGGACTCTTGAGCAGGTCGAGATGGCCCATATGGGGCTGGTTCGCTTGGAATGTTATCGTGATTGTACACTTGTTTTCCCGGGCAGCCACAGAGGACAGGGTCTTAAAGGAAACATTCGGTTTGCAGTGGAAACACTAGGCGTGGACAGTACACAAATACTTCATTCCCGGAATTTGCTGACCCCAAACTATTTCCGCGGCTCCTTATAAAGGATGGGGTTTAAGATGGACAGACTCTGTCCTGTTTATACACTGTTTCTGCATTATACCAGATCCATGTGTCTAATGTCCTCCTTCCACTTCCCACCCGAAATTAGACTCCACCTCACGAAGTCGTTCGCAAACTTTTTCTACCTTGGCGTCGTCGATATTTGCTACAGAAAATCGGATCCATCTGTCCGCATCCTCCTTTCCCTCACCCTTTGAGTAGTTCGATGGCATGAAGAAGCCAGCAGGAAGAGTCACTACTCCAGCCTCGACGGCCATTCTGCGACTAACGTCTGTAGCAGATATACCTTTGAAAGGATGCTTTACGAAAGCGTAGTATCCGCCCTGAGAGCCGAGCTTCCACGTCGAGGGAAGAAGTGATTTAAACAACTTGTGACGACGGACGAGAGACAATGAGGTTTCTCGAATGAACGGACGAAGTTTCGGTAATAGTGGGTGCAGCGCTAATTGTACGTGTCTCGGCGGGCATATTTGTATGCAATCCAAAACTGTTTTGACCTGGTGCAAAACCTCAGCTGGAGCGACAATCGCGCCAAGACGGTGTCCCGGAATACAATAGCTCTTGGAAAAGGAGAAGATATGGATGAAGTGCTGTCTCCATGTCCAATCTGCCAAAGGGACAGACGACGACTGAAGGGCAGGAGGAGCAAAGAGATGGTGGGGCACACCATCGGGTATAAAATCGCGATACGTTTCGTCCATAATAAGTGCTATGCCGCGCTCTTTCGCCAAAAGGGCGAATGTCGCTATCAGAGATGGAGGGTATATAGCACCTGTCTTCAAGAATGTTTGGATACTTGCATGTCTGAGCTAGCTGAAGACGGCGTACTGGATTGTTAGGGGTGACTAGAACAATTGCTTTAGTCTTAGCGCTGATGAGCTCTGCACATCGCTTCGGGGAAGGCTGGAACCCTTCTTGCGGAATAGTTTGAAGAGGTACTGGTGTTATACCCATCATTCGGAGCGTCATTCTACGTTTGAAAGACATCAGTGGGCTTCATATGAATTCACAGCAAGAAACTAACTCATGGTTGAAGTACCTGAAAGGAATCTATAGTGAAAATAGACCCTCACAATGGTACAGTTAATGCCCGGGCAACTGCAGAAGACCTACCAAGGTACCGGGAGGACGACCTCATCGCCTGCATCAGCCACGGCCATAATAGCAGTAGTGAACGCCATGTTTGCGCCCGCGGTCAATGCAACGTCTTCGGAAACAAGATCACTATGTATTCCATATATGTGCTTCATCTCCTGTACTAGAGCAGACCTTAGCGGAGGCTCTCCAGTTACGGGACAATAACCACAGGTTCGAGGATCTGCCGCACACTTTCCCAGTGCGTTAAGGAGCTCGGTGGGTGGGGGGATTCCAGGAACGCCTTGAGACATGTCGAGAATTGGTTTTTCCTTTGTTGCAACATACGATGCTGCCCATTTGTATGCCTGGGGAATCCTTTCCGGTGCATATAAGCTCCGCGTTAGTGGCACAGTGCCAGTCGAAATGAGGGATCGTGAAGCTTACGGCGGGCTTGCGGTGTTTTGCACAGCATGCGAGAGGCGAAAGGCGAGGCTTCTCGTACACATTTCAAAAGTGTCGCTTTAGTTTCTTCCGTGGTTATTGTGGTATGCACGGAGGACGATTGTGAGTGCACGGAGGCGTTGAAGTCGACGCCCGGACCGCGCATGCCGATCCAAACTGTGGCAAGGCTGCTTGCAACCTCCGAGCTATGTATGGTAGTAGTAAAATACAACTCTGTCTCTCTTATCTTCATAATAACCAAAGTCACGCCCAGGTATGTTAGAAAACCTACACCGCGTGTACAAAAGGTCTCACATGCCAGCTACCAGTTCTCTGTAAATGTCCGGCAGATCAACCGTGAAGGGCGGCGGGAAACCCGAACTTGAGCTCGAAGACCCGATCCTAGAAACACCGGGTCGGTTCCCCTCGCCGCCGCCCCATGTTACGCATGCCTCACGCGGCGTCCATGTAACATTCAACGCTCTCCCCGCCGTGCTCTTAATTCTGACTATCGCGTCAGACTCCTTCGTTCTCGTCATTTCAGCCTCGGGACCTACGTTTCACCTCTACGCATCCCGTCTCGCATGTCGCATGGAGCTGTGATGGCCGAAGGCTGGCCTCTGTAGGAATTGACAAGGCTGTCAGACTGTGGACACCAGAAAAGAGTGTGCGCAGGCCACTTTGTTTAAGTGATCGCAGAAGCTCTAAACACTCCGTTTGCAGCTGGAACCTCGTAGTGCGGTCCAGTATACTGGTGGACACGATTACGACGTGGATTACGTGACCTGGAACCCAACCCACCCGGAACTGTTCTGCTCTTCAAGCCAAAGGGATAGAAAAATTGTTTTCTGGGACGCGAGACGTAAGTTCCCTTTCCTAGGTTCTCTTTCATGCGATGCTTTCTCTGATCTGACATGACAGCCTCCCAAAATTGACAGAGAGCCGCTGTGTACAGACATACACCCACCACCAGGTGCCGACTCAGATCAACTACGCTCCTAATGGGAAGACGATCTGTATAGTCACTTTGAGCAACCAGCTTTCCTTCATGCAGTTCGAGCAAAACGAAGGCGAGCCGAAGCCTCAGTGGAATTTTGTGAAGCGAGAACCTGTGGGTTCCCGTTGGTTTCTCACCCATTCGCCGACTAATGAAAAACTTAGTGCATGGCTTCGACGGCCATATTTAATCATGCTGGTGACGGACTAGCACTGAGCTTCTACCGATCAAACACGCTTATTATAATGGATTATCCATCCCTGGTGTTACGCGAACAGCCCGCCGCACATGTTGGCGGGTGTTTAGCAGTAGCGCTCGACCCCAGAGGGCGGTAGGTGTCATTTTTCAGCTTTTTGTGGCTGATTGGCTGGACACAATGCATTTTAGTTACCTCGCTTCGGGCGGCAACGACTCTATTGTCAACCTTTTCGATATGACCGAATGGATATGCATCAACACTATCACGGCCTGCGAGTGCGTCGGCAGGACTTCTGGCAGGAAACCAGCACTTACCTGTTTTTTTTAGCCATTCAATAAACGCGCTGAGCTTTTCGCACGACGGCGAGTATCTCGCTATCGCCAGCCAGGGTTCATACATAGATATTGTGGGTACCTTTACTAAGTAATCGCAAAGTATTGACACCGTATTCACCTCTCACCTTGCAGTGCGCTGTCGAAACCGGCTTGCCCCTCCACCGCGTGTCCACCATAGGTCCCGCCCCGGCTGTCACATGGCATCCATCGAAGTACGTCTTCGCTTATTGCGGGCAACAAAGTCGGGAAGGAGCGCCTCAGACAGCTTTCCTGAGCCTCTTTGGTCCCGGCATGTGATGCATAATCAATCACATAATACGATGTATCAATACTTTGCGAGACCTTCACCAGCCCAAAATACTTGGCAGACCTCTATGTATGAGGGTGGCTAAAAAAACTTATTTGTGTACAGCTGCTACTATAGCACATTGTCCGAAGGAAACGGATGATAAGAGCCCAACTATGATAACGACGGGTGAATTGGTGCCAGGACATTCAAACCTCAACGAATTATATATTCAACCATGCTAAGAGACGGGCATCGTACAAAGTATATAAGCGGAATTATAGTATAATAATATAAGCACTGGGGATTATTCTTGAGTGATGGCGGGAGAGCCGAGGAGGCTTAAGCAGAAGAAGTCCAAATAATAACAGGGTAACATGAAATCAGCCATCTCATCTCGGGGTTTTCGCGCGAGGTCGGAAGTGACGGGGTTCTTACCGTGGGCAATGGTTCAAAGTTGTGCGTCGCCCCTTCAACCGTCTGGCTGCCAGTGATTCCACCCCGTTAGATCTACTGAGAGGAGGTGTAGAGGTCAACTCGGGAGAAGAGAACGATGCGAGCGATGTGAGACTCAGATGGCGTCGTATGCCCTCAGCTGTCGACTGCATTGTCGCGTCACCGTCAGCCCTGGGTGTGAGACTTGCAGACAACTTGGGCAAAGGATGGAGACTGGCTGAAGGACCTTCTTTCAAGTCGTTCATCCCCCCTATCATAGTTTTGGTCGTAGATCCCAAATGTCTCCGATCCTGAAGAGCCTGGTCTACAAGCCTCTGGGAAGGGGCCGGCTGGAGTCGAAGGCAAACAGTGGAGGCGGTGGACTCGATGGGCGGTTCAATGTCGACCAAACCCGGCGTAAGCGAAGATCCAGTGTCTAAAGAGCCGCGCGCCGGCGTATCCATAACACTGACATCCATGATTGTTTCAAGTCTTGCCATTGAAGTCTCCTTCAAATTGTACATCCCACCAGCGGCGCCTCGCAAACTCTTTGAAGCGACATCGTCTCTAACGAAGGTCGATTCCGGGGCTCTTTCCAACGCAAAACAGAGACGGTCCTCAGTTTCAACAGTGTCCGTCAATGCAGATAAACCCCCGCTAATAAGGGAAAGCTCCGATTCGTCAGTCTCTCCGTTACATCCTAGACCTTTACTCAGGTTCCGGGATGAGATAATATCCCGACTCAAAGCCAATGATGCGGTCACGTCCCCGCGCATCGTAAGTGGCGATGGAGAACCCGCTCTGCTATTCTCACTGACGATATACTCTGCTTGGGGAAGGACAGAGAGCTTCGGCAAGGGGGAGAGCAACGAAGCAGCTCGACTCAATCCGCCCTTACTATGAACCGCATCTCCTTTGATAAGCCAAACGTCACCGCTACGGCGGCCATCGACAACAGTTATACTGCCGCTACGTTTATAACGGCTCCCAAAATCGATGGAAGAGGAAAACCCAATTGATCTTTCATACGGGCCAGTTGGAACAAGCAGCCGTGTGAACACGACACTGAGTGCCAATATGGGTGCCGAGAGCGACACGGAAAGTATGAGGAATATCGGTGTCACAGTATTCGTCGTAAAACCTCGGGGAGTAGCCATGAGTAAGTAGGGCAAGGAAAAGGCCTGCGAGTGTTGCATTTAATCGCTCAGTTCACCTTCGTAATGCATAGGTAATGTACTCACTAGAGGTACCCAGAGAAGAACGAGCCATCCAACAATGCGGCTGACGTTCACATTTAAGTCCTTCACACGCTGGACAGCGAATATATCAAAGCCCCTTTCTGTATCATTACAACTCATACCCGATGGGTTAATGCAGTCATCTAGAACTCGCATGCTGGACAAGGCTGGCGTGACTAGACAAACACCTGGACGACTGCCGCACATCTGCGGATGAATGACCATGGCAACGTTCGGCAGGGTCAGTCCGTCCGCGCTGGCTGTTGGGAATGACCACATGGACATAGTGGTCTGGGAGACGGAAGGCTCGGTCAGCCAAGAATTATCATGTTGCGAAATTTTTGAATGATTGTTGTCCTCATTTTCCCTAGCAACATGAGGTGCACAATGGCTAGATGCGTTTTGACCTTGCGGAGTCGCAAACAGAGGTTCATTCGTCCCGGGAAATCTTTTTATGTCATGATTGGTGTCTGTCTCGACATACGATGTTTTCTCTTCTGCATCCGCGATTAGATCAGATCTTGCACCGACTAGTTCGGCCCTTGTACTGTGTACGGTCGAGAACGAAAAGGCTGAGATGGAGTTACGATGCGAACCGGCGTCAGAAGTAATCCATGAACTTCCGTCCTTGAGCGCCTCGATAGCCTCTTTCGCGAGAGTATGACGATGAGACTTCTCTTCCATTGCGCGGCGCCACGATTTGACATGTCTGCTTGGGGCTGGAAGGTTGCGGCGGATAGCAAGAAGGGTAGCGGCGATATAAACCAAGGCAGTCGTGCTTAGAACAGCGACGACGACTGAAAAACTCACGACACCGATAAACAATCCCTTCACCCCAACGTCAGTCAACACGCCAGCCACCGAAGCCGAAACGGTAGTAATAAGTAACGTTGGCACCCAAATGACCCATTGCTTATACCCGAAAGAAGCTGGCTTTCCTAGACGAACCTGTACGAGAGTAGCGGCGATGATAACAAGGAGGCACGTTTGCCTGAAGGTTAGAGTTAACCACAGCCTCACGGCTGAAGCGGGATCGAGGACGGCATCACCAGATACCGACAACCCTCCAAGATACTCCGCGAAAACCTCCCATATAAAGACAGCCAGACTAAGCAAGTCGCAGGCCGCTATGCAAATATACGCCTTATCCGTAGGAGAGAGCGACGTGGTCTCTGCAAGACTACTAGTTCTCCTCTGCATTACAATTAAGTCACGGTCAAATGATGACAAATAGAACAGTCTTAGAAGGGGGACTTGCCCGGGCTGCGCGGCCACCACCGCTCAAAGGATGTGACGGAAGGACAGGCAAAACAACGCGAATGATAACGACGACGGAAAACAAGAAAGACGACATGGAAAGAGCGAGAGTCGGGACGAGCGGAATCATGACGTCGTCCACAGTCGTTGGATGGGCATAAAGGTGCGTATGAGCGTTACTTGCTTGTTTATTGGATACTCCAGTTTAGTCCGAGAACGCACTGGGGTACGTCCGGGCGACGACTCCGAGTCGTCGCGAACTGGGACGCGTCGGTCGGACCCGAACTTGGCGTTCTTCAACTATTTGGCCGCCGGCAAACACGGACTCAACACGTATCCTATCAGTAGTCATGTGGAAGCCACAATTTTAATGTACGGTCATCACTGGCGCGATACGGGCGCAGTTCTTATCAATTCTGACCACGCTCATGATATTATTTAGAAGCAGATACTTATGGCATCGGCTCGCCGTATACGCGGTGGACTGGACATGGAAAGGATCGAGCTACTACAGCCGCAGTTCGTCAGCATTGCAGTCGGTAGACGATAGTAACTACATGAGTTTAGCTTATGGATGAAGGCATCATCTCCCAGTCAGCCTTGGTGTATAGTTTAGAGACATATCAAGATGACATCGCGCATGGGGATACAACGTCGCACAGCCAGCCGCCGTTGTGCTACACTCCCAAGTCAGTCACTGGGCGGACATTGAGTAGAATATCCTCGGGCACACTCTAGACGCTCAGACACACGTATTGCAATCCGTTTGAGCAATAGACTGTGATCTGGGCCCCGTCACCTCCAATTCGCTTTATTGGGACAGGTCCAGAGGCAATTCGGCCATACGGGTTATTTTAATACGCTGCAGAAAGAACATGAGATTTCTCATCTTCCATAGCCACCGTAGTACTGTCGTCCAGGCCTCTTTTCGTCCCTTCGACTGGCATCCCTTGATCGACTCACATCTTTATCACGGTTCCGATCGCGGTTGTGGTCGCGGTCGCGTTCTCTATCCCTCTTTGAGTTGCCGTCCAATTTCTCATTATTACGGTCGTGGCGAGACTTTGACGATTTTCCCCTTTGACGGTCATGATCATAGTCCTTGGCAAATCGTCCCTTATCTCTTTTTGTAGTATTTGAGGACACGCGCGTCAACATCCTATCGGCAGGGCGTTGTCCCCCGGACTCGATCGTTGAGGTGTTGTTAAAGTCAAAAACTATTTTATGGTTTACCTTTTTGCGATCCTGTCCGAGTGAAGAATGTCCTCGGTTCGCAGACAGCAGGCGATTTCCGAACCAGTCATCATCGTCTTGTTGCACATCCTCCTCTCGCTTACGCATACGCTCGCGCTCCTTGTCACGTCCTCGTTTCCCAACGTCGCTAGGACCCGCGAATCCATGCCCGTCATCAAAGTTTCCATTCAGTTCCCATTCCCGTCGGTAGTTCCGACGAGAAGAATCGACCGAGTGGTTTGCGTAAGGGCCAGACATGGTGTTGTAAGAGCCAAATGCGGAAGGCTCTTTCGAAAAATCCGGAGGTCGGGATGTCACATCGCAATCCTGGTGAACCAAAGGTTGGGGATGACACAAGGTAAAAGGCTCCTATTACTCACATCACCAAGATGACCATCATCGCCACAATTGTAACACCATGGGTCCTCGCCAATATATCCTTCGCCGCCTTGGTCGACCTGATGGACCTCTCTCGCCCTTCGCGATTGCAATGTTGCTTCGCGCTCTGCATCATCCACATACTCATACATTCGCCATAGTGTCGGGCATTCCTTCGCGGGCCGTCAGGCATGCCCGGGGCTGATATAAAATGCAAGCTTACCTTTATACTATGGAGATCGGACCCACACCGCCCACAATCATCATACTTTTCCCGATCCGTTAAACGACGCGCCGTAAATCTATTAGGACAGTCCTGACAAGACAGCATGTTTATATCACTTTACTGACCACGAAATTCACCCTACCTCATACTCACCCTGTTAATGTGTCCCTTCAGACCACAGCTGAAGCAAGTTTTAATGATCGGGCAACCTCGGGTACTATGCTCGTTATGGGCCCCGCAAGTAAGACACTTCCGGAAGCTCATGAGTGACAGAGGTTTAATTCAAGTATGCAATTTGGCTCACAATGACAACAGGACAATCGGCCGCCTTGTGGTCTCCCTCGGCACCGCAGTGACCACAAACATAATGCGCTCGACGGTCGCTAGTGTCTTCGGGATCATCATAGTATCGGGCACCAGTCTTAAAAATATTTATGAAAATATTCTTATAAGGAATAGCGAGGATACACACACATTTCGCGTCTCATACATGTCCGCATAATGTATGAACTCGTCGTCATCTGACTCAAGCAACGTAGAAGCTTCAACGACCACGGGTGCCTCTCCGGTGGATGAGTCAATCTTGACATGATTAGGGAGCCAAAGCGTATCTGCACTGGGTGTTCCAGTAATTTGAATAGCATGCGAATTTTCCTTGGGGAGTGTCAAAGTATGTGTATCTGGTTTATCGTCGAGATAGAACAATGATGAGAGCGAAGGGCTACGCAGTCTGGCAGAGTCCTGGAATGGCGCTTGTCCACCTTCCTGTGTCGAGTTCTGTCCTCGGACGCCGATATTCCAGTCCAACTGTGAATCAACTACCTGCTCCGTTCGATGCAGGCTGCTTCTGGCCCCGCCATCTTCTGTTGTCTCCCCCTCTTCGAGTGGCTTGGATTTCTTCTTCGACCTCAGCCTAAGCGTCTTGACCGAGGTAAGACCGACTGATGGCAAAGATGATTCTTCCTCATCTGAAATGAGCACGGAAGTGGGCTCGACGGATGTCGAATCTGTGCGCGAGCGTTTCCGTCTCCGGTTCTCCCGGTTATAATTTGCCAAGGACGGGCCAGCAACAGGTAGGGGAGTTTTCGTGGTGTGTAATGGGGTGCACGGGTCCGACTTGGTGAGGTCAATGACTTCTACACCACTTTTGTCCATATCGTTTCGCAGCTGTGCGGACGAGGTGAAGTCAGCGAGCAATTTGTTGGGCTGCGACGGTCAGCGAATATGTGGTACAACATTAATACATAATATAAGCATTCTGGTGAATCACGTCACGTCACGTGTCAAAAACGCGTTGGTTCGCTCGGCTTTACCGTGACTACATGATACGCCCCGATTCCGTGCCTATTGAAGCCACTCTGCTTGGAAGCTTAAACAAAGCCGATTGGTGTGGTTTCTCCCTGGACTACCAAAGTGGGACCACCTATTACGCTCTAGATCTCTTCGTTCGCCCTCATGTTCTCTACAAGGACAAAGAAAGTGATTTCCTATGGGCGACGTGCGCAGCGCTTCGTCCCAGTTTCCAATGACCGTTCCTTTAACGACTCTACAACTCCTGAAGAGAAACAAATGTCGGATCTAAAGCTAATTTTGGATGCTTCGGAGGCCGAAGACGAGGTGGATTTCTATGAGCATCTGTCCGTCCCCGGTATCTTGTACGAACCTGTCAAGAACAGCTGTAAAGAACGTAGGCGTTATAACGCTCCGTCCAAAAGAAATGCGGCCAGACGATTTACCACCGAAACTAATCGCGCACCAGCTCGTCGGCCCCTTGGCATCTGTCCAACAAATGTACCCAAATCGCCAGCCGTGCTACCAAAGAGCTCCCGGAGTCGCGCGGGTATCGGCAAGGGCGCGTCCACCAAACGACAGAAACTCCCCACAATATCCTCACACGTAGACGTGGACATTATCATTTTAGATAACGCAGGGCGCCGACTCAGCCAAGAAAGACGTATAACGAAATCAAATGATCCAGACGTTCAAAAGTCTAGGAGGACATCCGAGGGAGCTACCAAGCGAGCGGTGAAGCCGACACCTGTAAGGAGCTATTACCTATCTGACTCCGAGGGTGAGGGGGACGAGGACGATGAGTATGTTCCGGAGGCCGAAGAAATAAAGGACAAGCGGGTTTTGAGGGAGGCCGAGGCGAGCTCACCGACAATTGCTCGAACCGCGCGAACTTCTCGGAGATCCAAGCAGCCAGAACGAGTCCCCACTGAACGTGACTCTGCAGAAGAGGAACTTTACTCCCTGCGTAAACCTCGGGCATCGAAGAGGGCGGCCCATGCTGTTATCGTATCGGAATCAGAATCGGATCATGATATCAGCGCCCCTCAAAGAAACGACACAGCGTCCAAACTTGCGAGGAAACCTAGCGCTCCTGTCCGCGTGAGTGCTGAACACCAATTGGCCCAGCCAAAGGTGCCAGTAAAAAAGCGCGAGCTAGCTATGCGCAATCGGCAGGTCGAAGTGGTAATACCCTTGGTCCCTCGAGTCGCGATGGTATCCTCCACAACTGTGCGTGTGAGCCTTGGGAACAAACAGGACATCGCAATGAGGCCCCAACCAGCTCTAGCACATATGTCTCCTACGCATACAGTACCTGCGTCTGAAGATCGTTTCCTCGATTCAGACCTTATTCATCCACGACCACGTCAACTCACACCAATCAGACCGACACGTTCAGCGCCGGCATTTTCACAGCAAATACTGAGGAAGTCAAGTCCTTCGCATGCGCTCGCCTTCACAGACGATGACTCCTCCATCGACGAGGAACTTGAGCTGGCCTTAAAGGTTGCGGACCTTGAACTTTCTGAATCTGCACCTTCGCAAGTCCAGGGACTTTCTACCATTATTAGAGGTTCTATGACACGGCCTCGGCAGAAAAACGAGACTTCATCAAGCTCCCAGTTAGATTTGTACAGGCCGCACAACCCTCCTTACTTGCGCCCACTACTCTCCGAGTGCGGACAGATAACGCCCTTTGATTTCACCGCTTTCATTGAGACCTTTCCCGTCGACCCAATAATCGACTTCTCCGATCATACCGGGTTTTCGGCGGACGCATGCGGAAGAAAGCCTTGCCCGTTCTTCCAAAAGGTCGGTGAAGCGTCGTACTCTGAAGTATTTGGAATCGGAAGCGTGGTCCTAAAAGTCATTCCCTTATTCGACGAAGGGAACGACATTTCCGCAGCCTGTAAAGCGGAATGGGAGACACCTCCTGTAAGCGAGGTTGAAGATGTCTTGAAAGAAATTCTGGTTACTAGAGCCATGGGGGAAGTTTGTAAAGGCTTCATCAAGTTGCTCAGAGTTCATGTTGTACAGGGCTCTTACCCACCACGACTTATTAAACTATGGGACGAGTACAACGAAACTAAAGGCTCGGAAAGTGTGCGACCTGGTAAGCTTACATTTGTTCGTTCATGCAGAAGTGAGGAATTCCGACGCCAATTGGTTGCCAGACTCTTTTAGTGGAAATCAAGCATATGTCATCATCATTCTCCCGAATGGTGGACTGGATCTGGAATCGTTCTCGTTCAACTCTCCTACTTGGGGTGGTGGTTCCGGCTGGAAACAGGCCTGCAGTGTCTTCTGGCAAGTCACACGGAGTCTTGAACGAGCTGAGGAACTCCTACATTTTGAGGTTCGAACATAATCCTTCATTATTCGTATCATTCAATCCTGCTAACGATGATTCCAGCACCGTGATCTGCATTGGGGACAAATCCTCGTTCGTCACATTCCAAAGTCCTTCCATTTCCCGAAAGCAGCTACAAATGGCTTGGTCTATATGGATGACCTCTCGCACGGCGTACGGTCAACCATCATTGACCTTGGGCTCTCTCGCATCGATCATGGGCTCGGAGACGCGTACTGGACGCCTTTCACGGAAGAAATATTTCAAGGCGAGGGCGATTATCAATACGATGTATACCGGATGATGAGGGAATATAGCAAGAATGAATGGCAGTCCTTCAGACCACTGACTAATGTTATGGTAGGACATCTTCGCTTGACCTTAATAATATTGTTACCTAATTTGGAGACAAGTGGCTGCACTATCTTGCAGACAAACTCATCAATCATAAGCATATTCGCAAACCACCCTCACGTGTTTCCGGAAGGCCGAGCCGGAAGAGTTTGCATCCTGGTGCAGGGACTGCGGCAGTATTGGAAGCGGATAAACGAGCCTATGAGTGCCTCATTGAGGTCGAAAAAATGTTATGGCATGTCATTGCACCTGTCGCGCGCAGAGCTGGTCTAAAATTAAAAAGACGATCGAAAAGCGCGAAGGTACCCGAGCAGGAGAGGGAAACGGCGAAGATCGAAATAAACTGTGCAGCAGATGTATTGCAAGTGGGTAGGGATAGAGAATGGATTTTATGATGGAGGCACAATTGCGCGTGTATTCGCGCCTACTACTGAAGTGTATTTGTATGAACAAGCAACGTTTTATTACATGTATGATCTGCTTCCGAACGAAGTTGCCGTGTTGCATCCTGAGCCTGAGTGTGGCCACGTGACCGTGACGAAACACCGACGCGATTCTCGAGTCCGAGCGACTCGCGTCCTCGAGGTTGAACAAGTTGCTCAGCTGCTCTTTGAGACCGCCTGGGCGTCCTTGCCGCTTCATAAAGAGTATAAAATGGCATTACCATTTTCACTACAAAACTCAATGCTTCCGGCGGAGCTCGAGTTCGTCGCATCTGAGGAGCTTATTGAGATCAGGCCAACTGTGAAGATGGAAAGAATCCGATTTATTTCGGTATATAGCGTTCACTTTCTCGCTCTACGGATCATCATTAGGTTGACTTGCTTACATCGTGCGCGTTTTTCTCGATGAAATCAGGGGATATATGGGCCATTCGTGGGTGGGCGTCTTACGAAGGTGCCCTTATGGATTGCGACCAACTTGAAATTGAAGAAAAAGTGCAACATTGTTCCTCCAGGATGGCTTAGTGTGGGTGGGTCTGAATTTCCAATGGAGAAAGAGGTCGCCCGTAAATCTTGTTATAGAGTTTCTTCAGGCCAAGCTAGCGGAGGAGACTGGTTCCCAGGCTAAGGATGTGTTTGTGCGGTTTCCTTTCCGGTATGCTGAAATAGCAAAGGTCCTTTTGGATGTGTAAGGACTATACATCATTGCATGTCTACACTTCCCCTCAAGCGTTTACAGGGCTTCGGACAATGTGGATCAACCCGACAAACTACGTATGTTGCTGAAAGACATCCGCGAAACGCGGCAGTCCAAAATTCGGGACAATCTCGAAAAGCTAGATCACACAAGCTTGCAAGTAAGCACATTCTGTCTTTGCGGGAACTCTTGCTGATCACATGCATGTACCATAGCTGAAAGGAATATGCGCGACAGAAATCAACGAGGTGCGGCCTTTTCTCTCCCGGGCAATGGGTGTGTTAATCCAGCTCAATGTCACCGACCCGGCTGTAGTGGGTGTCGGAGACGAGGGAATGTAGGCTGATATCCAGTTCGTTTGTCCATAATCTTATGGCGGTGGTCTGTTCAACTCGAATAGTATGTATCGAATATATTGATCTAGCGTCCCTGGGCAGGTTCCTCATGGCCATACTATCAATTCAAAAGGGCCTAGTGACCAGTGGGAGATACGTATTGACGCACATGAGCAGGCCCCAGTCAACGAACAATGTCCCATTTCCACTCTCCCCGACCTTCCGAAGGCTGTCTCATGTTCCCTGGATTCTTGCGAATATATAGGTATGCATGTTCAATGCCCTCGGACGCTCATTGCCAGCTTCGGGTTGCGTATTGGCAATCCTGCAGACGCAACACTTATTAACGCTAAGTGGGAAGTCGTTTGTCATTGCACCATGCGATGACCTTGCAAACCCAGATGATTATTTTCTATTCACGGCTGTGAGTTCCCCCATGCGTTCCTTCCTGTGTGCAATGAACCCCTATCCGAGCGTTGATTGTAAGTCTAGTCGGATAACAACTTCCTCACTACTGAAGGCCGCTTCGGTGGGCAGTCCTTCAATGGTGGTATGGACGTCGACAACCAATTCATGGTCTTCCGTGCGACTTTACCAACCGTATCAAAAGGCAGTGTCGAACACTATATCGGGATTTGAGAATCACATAGCATATATACTTGTATACACATAGATGAAGCGGCTAGCATTTACATCTCTTGGATTGATATGTAGTCATAGCTGCTCTTTTAGACGCCTCCCGACCACTGAGTCGTTCGAATACTCCAATGGGCCCGACCTTAGACAGAAAAACAAAACCACTAATTTAACGATAAATCCAGCTAATCTTAGTAATCACTTTTGCTTTCGCGCAAAGGCTTCCAGCTCTTTCCGCAGAGCCTGTACCTCCGCTAGTATGCTGGACTCTGCGCTCTATAATCCACGGTTGAGAATCCAATAAGTCAAATATACGAGTCAAAACATAGTTGACTCACTACCGTCATATCCGGGAATGACTTCACGAGATCCTTAAATTTCACTGTGCATATCTTCATTCCATCTAGCTCATTGACTTCAGGGTCTTGATTCATCGGCTCGTCTTCCTCGCCTTCGTCTGCAGGGCTGAACCAATTCTTCATGAATTTATTCGTGCTCGTGTCTAAGTTTGACTCCCAAAAGGCGATGGAGAGTAAGGGCGCGAAAAAGAGCGCCAGCATAACACGTCGGTTGACCTTTGCGTATGCCTTCGGGCTCACGAAGAACCTAAAGAAGTAAATTGTAGTACAGACCGTGGCGAGACGAACGGCAGAGCGTACTCGAGAGGAGCAATGAGGAAAATCTCGATGAGGTTAAATGGTGCAGGGTAGACAAAAGAGTCTGGTGCCCTGATTTATTGCGTAAATATTGGTTATTCAAGGACATATGTTTTTTTTACCTTATCATCCCGATGGTCTTACCAGCGAAAAATGCAAGATATTGAGCCTCCGCGTCATCAACAACCTGAACAAGCACTATTGTGAGCGTGGAAGGCTGAAATCAGAGAAAGGAAATATCACGTCGGTATAGGCGGAAGAGAACAACGAAATCAAGACGTTCAGCAGGATGACGGTTGTGACGACATTCCACCTTCAGTTGATATCAGTACTGCATACTAATATGCCTAAGAGATGCTACTTAACATGTAGAAAAGAGTCAGGCTTGCTCCCGATGTGACAGATTTCTCGAAGTCCGGAGACCTGAACGAAGAAATAACTCAAAACGTACACCTTCAATAAAAAAAGGGGTCGCACTGTAGCAAAGCTTGAATTAAGGCGTTGACAACAGCTGCTCCGTGCTCTGTTTCACCGTCCGCAGCGTCAAGCGCATATAGTCCTTGGGCGAAACCAATACCGAGGATTGACAGAAGCTGTTACGCGTGTCAGGAATTCTGAATACGGCTATTGAAGGGGCGGTGTACCGCGAAGAAAATGCCAGATTCCTGAAGCATTCGGGCTACGCAAATCTGCATGGTACCGACCCACCTATGAAACCTGTCAGTGCGGCCCCATTATTACTTGTAGGCAAGCGTACTTATAGCCATCGACGATGGTAATCAGCTCTACAGGAGGCAACCAGCAGTCAGTTTAACGACATCCAGTTCACACAACCGCTTTGGCCTTACTCATCCTATATTTATTCAGTGAAATTGAGCGGAGCATGATAAACGAGCCATGCCTACCAAATAAATGGAGAAACATAACTCAGAACTTGAAAGCTCTGGTAGTGGTGTTTGTCGGAGTCGGAGTCATCCGCCGGAAGATACACACCGATGACTCGCAGAATGAACGCAGCCATCAACAGGGCATCCGTGATGAGAGAAACAATTGTCCAGAAATCAAAGGCTCGCCATGTCACAAATCGCAAAATCTTGTAAAACTGTGATTAAATTAGCGCGCGGAAATGGAATACAATAGTTTGTAGAGTTGCCTTGTTTATGTCTAAGATGTGGTAACAATGCATTCAGTGCGCTAATTGAGATGACTGGGTATGTCAACCAACCTTCCATCGCATACGACAATGAAATGACATAAAGTGCAATTTCCCAGCCGTCAAGCGTCTGGTGACTACTATTAAAACGCTCAAGAGGTTGCCTTACTGCAAATAAACTCAGATTTCTCATATCCAAAACATTTTGTGGAACCTACCAGCCTGAGAGTAGATCACTAAGAAAACAAGCCAGATAGCAACTCGGAAAAAGTTTTGGTAGCTGTGAGTGTCGAGGTTTAATCCTTCATCTAGCTTAAAGAAATGTAAAACAGGAGGTCGTTTACCGTGGTACGGATAATCGTGACGGGTCGAGATGGTCCCGGAAGATCTTGTCTCTTGTTTCGTCAAACGGAACGTCTGCGATAGAAATTGATGTGCATACTAATCCTTTGCCCTCCATAGTTTACGCACATTGTATATCATTGTGCTCGTTGCTTTTCTGTATCCAATCACCCCTCCAAAGACAATTTACAACTAAACAATATATCAGTCATTTGCACTTAATGTAATGAGACATCGGTAGCTGACCGTGTTGTGCCTCGGACGAAGACAAAAACACCGTACTATAAATGGTTCACGTTCCGAAAGAATGAAGCCCTTATCGAAGAAAGCTCTTACCAATGCGTATCAATGGCAAGTTCCAAGGCGCTTGAAAGGTCGCTTCGCTCTCCATCCCATTCAAGATGGCGATAACGAGTTGACATAATGGAGGTCAGCCGGTCCGACGGCGCTCCATGCACGATACGTCGTGCAAGGACCTCACAGGCAATTGCTACGGAAGACAGAGATCAGAGCGGTGCAAGAAGGGGAGGGGGAGATGCAAGCGAAAGACCTCGGCAATAGTTCTCGTCGTAGTCTGCAGGATTGTGGTTTGCGTCCCACATAAACGACTGGCGAGCTTGAAGTAGGCAATACGGAAGCTAAATACATAAGGTACACATCCTCATGATCGAAATTTGGGGGAAACATACTGTTTCTTGGAAGTCCCCAGACGCACGCTCGTAGGTTGCAATGACATGAGGCGAAATGATGCGGCTCGTAGGGTCAATAAGCTCCTTAGGACTGACCACGACTGGCAAGAGCTTCAAGGTCAATGCGCGCAGGCGTTTGACCAGCTCTACGGGAAATGCAGAATGGGGATCAGAAGAAAAGTCATACGCGAGTGAAACATTCTGACTTGTAAGCGTGTCCGGCGAAGCATGCACGGACTTGCAAGAGAGAAGAGATGCGGTCTCGGCGGCGAGACCATCCTGGGTCGGGGCAGATGACATCTTTGTCTACTGCAGGCAGATGCTGACCTCTCGTTTCTATCGCTATCGACGACGGACGAGTTTAAGCCGAACAGGGTGAAACTAAGTAGCATGCACGGAGTCACGTTCTCCGAGGAGGGACGCGTTAGAGCTTTCGCGTCGACCGGCACGTGATATCCCACATTGGCCCTCAGGGCTCGCCGCAGCCTGCTTGCGTCGAGCACACACTTTGCAGCTCACGATATGCCGGTGAGTGACTTCGCGCTTTGCATCGGGCTTGCTGTCTAATAGTATACCGTAGGCTTATCACTCGTCTTTCAATGAGCTTCCTGACATCCGTCAGGTTGGCAACATGGCAATTCTCCCCATCAGGACAAAGATTCGTGGGCCTGCACCTCTAGGTACGCGCACTTATTGTTACTACATCCCGTAATGCGGCCCGTTCTGACACGGCCCGCTACGACAAATAGCGGATGCGACAGAGGCGGACATCATCGATGAGACGCTCGACCTTTTCCGCGCCAATTCGCTCTTCCGCAACTTCGAGATCAAGGGCCCCGCTGACCGTGTACTCATCGTGCTCATCCTTTTTGTCTCTGACTGTCTCGCCAAGATCGGCACGGCACGTACCCCGCCAGCTCAGATTGAAGCCTCCAAGACACTCAACACGCTTGCTGTCGATAACTTTGCTATTCCTGGAGACGCCGGCTTCCCCCTCAATGCCCATTACGCTGCCCCTGCAAGCAGGGCGGATGCAGGTACATGATTTAATCGGCATGATGTCATTGTCTTCGTATATATGAGGTACTAACAATTTATTGCCGTTGCGTAGACTATCTCCGCAATTACCTTGTTCAGACCCGTCAAGAACTGGCAGCAAGGCTCATTGAGCGGCTGTATGCAGATGGGGTGGGTAAGCCAAGCAAGTGGTGGATGTCGTTCCAGAAGAGAAGATTCATGAACAGGAGCTTAGCATGAGCCGTTACACCTTACCGTTGTAATTGTCAGGTTCGAGATTGTAGATTTATAAGACAGCATTACTGCAACAATTTACAAAATAGAATTTGCTAAAACCTACAGAGATAGCCTATGTTTACTTCTTTCGCCTCCTTTCATTCGGATTTTTCCTTCCGTAACCGACGATGGGCATCCCGTCAGGTCCGAGTGGTGTCCTGCCATCTGGTGCACGCCGGCCCTGCCCTCCAATACCCACACTCAGCATGTCCGGCACCCAGTCAGGGTCCATCCAGCTTCCGATCTTTACGCCCGTCGATTTCCCGCCCCTTACGGCTTCCAATGATCGCTGTAAAATCTTTTTCTCCTCCCGTTCCCGCCGTCCGTCCTCCCGCAGTTTTGCACGCATGTACTCGCCCTGATCTTCGCGCAAAATGAGACCATCTCCCGAGCCCCTCTTCGAGGAGCCAGGCTTGGGCGCGGGGATGGAGAAAATCGTTCCGCGTGTCCGATAGACAAAATTCTTTTTTAGGTGCACCTGGAGCGCCGGCGTGGAATCATCTGCAGTTGGTGCTTTGGCTGTAACGGATGTTCGAAGGAGCGTAGGATTGCCGCAGGATGGACAGAATTTCTTTGCTGCATCCTTGCAGATTCTTCAGAAAGGAAAACATTAACGGGAACTCATGAAACTAAGAGCTGAGTTACATACTTATAACAAGCATGACACCTGAGAACCCATGTCTTAACCTTTTCAATCCTCTTTCCTTCAATCCCCACTAAATTTAAGCCCATCTGCAGCAAAACGTTCTGCATCGCGAAGTCTGCAGTCATGCAACCCACGGTAATCTGTCCTTTAGGCTGGGCATTTACATCGCTAACAGTGTTCTGCGACTTCCTCCCCTTCCATTTTCCCGGCTTACTTGAAACCGTAGTGAATGGGTCGGTTGTATCGGCGGATGGGAGCAGGTCAAGCGCACGAGATTTATGCATGTCGATATTTGCTGGAGTGATCCACCCGCCTTCCCCGTCGTCTTCATCGGAGGGGTCCTCGAAAATGGGCGTGTTTTGTGTGAACTTTAGCGCACGATCTAATGGAGACTCATCGTCTTGAGGGTTCGAGGGATTATGTATGGAGGACACAGGTTCCAGGACGACATCAAGAGGCTCCTCTGCATCGCTCGACCTCCTAGAATTTTCTGCATCGGACTGTCGTCGACTATCGTCCCCCTTCTCCAGCTCTTCCCGACCTTCCCCAGAGCCTACCAACGGCCCAGCTTCTTCGGAGTTATTCACGAGCCCATTGTTAGAAGGGCTACTATCGGAAAATTCATGGGTCAGGTCCACAGGCTCGGATTCGGGATCACCTTGCGCGCATTCAGCGGTGGATTCCTGTACATCTGACGCATTTGACGAGCAGCCTGCACTATTTTCCAAACCGGTGGATTCATCCTTTTCCGTACGCAGCTTCGATTTATCCTGTGTATCTAGTGCGAGTGTCAGGGCAAGTACGCATATGTCTGCATGCGACAGGACGGTGTAGTCTCCCGTCTTCTTCGCGAACATGATAACTGCAAAGTTTGTGATGTCAGCAATCGCAGCCTTGCGTGCCGATTAGGACAGGAAAACCTTGGGAAAGGGAGGCTGCGTCAGGCTCGCGCACTTCAATTTTCACGCCTGCAGATAGGCCGAGCTTCTCGAAGTGCTCCCGCGCATTCTTGTCCTTGAGCTCCGAGAGTACTTGAGGAACCGTGAGGTAACAGTCAGCTAGACCACGCAACGGGGACAGTGAGAGTAGCGGCCCCGCATCCAGAACAAGATTCCTGCATGCTGGTTCAGATTGCATGTCTGGCTTTGGTTGCCACTGAGGTAGTGAATACGACTCGATAATACCAAAAACCATATTACAAATTTAGCATCCGTGAGACATTTTATCTATAAGTAGAAGTTTCTTCTCGGCCGAAGCTGCTGCATACAGCCTGAAGTTCAAGCAACACTCGCCTTTCCCCTCTCCCCCTTCCCCCCTGTCCATACTTTGCCCTTCTTGCTTTCCGCTCACATCCTGAAGCATCTAAATGAACAATAAAATGTATGTGCCCACTTTCCTTAGGAAAAATAATCTAAGGAAGCGCGTATATAGCTTTAACATCGCAGTGCTACCAGGCGATGGTATTGGTATGCGAACTGGGACACGCGGTCTTCAACTTCATTAATTTACGCGCTTACAGGACCCGAGGTCACTGAACAAGCTGTGCGCGTACTCGAGACTATAAGCGCGTCGTCACAAGACTTCAAGCTCAAGCTCTCAACACACGACTTTGGCGGATGCGCGATTGATTCGACTGGCCAGCCATTGCCGGACTCGACACTAAAGGCCTGTCAAAAGGCGGATGCCATTCTTATGGGTATATACGGTCGCTTGGTGCCCTCGAATTGCTTTAACTTATTTGTGTACGTCAGGGTCCGTCGGCGGACCTAAATGGTCTGCTGGTGAAGTGCGCCCTGAGCAGGGCCTCCTTACACTTCGCAAGAGCTTAGGTCTCTACGCTAATATTCGGCCGGCCTCCTTTGCATCCAGTTCTCTCGTTGAGTGCTCCCCCTTGAAGCCCGAGATCGCGATGGGTACAGATATCGTCGTTGTCCGCGAGCTCATTGGCGGACTGTACTTTGGAGAGCGGAAGGAACAGGGCGCGGAGCCTAAACCAGACACAGCCTGGGATACAATGATCTATAGTGTCGAAGAAGTGAAGCGCATCACACGCGTCGCTGCAAAGATCGCACTCGCGGCAAATCCGCCGTACCAAATTATATCTGTAGACAAGGCAAATGTGCTTGCGAGCTCCCGACTATGGAGGAAAGTGGTAACGGAAACGCTGAAGGAGGAGTTCCCGCAGCTCAAGCTTGAGCATCAACTCGTCGACTCCGCGGCTATGATTATTGTTGCAAATCCGAAAAAACTAAACGGCGTTATTCTTACAGAGAACATGTTCGGTGATATGTAAGCATTGCGACGCTATGTGGGATGAGACACGCAGACCCTAACAGATTTTACAGCCTTTCTGACGAGACCAGTGTACTTGTCGGTTCTCTCGGACTACTTCCTTCCGCTTCCCTCGCCGGAGCCCCGAAGACTGACCTTGCACCCGGCGAGAGACCGCCCTCTGGTCTGTACGAGCCGATCCACGGCTCTGCACCGGACATTGCAGGGCAGGGGATCGCTAATCCCATAGGGGCGATTCTCAGCGCAGCAATGCTTTTGCGGTATTCGCTGGGCCTGGAGAAGTACGCGCAAGCGGTCGAGGCGGCGGTGCGCAAGGTGCTGGACTCCACGGCCAGTGGAGGACTCGGTCTGCGGTCCAAAGATCTGGGCGGGGGGAGCTCTACGCGGGAGATCGGAGACAGCGTAGTCAAGGTGTTGGGAGAACTGCTGTAATCTAGAGAAGGCGGAAAATGTACTTGTGATAAGACTCTGCACGTAGGATGCGAACTTGTACTCGTGTGTTCCCGGCGGCTGTCCTGTTGTTCCGATAAGAATGTGCTTAGTCAGCACGTCCCGCCCTATACGTGCCCGCCGCTTGACAGGATCAACTTCCAACTTATTAGAATCCGCGTTAGCCGTTGTCAGTCGCTCGTTTTCCAGTCCACTCCTTTCGTTCGCCCTCCACCTCCCAAGCTGGTCCCCCCAACGCCCCGCGGCGGCGGGACCGTTCAGCACCATGGTCGTCATGCTTCTCGCCCTTTTCTTCGCCCTTCTCGCTCTTCCTTGCATCCTCATGCCCGAGCAAGCCTGGAAAGCCTTCAACGTCGGTGACGACGGGAGCGATTATGGCATGCACGACATCAATCTCGTTGCGCTCAGTACGTACTTCAATCGGCTCTCATGTTTGCGTCTGTGTCTTCCACGTAGGTCGTGGCTGACATGCTCTACGCTGCAGGAAATCCGGTGCGCGAGACTGGGCCTCCAGTATGCATGGCAAAGTTGATTATGCTTAGACACAAGGCACTTTTCTGTTCATTTCGTCTCCCAAATATTAGCTGATTATGTTCTTTGTAGATAAACCAGAATGGCCAGAAAAAACGAAGACCAGGGCATGTTCGTCATGCTCGTTGTTCGTCTCGTACGAACATACTCCTACCCCAGCGACCGCGTGCCTTCACGTGGATGAAGTTCGGAAAGCAGGCGCACTAGCATCTGTGGCGATTTTACTTTATATACCTCATGGAAGACACTCGCATTGTATTAGCGATATGATATCTGTTGAAATATAGGGCGCGAGCATGTTATTACATTTCGAGCGGGCCAAACGTCGATATATATAGTATTGTGACACATGGGTATGCGAATACGGTTTGTTAATCTTGGCAGGAAGGACGATCAGTAAGTATTAGGCAAAGACAGAATGTGGCGTATTTGATTCCGCAGGTTACAGTCCGAAACGACTGTGCTTGTCTGATATTTTTGCGAGCATGCTTGTCGTTTTTACGACCTTGCGCCGCTCCGACTGGGCTTCTCCCGCTGCAGGTAGTGAGGTTCTTGGCATGGATAGGCCCTTGCGACTGGCAGAGGAGCTACAGCCGTGGCCGGTAACGGTAACTGCTCCCCGCGTTCCGCCTGTGCCTAAATTACGACCACCCTGCTCCTTTCTCCAGGCGGCGAGCTGAACATCACTCCATGCGTTAGACCGTCTGGGCAGCTAAGCAACGTAAAATCAGTCCCCTCATCGGAAGGTCCCGAAACAATCGAAAGGCATACTGATTCATCAAGGTCCACGATATCCAACCGGCCAAAGACAGGTCGTCGAGGAGCTGATTTTTTAGGTCGGTCGTCAACCTCCTTCACGTTGAATTCATCGTCGCTCAGAGCAAGCGGCTGTGCCCAGTCAGCGTCTTCAGGATCAAAGCTAAATTCCTACGTATGTCGGGAAAGAAGGAATGAATTCATTTCATTCGTTTATGCAGATATATTCACACCTTCTCCCTTCCTTTTTGCTGACGAGCAACTTCCCGCAGTCTCGTCTGTATTTCCGACGTAGAAACAACCTCAGGTTGTTCACTCTCGCCTCCGTCGTCTGTGATGTCCATATCATCTTTCGCCAGATGGGCGAAGTCTTCGTTATCATCATCTTGGACGTCACGCTGATAGGCCTCATAGAAAGCGTGAGACCTTTCATCCTTGCCTGAAACCGGTATCATTTTAGCACAGAATCAACCAAGGACTATTGTGAAAACGGCGCACTGAGAGCTTCGAGCGAGTCGCCTTCGATCCTGCGCTTCTTGTGCATGCGCTGTCGAAGCCTACGCGCTTCGTCGTCTTCGTCGTCGTCGGAATCGCTATCATCCATGGCAAC
Organism: Coniferiporia weirii; assembly: GCA_024195185.1. Lineage (NCBI taxonomy): Eukaryota > Fungi > Basidiomycota > Agaricomycetes > Hymenochaetales > Hymenochaetaceae > Coniferiporia > Coniferiporia weirii. The sequence continues at coordinate 57,190 of JAKOPK010000002.1, forward strand.
TCCACCCGTACGTCGCTTGCTACGGTATTTGCCCTCGATGGCAGCTTGATGATACTTTTGTAGAGCCGCATCATCTTGTTCAGTTTGTTCTCTATAGATTCAGGACCCTGAGATGTTTTCCTTCTCAAGATAATATAGGACTCACTTGACTTTTTCTAAAACCCTCTCTTCAGCGAGCTGTTCGGGATCCATAATAGTGTCATCAACGAGGTCCTCTACGACCGCGTCTGGGTCTTCATCGTCGCTTTCGCCATCGTCATCTTTTTTGGCTCCGCCAAAACCGAACAATTCGTCTTCGTCTGACTCCAGCGCCTCTCCCTCGATGTACTCCGATTTCCCAAGCTTTCTCTTTTCTGAACTCTTCTGCTTTTTCGACGCTTTTAGGAGTTCTGTGAAAGCATTTGAGATATGAATTGGGTTAGGTCTAGATTCTGGAAGCTCGCTTCCATCCGCTGGTGATTGGGCTCGTCCTTTGCCTTTGACTAAACGAGACAGGCGATGTTGAGAAGGACTTGAAGTCTCCGACGTGAAGGAGAGTGTGCTGAGAGGTATTCGTTGAGTCGTAGGTGGAGCGGTCGCCTGGGAAGCAATGGTAGTCGGTTTCTGTGATGGTGTCCAGGAACGGTATACCACTGGGGTTGAGCCCTCTGGCTTGGTTTGAGTGAGTAGCCTTAGAGGGAAGGTTGCTTAATGGGTCTAAGTAATAAAAATGTAGAAGAAAAAAACACACCCATTTTCGGTAACATAAAGTTCTTGTTCATTATTAGGACGTATGTCATTGGCATCTTCGAGGAGGAAGTCTTGCTCCTTCTCAAATATGGCGTCGGCCTTTCGCCGGACTTGTGTCGTAACTTCAAGGGCAGGCTGCAGCTTTGTATCCAGAGTGAGAGAAAACCCTTCATCATCTCCTGGACGTTGCATTCGATTGGTGAAGCGGGGCTTTTATGTGGTTTCACAATATCAGGGTTCTGGTTGCATTCTGTTTTAATTCAGATGTCCACATACCTGTGACTCCGAAGAAAACACGTCTGACAAGCTGACGGACTTGACAGGTTTCGGTTCAAAGGATGGCTGGAGAGGGAAGTCAAGCACTCCATGGCTGATTTGGAATTGGAATCCCGGCTTAAGAGGCCCACTTGAAGATGTGTTTTTGTCGTAATGTGTAGTATTGTCATCGTCGTCAAAGAGTTGTGAAAACCCTCGTGTTTCCCAACCGAAGTCAGGCGGCAAATGTCCCCTTGTGCTCGACGAGGCAGACTCCATCCGGGAAGCTTTTGGAGAGTTGCTAATAATTGACGAACGGGAAGCAAGTGAATCATCGACATCATCCCTTTTTCTCACTTGCAAAGGCTTGCGTTCTCTGTGTGTACCTGCGTTTGGGGAAACTGACGTTCTACTAGTCCCTTCAACAAGCAAAACGCCCCTTGGTTGGTGACTGCCCATCTCAATAGAGGGGTAAAGTGGCATGACAAGATTCTCCTTATCCTCGCCGATTTCAAACAGCAGCGGTGTATCGTTCTCCTTGTTTTCTTCGTCGAGCACGCTTTCGTTCAACGGCGATATCGAACCCCCATGAACGAGATCGCTAATGACCACGGATGTATCTGGTACGAGAACTCTATCCTTACAATGGAGCTCGCCAGTTTCTTCTTCCTCTGAATCAGACATAACCATACGACTGGCAGTACGCCACGGTTTTCGCAATCGTCTTTCAGATTTGTGTTCCCCTTCGGTATTAGAAGCTTGCTGCAGAGCACGCTTATCTTGATTGTGGAAGTCAATGTCGCCCACGTTAGCCACATTGCCTCCAAGAACCTCTTTATTAGATCCGCCGAGGCTTTTGTCGACAGTTGGGCTCGCAGGCCCATGACTTTCGGGATTCCAATCCTCATCATCGCTGTCATCCGAGTCGAGCCTGTTACCGGTAACCTCGTCTGGCATATCGTCGCGTTCCGTTTGTACCTTTCTGAGAGCCAATTCTTCCGCAAGACGTTGAATCGAGAAAGGCTCGTCTGAAGATACGATGCGTTGCTTGCTCGGAAGCTTCCCTCCACGCCGCTGCCACTCTTCCTCCTTTTCTCTAGTAAGTGCCACGCTCTGCTTCGAAGCCCTTTTAAGCATTGCAGATTGTAAACTGCGATGTCCTACGGCAGTACTGGACCTTCGCGTATAGCGATCTCCGAAAGCCGACTTTGCTGCGAGCTTCAAAACCTTTTCACCTTGACTACCCTCAAGACTCTCCGATAAAGAGTGCCTATTGGTTCCCCCCATGCGGTACCCAGCGACGTTTGCCAGTCTTTTTTCGTAGTCGGTTGCTATCTTCGAACGTCTGGGTAAAGTCTCAACATGAATAGATCCTTCGACAACCTCTAGGTCATCATCATCTGTGTCAGTCAACCCTCCCTCTACTTTCGCTTCGAGCGCGCGGCGTTTTATCAAGGCTAAGCTTTTCTTGCGCCGGGCACTGGTGTCCTCATCTTGGCCACTTCCGAGCTGCTTTTCCCGTTCATTATGTTCTTCATCTGAGCTGCCCTTCAGTCCGGAGGGCCCAGCTAAGGATTGAAGAATGGTAAGAGTATCCGTGGGATTCAGCATAGGCGAAGAAGTGAAATCCTGGATTGGGTCGGATGAAGCAACGTCGACCTTAGACCCGGTAGCTGGGCGTTGCGTGTGTCTATCAAATATGTTCATTACGGGTCGTGAGTGTGCGAAGTAGATTAACAGTCACTTACTGCAACTTCCCGAGTAAATCGTTTATTGTAAACTGCTCAGCCCGTTTCGTGACTGAGATCTTCTGGTCTGCCATTATACGAGCGTGAGCCTTTCTCGACTCCTTCTCCTCTTTCCTGCTAAGCTTCTATATAGAGAAACGCGCTAAGCAAGTTGTTGAATTCAAATGTTCAGTATGTTACCTTAATTGCGTTAGTCTTTTCCTTCGGCTTGCTACTACCAGTTTTTCGAGGGAAGACGCGTCCTTCTGTATGTTTGATTCTATACTTTCTCCCAGAGTCACCGTGTTTTGTAGTTTCCCCCTCAGTCATTGGCTCGGCACCCGGACTCGGAGGAGCCGCGGAATGCCGCACCTGCGGTATACCGTTTAGATGATGTACTTGAGGCGACATTGCACCCGAGTTCTGTGCTTTTGAAGGTACATCACTGTCGGAAGAGTCAGTTTCGACAACAACTGTCTTCTTGCCCGAATGTGCTGATCGAGCAAGAGCCGGGGAAGGAGGGTCGGACTGGGAGGATGTGAAGGGAAGCATCGAGAGCGAAAGAGGTGAATTGCCATGTGTCTCGAACGAGTCGCCATCTGTGGAGATGGATTGAACAGAGCCGGAGCCCTTGAGATCATTGCCATGGGTGTGAGTCGCGTCGTATTTCCTCGGAACTTGGAAATGCTTGTCATCGAATTGTTCGTCAATCTCTGCAAGCTTCTTCTTCCACCCGAACAAGTCCGACACATCTCTGCGCGGCATTGTAGGTGACATAAAGGGAGACTCGTCTAGCAAGCCGGTTTCCTTCGCAAGGTCTGGGAGCATCCGCGCTACAGCGTCTGACGCTGTGTCGAGAGCCTCCACGTTTGCTGTCTCCCTCTTTCGTCCGTAAGTCCTCTTTACCTTCACGGGAGGTTCGTGCGACGCGTCCTCGACGCGCGTGTGCACTGACGACGGCGTGTCCATGTCGCAAACGCGTCGATTATGCCGGGAATGAACGGTGGGACGGAGGGACGCGGAGGGACGCGGAGGGACGCGAGGGACATAGCCTGCCACGGATGTGGCCTACTTCCACTTATGGGTTGACCATTATCTTATCTCTTATCTTTCGTCGTTACCAAAAGAGCTCTCGCGTCTCGCCTTGAAAAGATCATCATTTCGTTCCAACAGGCAGCGCCTCTCATCTTTCACCCACTCCCACTCTACGATCATTATGGACTCTGTTGACCAGAGGGAACCAACGCAAGTATATGACAATGTCGATGTCGATCTAGTTGCAAAGGTGCTCATCCAAACCGCTTTCAGTTGAGCATTCTCGTCTTTCTGTTCTTCCCGGCAGCTTGCTTACTCAAACAACGCAGGTCCTTTCTTTATATTCTTCATTCCCGTATTTTACAGGTTTCAAGGTCTCGAATTTGACTCCCCCGTCATCATTTACTCCACTATCTATTTCTGCGTAGTTTCGACTTTCTGTGAGTCTTCTGCAATGCTTCACTCTCAACTAGTCTCCAATTTCGTTCCCTCTGCGTTTCGCAGGGCTACTCAAATGGCTTTCTCGCCTGTATAGGAATGGCGGGAATATTTTCTTTGCTCCGAAGCGTCTGGACTGGGGTGAACAGATTGTAGTCATCACTGGAGGTCCGTCCATGGTTGCATTTGGGTTTCCCTTAACTAATGTTATAATCAGGTGCGTCTGGCATTGGGGAATTGATTGCAAACACGCTGGCCGTGCGAAACGTCACGACCATTGTCCTGGACGTAAACCCTATCGTTACGGAGAACTGTCAGTTCTCTGTATTTCATGGCCTACTCTGTACTAGATATTTCCTACAGATAACATCACTTATTACAAGTGCGATGTCTCTAAATGGGAGGAGGTAGAGGCTGTTTCAAAGACGATCGTCGAAGAAGTAAGATTCTGCCACTTTTACTGTACATGCACTAAATATACACAGATTGGACACCCTACTGTCCTCATCAACAATGCTGGTGTCGTCCAAGGCAAACTCCTTCTTGATCTCAGTCCTGAAGACGTTAAGCAGTTCGTTTTTTTTGTGCTCTCACGTCGCCTTTCTCGGGACTCACCTTATTCATTTGAAGGACGTTGGATGTCAATGTCCTAGCTCATTTTTGGACGCTCAAAAGTTTCCTTCCGGAAATGGTCAAACAAAAAACTGGACACATCGTACGCTTCCAGCACCCAGCCATTCCCGAGCGTCTCTCTGTCTTATTTATGCCTAATTTAACTTTGCTCCTTCAGGTCACCCTATCTTCGGTTCTCGGCCTTGTTGGTGCTGCTCAGATGAGTAAGTATAAATCGCATATCAGTGATGCAGACTTTTTAGAATCCTTTTCAGCCGACTACTCTGCTTCTAAAGCCGCCCTTGTGAACTTATCTGAGTCGCTGAGATATGAGTTGGACAAGCGGTACGTGCCGTTCATAGTGCAGATGTCAACTCGTTAAATCCCTACTCGCCCAGATATAAGACACCAGATGTCAAGACGACCCTCGTGCTTGCCGGACATACTATGACGCCCTTGTTTTCAAGAATGCATCTTCCTTCAACATGGTTCCATCGATTCTTTACGCCTTCTATTCCACCTTATTCCATTGCAAAGGCAGTCATTGCAGCCATAGACGAGCGAGAGTCTAGGACGATCTTCTTGCCGTTTTATACGCACTTTGTCAGATGGGTGACGGTACTGCCAAGCTACTTGCGCGACTTGTTTCAATGGGTGAGTGATCATAGGGCAGTCAGTCCTGTACCAAGCGCAATTTATCAAAATCCGTTTCTCAGATGGCAGGGGCGGATTATGCAATGGAAGGGTTTGTGAAGGTTTCCGGGCGAAGGCCTGAGGAGTCTCATATTGAAGACCAAAGTCGGGCAGCGCACAATGGCCATGCTAAAGCAGAATGATGTAGATTGCCGTTTGTGACCATTTTGACAATTATATATATACGGGTACTATTCGTTGCTTAGTACTTACTACATGCATAGATGCCCGTTTCTTCCCATGACTGTCTCGTTTCGATAAGATGACGATGCGTGTCAGGGAGTCGTAAGACAAGTGGTCTGGCCCTGGAGGCGCGGTTGCGCTATTGTTCTTGCGAGTCTCAATCTGACGGAAACATCATGGCACGGGAAGCAGAAGCACGTGGTCATGTAGTGTCGGGAAGTGGAGAGTCAGACAGCTTAGTCAGCAAACACACTTTGCTTTTTTGCTTGTCGCGAATTGCTTTCCCGCTCCCTCACACATTGACCATCGGCGACCATTTGCTCGCCAAACGCTGCCAAGCACGATACAAACCCTCAAGCATACTTGATACTCACGATGCTGGCTTTGGCTCCGCCGTTGCATGATCACACATCCTCGCACAGTGCACCAGTTTCAGCGAGTAAAACACCAGCAGTTCGCTCCAAACCTGTTGCTCGTCGGGCTCCGTCTTCGACAGCCCTAGGATCATCCGCCTCTTCTTCTTCATCGTCATCTTCATTAATGCCGACTTCTTCTTCGGCCTCCTCAAGCAATCCCGTTGTCCAGGCAGGCGTCTCACGACCAAATCCACAAGCATCGCTCTCCCGTACAGAAATACCGTCCGTGCCGAGGCACGAAGCGTCTCAGTCCAGTGCTTCAGCCTCAAAGCCGCTAGAATCTCAGGTGATTCAGCAGCCTGTTCTCAATCATATGCCGCCACTACTATCTTCGTCGACCGTTGGCGACTTCGCCGTCGACATTCATTCGTATCCTACCCCTGACCTTTTGCGCTTGCTTGCATCCCTTTTGAACCAAATTGCCGCTGCGAATGACGCACTGTCGACTCCCTCATCGTCGGACTCACACCCTTCGCCGCAATCTTCGCCCACCGCAGACCATCCTCCAATATGGCAGAGTCTTTTCACCGCCTCGCGCGCCTCTCTTTCCACTCCGACGTCCCCTTTGACCTTTCATGCACGCAATATCCCGTCAATATCTCTAGAGGCGTACTTGCTTCGTATCCTCCGTTACTGTCCGACTACAAACGAAGTTTTCCTCTCGCTTCTGGTCTATTTTGATCGAATGTCAAAGCTTGCGCAGGAAGCGACGAGCAGCCGATTCGTAATCGATTCCTATAATGTGCATCGGCTGGTTATTGCTGGGGTAACTGTGGCCAGCAAGTTCTTTAGTGATGTGTTTTATACAAACTCCCGCTATGCGAAAGTGAGTACTGTTTTGGTTTTCTTTTCGGCTTCATAGGGATGGTTTTGCGTTTCACATGCTACAACAACTGCTTTTGTCTCGAAATCCTTACGCCGGGAAGCTTTGAGAGAAGCTCTTTTCTCCCGTTTCTCTTAACCGCTTGGAATATTTATTTACTTTTTCATTAAAGGTTGGCGGACTCCCTCAAGCGGAGCTAAACCAGCTCGAGTTACAATTTTTGCTTCTAAACGACTTCCGGTTGGCTATCCCGACCGATGAGATGCAGCGATATGCGGAACAGCTCATACGGTTCTCCCAGGGGTCGTCCGAACATGAGATATGGTCAGTTCCCCCGGTAGTCTCATCTGAGACCGGCCCTTCGCGACCTATGCAAAGCATGGGCGCGTTTGACGCGTTTGGGGGAGTCATCTCGAGCGATGCTGCTTCGTATTCTGGTGCCCATGTCCCGCGGAATACGACTCCGAGACGTTCTGTGGCGAGTGTTACCGCTGCTGCTCTGCCTGATGAACAAAGTGAACGCGATCAGGAGGGCAGTGTCTATTATGAAACAGACACCGATGCAGGGACTGATGACGAACCGACAATTCGCCCGACACACTCCTGTGCATCCTCGGATACGCAGAGCCTATTTAGCAACGACGCGAGTGAGGAAGCAGATGACATTGGGGATGATAGCGAAACGAATCCCGATCGTCACACCATTAATCTTCAACATCCCTTGCAACACGGATGGAATACTGCACCCAGTGGAGACGGGCACACGGTTACCAGCCCTTAGAATGTTCGGGTATGCCGATTGTATAAAGGTTTCGCTGCTTCTCTCGTCTATCTGTCTGTTTGCTTAGCACTCTGTATTTCGCGACCGGCGGTACCTGGCCCAGAAGGCTCTCCATTGTCTTGTCTCAGTCTGCACTAATGCGCTTTCGTCTTCCGTTGCCTACCATTATTATTAGCTCTTTTCTGTGCAGAGACCTTCTCCCTTTCCCCATCCGCTTCGGTCCTCACGTTCATAATTGTACCAACGCTCCAATACCTCGAAAGTGGTATTCACGGGAGGCGATATTTAGAAATTTTTTAACGTCACTTTCTACCAATTGGCATCCGATCGCTGAGAAAGGATCGTTCGCGGCATTGCAATAACAAGAACTGTAATACGCTCATGGGCTCTCTATTCGTACATGGCCGCTTTCGCGGGTCCAAATCTGGGAATGCTGCGACAATTGCTAAATTCTCTGCACCTATACGCTTCAGTGGGTAGCCAAGACGAGGCATGTTCTGGCCGGGATGTACACCTACAAAGATCTCGTAAGTTCCTGGACGAACGAAGATATTGAGCCTGGAAGCTCGCCTGGAGCCAGTTTTTCCTGCCATTCCATGCCATCGGCGTCGTGAAGTGTTTCACGCCGGTGTCGACGCGGTCGTGACCACCAAAGCGTTTCTCGTCACTCGACAGAACAACTGAGTACTCGCCAGCCTCCTCTATGCCGACGCGATAGTCTGTGAAAGACTGCGTCGGACTGAAGTTGAAGATGAAAAGTACGTCCGCGCGTTCAAATACGATGACCTTGTCGACTTCGTGTTTCAAAGAGACGTAGGCCTGCTTGGGCGCCGTCCGGACACATTAGTACAGGCTCTGGCTAGAGGCAAACTGTTTCACCTGAGGTGCTGCAAGCCATCCATACTTTGATTCGAGATTGTTCATGGCAGCGTCGAAATTATTCAGGTATTTGTACCGCAACATTGGATCGTCGGCCACGTTCCATTGCCTACGAGCATAATGGAACGAGTTATCGTTACCGGCGCGAGGAAAGTCAAGCCACTGTAGAGGGAAAAAATCATATAGAGATTAGTATCACAATATGAGTTTTAGGAAATTCCGTACTTCAGGATGGCCAAACTCATTTCCCTCGAAGTTCAAATAGCCCTCTCCGCCAAGCGAGTGGACGAGTAGACTAAAATGTGTGAACGAATATAAGCCGCGAAGTTCCCCCACCCCAGGGGAGGAAAGTACCGGATCATCTTGTGCAGAGCAAGGCCCCGGTCAATGACCGATGTCAGTTCCGTTAAATCTGACATGTTCGTATCTGAAACAGCAAAAATTACATGCTTGTGCACCTTCCGAAGCTCTATTAAGGTTTGTAGGACGTACACATCTCTTTGTCCATCATCCAAAAAGCGAGTGTTTTGTCTCCCACAAGTGCTTGGTCATGACTCTCAGCATATGCAATACTCTTCTCGCCGTGCCGCCTGTTTATCAGCGTATGAACGATATTGCTCATGTCCCATTCGTCGTCCTTTTTGTGCTTAAGCAGCTTGATCCACATATCAGGGATAGCCATGGAAAGGCGGTAATCGAAACCAACTCCTCCAGTCTGCGGGGGGGCACATAATAACGGCATGCCAGAGACATCTTCTGCAATAGTGATAGCTCCTGGATACATATCATGGACCATGTCATTTGCCTGGATCGCCGAAGTAAGCAATCAAATTCCCATTTCGCTTTTGGGAAAGAGGCTGGACAGACCAGCATCAAGTAAACGACGCCTTCCTCGTCCACCTGATCTCCAAAGTACTCATGATAGCCGCCAGAAAAACCGGTTCCGATGCCATGATGACTGTACATCATGCTTGTCACTCCGTCAAACCTGAAGCCGTCGAATTTGTATTCTTCCAGATAAAAGCGAAGATTGCTTAGCAAGAAGCGTAAAACCTCGTGACTCCCGTAATTGAAGAGGCGGCTATCCCAGAGTTCGTGACGTCCTTTACTGCCTTCATGGAAATACAGATGATCGGTACCGTCAAAGAGATTGAGACCATCTAACACGTTCTTGCATGCGTGTGAATGTATGACATCCAAAAGCACTGTCAATCCCATCCCATGGGCTGTATCAATGAGCTCCTTGAGCTCCTCGGGGGTGCCATAGCGAGAGCTGATAGCAAAAAAGCTGGTCACTTGGTAACCGAAAGCTGTCCACTTATTTTAATTTGGCATTCAACAGTACCGTCGATTGAAACGAACATACATGCGTAGTAAGCGTGCTCCATGATCGCCATAAGCTGAATGGTGTTGTACCCCAAGGTTTTGATACGTGGTAGGATGTTTTTCGTAAATTCCTTGTACGTACCGACTCTTCCCTCTGATGTCGATATCCCGACATGCGCCTCGTAAATCTTCGTGCTAACTGGCTTAGGAGGACTCTGGTTCTTGAAGACGTATTTTTCGGAAGCAGGTGGGTTCCAGAAACGCGCGTCATAGACCGGGGAAACAGAAAGGTCTTGAGTAACACGTTTGATCCAGGCGGGCAGACGCTCGATGCGCTCGTCATTTGGAAGGCCCATAGAAATCTAGATACAAAAACAAACTCAATATGGATTCCAACATTTTAAGCGGACTGGTGAAAATCATAAGATTATAGGTGTAACTTCAGAATTCGGACCTAAACGTCTACAGTTGCATAAACCCTCTGAAAATGGAAGCTATTCCGCCTATGTTCGACTAACTGGAAAAAGACCCCGGGATGGCTAGCTCACCTTGATCTTAGAGTCATGCGCTATAGCGGGAATTCCGAGAGCCACAGGGGGTATCTTAATCTCCCAGACTCCAAATGAGTCCTTATGCATTGGATGCGTGGTCCTGTCCCAAGCATCTAAGGGGAGGAGCGTTAATGTGGAGGCACGAACTCGATATATGCGCGCGTCCGATGGGACGGCGTCGCCTTTTCCTGTGGAACGGGATTATAGAAGAGAGTAATTCTCACTAAATTCCCCGATTAAAAAGGCCTCCTTTGCGTTTGGTGCCCACTCGCGGTATGTGATCTCGCCGTTGTCGTCGACATTCAAACCAAATCTAGTGTATCCCTTCGAAAACGACTCATAGCCGCCCTCATGCTGTGAGATAGTGTCCTTCCACTGCTTGAAGCGGTCGTGGCGATGGGAAATGGCAGGAAGGAAGGGCTCAAGCCAAGGGTCACTGTCCAACACTGATTTGGGGTCGAACGTCGTTGCGCTGATGTTGCCCATGGTTGACCCAACGAGAGAGACGCAATTCAGAGGGCAGTTAACCAGTACAGAGCGAATGGTGGATGTGGTGCGAGTGACGACGACCAACACTGGATATCAAGTCGAAAATCTGCCCTCCACTGCTGAATGGGTAAGTTCGCAGTATCTGCATGGGGAAAATTCAGAAGGGGAACGGAGCGCGTTTCACAGTGTGACGTCACCATAAGCGAGTACGTAATCAGCATCATTAACGTTATACCTTCTCCATCAGGAAGGGTACTTACTACTAGGTTCAGGTTCAAGTTCAAGTTGCGCCAACTTGAATGATCAAGAGCCGCAGGAACTTTGCGACCAAGTATAGTTAGCAATAAAATTGCAAGATTACTTGTAAATTTTGGGGGAGAAAGTGCTCAAAATGACTTGTTACTCGAGAACCGACAGACCTAAACCCGGAGGAAAATAGCCACCGTTATCGATATGCAGGGCTGGTGTGTCTACAAAGCCCGCAGACCAACTGACTGCATTAGGAATCAACAAAGTGAAGAACTTCGAGCAAACACCTATTTTGACTGCTCCCCATTCCGAATACTTGGCAATTCCAATCTTCGACCCCGACAAGTCACCAGGAGTGCCTGTACTTATTTAGGGCAGGCTGTAGACACATCAGCAGAGTAGATGATAAGAGTCGGCCAAAAACTAAACGCAAACAAAGGCAAGTACTTATTAGCTTCAGCTTGACTGTGGATGGAGTTGTAGGACTCCTCGATAGAGACAACCCCGGCTGTGAACTTGGGACCGATCGAATCCAGGAAGGACTCGGCGGGGAAATTTCCAATGACCGGGCCACGGTGGTGACAATTCTGGGAGTTGGTGTCCCATTCGTTCACTCTAGGGCCTGGGTCGTTGCAAGGAGTACACGGAGAGAGTGCTTCCCGTAATCTTTCGTGACTTCACGGGGCGAGGGCAGGAACCGGGGCGCGGCAACTAATTCTTGGTTCATACATGCTCCGGAAAAAAGGAAGGGAGGGAAGACAGGGTTACCAAGAACACAGGCTAGACACGAGGGTGTTCGCCGCCAATTACTGGCACACAATATCCTTTACAAGACGGCGGCTTATTAGCTGCATAGGCAGCAGAGACACGAGACGAGTGTACGCCGGAGTTGAAACGACTCGAATAAGCCCTATTTGGACTTAAGGGAAAAGCCCGGGCCCCCGGAAGCAAAGGCGTAGGTATGTATGAGACCCAGACGAACAGCGTGAACTACTGAGGCACTTGATAATGTAACGGCTCTCCAGCAGCCCTCGCCTTCGAGACGCGGGGGTTACTGCGAGTATTAAAAAATGGCGCGACCTCCGCGACAACTTGGGTCGCTGTTGAGGCGATGCAGTGGGACGGTTGTAATCTTCCTATGTAATTCGCACGAATTGCAGGCTCTCCCCTGCATTAGACGATGGACGACTCGGATATACGACTTCGGCCATCGGTGAAAACAGATGAAGGAAGTGAACGACAATGTTAACGTTACTATGAGAGGGTTCAGGAATGGAACGACAAGATGCGTGTCACAAAGTTAGGTTCAAAACGTACAAATAGCAAGACAGGAAACATTTTATTAAACACACACCGACTGCATGTGCGTGCCGCGGACTCGGATGAGAGATCGAGCCCGAGAAGGGGATGATGGAAGACGTATTATGACGACAGCGGCACTGGCCAGCGTTCTTGAGAAGGGCCGCGGCAGAACGGAGACAGTACTGCGGCTATACTTAAGGCCTGCAACTGGGAAACGCGTCCAGTCCGTTCCATTAATCCGACCCCTTGGCCGTATACATGCTGCCATACCCATATACAGTGCGACGGATCAAGTTAAAGCACTAGTGAGTCAGGATAGTAACTTACTTCTCGGAGCGCCGGACCCACGTCGTTGCTCCGGACCGGAAAAGGTCGGCACAGTTCCAATCAATTCCGATTGCCGCAATAGGTCGCCGGTGTGAAATTAAAGTTCTTGGCCCAATCAAGTCTCGGAGCGCCTAATTCGCGGTTATCCGGCCGGCAGATCCTTACTCAAAAACCCTCCCTGTGTCCTCTTCCACTCCTCGTCCTTGCTGCTGTCGACATCGTCGTCGACGCTCTACCCCCTATTCTCGTCCTTGTCTTCGCCCTCATCAATGTCTATGAATTCAAACTCTTCCGCCTCCCATGTCACCATCACTATTCTGGACGTCTCCCTTTCTCTCGTGCATATACCCCGATCTCGCCTCACCGAGCTCACCCGGCCTATTTTGAAGCAGCTCCTCCGCAAGAGCCCCAGATTTCTTAACCTCACTGCCAACGAAATAGAACTCAGTATATTTGCTGAGGAAGATGAACTGGACGACTTTGAACCCATCGCACGTAGGGACAGACAGAGGCAGAGGCTTGGACAGACGGCGGTCGATTATGAGACTTCGGCCCATCGAAGCAAGCGTACTCCTCAATCATGCGGCGCTATCCAACCCGTAGAAATATCGGTTGAGAAATGGAGGGTTTTGCAAATTGACTCACACGAAGACAGCCTCAGTACGTGCATGTTTCTCCATGGCTCTCATGTTTGCCGCACACTGGCGTCCGCGTCGCATCCCAGTGACATCCTTCTAGGAGTACTCTGCTTACATCCATTATCCTTCCCCCTTATTGTTTCTCCCAGGCAACTCTGGCAGCCGAGTCCGAGAGCTATCTGCCCCACTAGCCGCAGCAGGCATCTCAATTCTTTACCAATCTTCTTATCTGAGCGACTTCATCTTCGTAAAAGCTTCGCGACTTGCCGAAGTTTTGCAACTCCTTGATGCCGCGGGCTTCAGTCTTTATAACACGGATCCATACAGCACGGGCACCTCTATGCCAGTAGGCATCCTTGATGGGTTGACTGACTATAGTGTCATACAACTACAGGAAGAAGCCAATGGGTATGTAGTGAGCCAGCCAGGATCTCCGGGAGCGTCTGCAGTGTTATCGCGCACTCGCAGCCCCTCCATGGCATCACTCACGGCCCTTTCGCACGCAATGTCAAGGACGGGAACCCATGGAGACATAGCAGCCCCCACGGTGGGGATGGTGCACAGACAAAGAATGGTGGATTCCTTATCCAACACTTCTCCAGTGACGCGATATAAAAAGAAAACGTTAAGCCCTACCGCCGCACCTGTGAAGGTCCTCACTCCCGACATTGTGTGCGTAGGCCTAAACGAAAGTGCGGCGGACGTATGGAGCACCAAAATTTTAACACTTGTCGGATACCCTGAACTTATCCCCGTGCCAGTCTTGGCTCCGTCTTCGTCCTCGCCCGTTCCACTAAACCGTGACATGAAACGCTGCGAATCGCTAACGAACTCCCTTTATGAAGACCTTGCTCACACCCACTGTGCTAATCCAGAGTTAGGCCAAATCTCACCGATTACCGATAGTGCTCCAGAAGAGTCCATTCCATCAAAAAAATTCCGCCTCAGTGACTTCCGCACCGATCACTATCCTGATGACGAGTCATCACGGGACTCTGTTTCTCCTGTCAGCCTTTCATCTTGCTCAACTAGCGATAACGATGAAGAATACTTTTCGTCACCCTCACCATATGATAGAGTACGGGATAGTTCAACGCCATCGTTACTAAGCGGGGCGACTCGGTCCTCCGCCCGCTCGCTACCAGAACAGTTTACCTCGCATCGGAAGTCAAAGAGATTAACGCTAGCCCGTTTATTGACGTCCGTGGCCCTAAATGATACCCCGCGGACTTCATCTGCAAGCCCATCCCCTACAGAACATGTTGCGTCAACGCGGACTCGAGTGGAAGACAAGGGCAAGACCGGACATGTCGCCTCTCCGCGCGTATCTTTTTTTTCCTTCACACGTACAGCAGAAGGATCGTCCCTTACAACGGAGTTGAGTGTGCTCGCGGCGCTCTTTTCCTGCGACGAGCGGCACATGATCATTTGCTCCGAATCGCTGCTCGACGCCGGGGACGCGCTCAACGAACGCGTAGCGGATGCCGAGCGATCTGCTGCACATCGAAAGTCATATGTTTTCAACCTCGAGCACGAAGATGATTTACTTGTTGTGGAGGAAGCCGAGCAGGACGTACCAGGAATGATGAAGTGTTTGCAGCTAGATTTGCAGAAGTTTGGGCTTGGTGTGTAGAAAATGATACAAATTTTTCGCTTCTAATTTCTTTTAATCATCCAGATAAACACGGCTTGGTGAATCGCTTCTCTCGCGTTCTCGAAGATAATGGAATCAACCATATGTATAGCTCAACGTATAAAACTGCGAATCTTTTGGTAAATGACCTTCCTCCGAATGCCTTTCGTCCCATTGATTCGTTTCACCCAGGTTGATAAGGTGAACGCCGTCCGGGCGCAGTCGTTACTTCGATCATGTTGATTGACGTACTAATCGACGCGCGGAGACTTCCGTTCCGCAACGAAGCGAGGTTCGCAACAGGACGCTTGTGTACTTTCGTCTGTCTCTTTCCGGCTATTTTCTTGTGGAAAAAAAACGTCTTGGAATATTTCCATCTGTTATACTCTCTCTTTTGGTTTGAATCAAATTATTCCCTTGTTTTTGAAAGATTCTCCTCGTCTCGGGTCCTCATCTTGGTCATCGCCGTATTCATCATAGTATGGTCTTGGGTCTATTCGTATGTTACACCTTTTATTACACTTTAGCATGTGCATATCTCCGGTTCCGGCCACATCTCTGTTCATCTAGTTGGCATCTGTGTGTATATGTCTACATCTGTATGACCACCTTTTCCCTTGTGTTACAACAGTCGGATGTATTTTTCGGGCGTACTTTATCTTGCAGACTTTAATGTTCGGAATAGCAGGGAAATTAGCATTGCGTTGTGTATCAAAGCGATTTTTCGCAGCCGATTGTTCTTTTCATGTATTAAGGGGAGCCGACGTAAACCTGGGAAACTCCACCCCGAAGGGCTGGAGGTTCTCGCGGCTGCCCGATGGTGCAGGGGAAACACAAATGTTGTGATCGTGATCATCAGGTCCTGCGAAGAAAGGGGTGTGAATCGGCCAAGAGACAGAGTTCTCGGGAAGCATTGGATGCGCTCTAGTTGAAAGCACACATGGGCCACAGCGTTACTGCGGGAAAATGACACGAGAGGAGGTCGAGCAGGCTGTCGGAGGCCCAGAGGCTGACGACTCAGGCCTCGACGTAACGTACGCAGGCCGTCAGCGGGTGTTCCTATTCTTGACGCAGTCTCGCCGTGGCATGCAGAAAGGGGGCCAGGCGCAGGATCCGCTGGTAGCTCCGAGCTGCAGCAACCATTTGCTCCCGTCTCTTAAAGTACATACTTGATTTTGTCTCTAGAATCAATGTCGCCCAAAATGCTTGAGCGCAGATAATTGTTGGGGGGGGGGAGAGACGCTGGCTAGGACAGACGACAGACAGACTTTGTGCAGTCCGTTTTATTTGTGCACTCTACCCGACCTCAGGCTGCACAGCCGGCGTTATTCGCGGAAGCAACTGTGCTCGCCCCTCACTCACCCCTCATCTGTCATCCGGCCTCCCTCAAGCGTCCTTTTTTCTACACCGTATCTGTGGGATACCCTCACCACCACCACCACCACCGCCCTTCCTGCCTTTCCTTTCTTCGGATTTCCTTCCTTTCTCTTTCATACTTAGCTACATGTCTCGCGATGTCCGCCAGTGAACGTCAATCCCCTCCGCAACCCGACCTGCCAAGCAACATCCGTCTGCCGACCATACCAACCTTGCCTCCTATTCAAATTCCTCGCTCTAGCATTCCACGCCCTTCTCCACATGCCCCCGATGACAATGCCTTGCGTGTCCCCGAGTCCGACGATAACCAGCCTATCTCTGCAAGACATTCGGACGAGTCGTTCGCAACGGCCTGCACTTCTCCTCTCGTCGCAGACGAAACGAGCTCGGGAGCTGAGACCTTGGATGCTACACATCCAATGCATGATCATTCGTCACTGCGGACTCTTCCCAAGTCTCTCCCGGTTGACTCGTTCGTTAGAGAGCGACAGGACCGTAGAGATGCTAAAGCTCCCCTCGCCGAACCGCTGCGGGCGGCCGGTTCGTCCAAGAGGCATAGTCGCCTTCCGTCCGTTGACCCAGAAAGTTCGGGACAATGGCGCATCGAGCAGCTTCCCGAGCGATCGTTGGTCAGCGCTACGTCCTCCCCGAGGCATCCGATCTCCCCGAGTATTCATTCACTCATCCAGCGACGTTCGCGGCGCAGCGATTTCGCCATGATGGAAGACGAAATTGAGAGCTCCGCATATGAGGATTCGGAGTTTGAGCAGGGTCACTCCGGGGATGGTAGGGTTGGTGAAAGGGCAGGGGAGATGCGTAGGCGTCTTATTCCGCCCAAGCGATCTGGTTCCATGCCCGTCTCGAGAGCGTCACCTCAGCCTCTTATTCCTCCGCGTACCCGTAAGGTACCGAGTGTGAATCCACACCCGATACTTACAAATATCAACACAACTATCACCACTATTCGACCCACAACTATTCCCGAAAGGTCGCCTCCGCTTCGTAGCAAAGCGTCCGCACCGACGCCTTTGGATCCTTCTAGATCGCGATCGCGTAGCATTGGCGCACAATCTGACGACGCTGTTATAAAAAAAGCAAGGCCGCCGGTTCCTTTTAAAAATGCTGAAATGGATAACATTCCTGTACGTTGTTCTCTCACTCTTCGCCATTCAACCTCTCATTTCTCGGTGTAGAAGGACGCAATTTTGATGACATTGGCTGTCATAGGCTCACAAGGTTGTGGCAAATCCTCCTTTATTCGCAGAGCCTGGAAAAACTCTCAAGTCTCAGAGGCCGAGAGACACACGGTTTGCGCAAAGGACAGTGACGGGTCGAGGGTCATTCACCGTATGTTTTTTCAGCCTTGAATTAATCAACCCGCCCCACTGAGTTAAATGTTTACAGACATTCTTCGCAAAGTGTATACACAAACTCATGAAGGCAGGGATTACTACCTGACACTTATTGAGATTAGCGTGCAGGAGTTAGAACATGTAGACGGCGAGCTGCATGACGACGTCTGGCCTAGCTGTCTACCAGGGGTCGACGGCGTCTTTGTTTTGTATGATGCCTCGGATCGTTCTTCGTTTATCCATATCGAGGAACTCATTCGTAAGGCTTCTTTTTATTTTATAGTTCGATATGCTCAATAATGTGTTTTTCTACAAGGTGGGTACTTCACCCGCAGGATCCCGTACATAGTTCTCGCTTGCAAGTCAGACCTCCCCCATCGCATACCACCAGCTGATGCCGTAAATGTTATACTTAAATACGATGGCGGAATTGTCGAGATATCAAACAACGATGCTGGCAGGGAAAAGTCAAAGCGCTGCGTTGGAGTGCTCCTTCGGGGAGTTCTGAGACGGCGATGTGTGTCCGACTCGTTTTCATATGAGTACTTTGCTGATTATGGTATGATTAGATGGAGACGTCGATCCGCATGTTAACCCATGTTCTCCTGGTCTTTACAACGCCCCTGCCCCGTGGGAGATGGTTCCATCGCCTTTAACAACACACAGTATTCCCAGTAGCGCATCGGATATGAACACGCCGACGAGTGCAACCATTCCTTCTATAAACCAAGTGTCGAGCGACTTCCCCCGCCAGCCGCTAGTACCAGCACCACTCTCTCCACACTCCTCTTTCCAAAGTACCACAATCGCCGCCGTCGCGCCACTAGTTTCTTCTGCAAATGCAAACTCTCCGGTTCCCGGCAATGCTTTCATTCACCATCCAGCGCGATCGCCCTCGGCGCCCACTTCGCCTACGCGGGCACGTTCTATGAGCGATCTTCTTACTGGCAACCAAAAGCCTGCCCAGATGGCTAGGCAACTTCACGAGCTTGATAGGGACATAAGCAGGTCCAGAAGTATTGTCGATTTGGCGAAAAAATCTAGCAGGAGCGCGGAGAGCGTAAGGTCTACGCATGTCTCTAGTCCAAATCAGGATCAAGAGCCCATTGTCATTTTTAAGAAGGATCCGAAGCAAACGTAATATGACGCTCGTGGGTGCAATAAACAAGACGCTGACTTCTCTCTTTCGTGCATCACAGGCCTCCGGCACCTTGGTCAACCATTGAAGAACTGTTAGACAAACTCTTCTTTTTGGCGGTCAGCGATGATGGTACGAATATCTTCAGCCCCGTAAAGTGCCCGGCTTAATCTTTTACCTCAGATCCATCGTTCATTGGTCACTTTTTCTTGACATACCGCAGATTCACGACACCTCGTCGTATTCTTCTGGCGATGCAAAAGCGTATGATTGAACTGAACCAACCGTGTGCTGATTCTACCCTTGCGGCATTCGCTCAGATGCGGTATGTTTATTGATATAGCCTTTGTTATTCCCGATCTAAGGTTTTATGTGTAGCATCTGCAATCTCTTGGAGCACTGGGTACACGATTATCCATCGGATTTCGCGGTGCCGGGGACGGCCGGGGCTTTGAACGCACTTATAAGACAGATTCTTCGACAAACGCACACGCTTTATTATGGCTCGGACTTTTTACCGTTCCTCGAAATGCTTCCTACCCTGCAAGACCGAGACAGTGGCTGGGCTGTGAAGGTTGAAACGTCCATTGCGGAAAGTGACGAATCTGACAGCAACTACGAAAGTGAAGACACAGGAGATGAATCACCGTCGACATTACCGATCCCTCACAGCGTGGATGTGACTCTGGCAAGTTCTCGTCCAATTACGCGGGAAAGGAAATCAAGCATCCCGCTATCCGCGAAAACTTTCCTACAGGGGACTTTGCCGGCGAGTGTCCGCGTTCCGGGGCCGCATGGAAATTCTCCTTCGAGGGATTCTGTATCCAGGCTTCTTAGGGCTTCAAATACTTTGTTACATTTTGACTCCGAGGATATCGCAAAGGAAATCACAAGGCGTGCGCTTGGGCTGTACATGAAGATAGAGCCTCGTGATTGGCTCAGACACACCTTGGTTGCAGGAAAGAAGGACCCCAATCAAGATTTGATAGCACGCTATAACGGTTTATATAACGATTTACACGACTGGTGAGCTGAACTTTTTACCTGTCACTCCATTGTTTATTAATACGACACAGGGCTGCATCTATGATACTCTGCCACGATAAAGCCAAACCTCGAGCACGCGTCGTGGAAAAGCTTGCAGAAGTAGCCGTGAAATTGCGTAATATAAACAATTACTCCGCACTGCGAGCTATCATTACAGCAATCACACAGTCGACATACCCTGGCGACGAAGTGATGGAGATTTTCAAGACAAAGACTGATTTGCACAAGAAATATCTAAGCTCCGATATATTAATGCGTACTGCGGGTGCGCATCAAGCCTACCGTTTAGCGCTGCGAAATACGAAGGGCCCTTGTATTCCTTGTTTGTAAGTGGTATCCGGAAATGATGCACTGGTCTATTCTGATGAAATTTCTCTAGGGAAGTGCACACGTCCGATCTTCGACGTGCACACGAGGGCAATCCCGACCACAAGGTTGATGACCCGTCTAAGATACATTGGGCAAAGTTCAGCATGATTGGGAAATTCGTTAGCACGACGACACAGCTGCAAGAACAGTGTCGAGGACAGGATGGTTACCAGTTCCCTGAAAACGCCCAGATCAACCAACTGTTTGACGTGCCAGTCATGGATTATGATGTTCGTCCCAATGTGTACGGAGGATCATATGCTAATTTTTTGTCTATAGATGCAACAAGAACGTTTGGGACCACCTCCCGAAGAGGACGAAGATGTGTACTCTACGCCACTTCCTCCATCCCTGACGTTCGACCACACAGGACATCCAAGAGATCAAGGGATGATCAGGCGCCTTTTTTTCTGGTCGTAACGATGTCTACCTGCACATTTCGAGAGGATACTTGGTATGCGCCTTTAAGTACTCAAGGATTTGAGCGATTGGGTTGAACTTAACTGTTTTCCATCAGTTGTAGTTTTTCCTATCACACCTAGTCTTGTTGTTTGGACCCAATCGAGAGTTTTCCTTTCTGCCTCTGCCCTTCTTTGTAGATACCGATACATTGTCCTGCTCTTAAACATAATATCGTGGATTGCGCACAGTTTTTATGGAATATGTACTGTAACGAGCATAGCTCATCATGGTGGACTGAACTATATGATATCCCCCCCTGCTTTTCCCGCACAGCATAGAGGAATCAGGAAATGCACGAGCTCACCAGCTTTGCTAGCGTGTCCAATTCGAATGACGCCTGACAGCCGCGACCCCCTCGTAAACGCGTTGGTCGGTTTGATACACCTTGGAAAGTAGACTATCTAGTGATTCATGGGTCCTGCATGGTCCTCCCAGTCTTTGGCTTCTTCAAGGTACATTAGTTACAGTATGATCCCCACTGTATGGTACACAACTTCATACCCTACATACATATGCATAGGCCCAGTGAACTGATAAGATTTCGAGTGCCTTGAATGTACTCCACGAACTCCGCAAAGAATAATAGTTCAAAGTAGCAATCACAACCAAGTACATACATCATCTAAAACACATCTCGAATGAACCAACCCGGTTTGAAAGACAAGTACAGCCACAGTATGATAACGAATAAAGTAAGAGAGGTAGACATAACTGATCGTCGTACTACAATAGAATATCCCAACGTGACGCACTTCATCACAATACAAAGAATTGAGTAATTCGACCTTCTTCAATCCGCGTATAGGACATGTTTGTCAGCCCCTTCCAGCCACTGTTTAAGCGACTGGTCATCCTCGAGTCCTAGAAACGTGTTGCTAATACTGTTACGGTACGCAAGGTGCCGCACATCATCGCCAAGACGTGACCGGACCTTGTCCATCAGCTGTGTGTGCGTAACGCGCGGGCTGACGCGAATGGCAATAAGCTCTTGCGTCAAGCGATCGAATATTTTAATCTTCACAAAAGCCGTATTCGGATTGCTTGCTGATATAGGCGGACTGTTCGCGTTTGAAACGGCGCGGCTACGAGTCTTTCCGGAACCGACACTACCTGTCGCACTAAGAGGCTGGGTATGATTCGAGGAGTAGGATCGAGGACTACCACCGTCTGCTTGCAAGGGACCTGTATAGTTTGCGGTCTGGTCGTAATTGTCGCGAGCCGACATCGATAGCGACGGCACCTTTGCGGAATGATTGTGAGCCGACGTCGTCGACTCAGAACGCACGTGTAAAGGAGATTGTGCCCGTGAAGAGCTTGAGAAAGGCGAGCGAGATCGAGCGTACACAGACTCTTGCTGGTCATATCCGCGGTCCGGGTGCGTATTCAGGGGTGGGAATGCCGGATCCCTTCGATCGTAGACGCTTTTGGACGAGCTGGCGTAGGTTTGTTCGTCATAGTTCGAACCATCACTATATCTGTTGTATGGCACCCGAGCGTTCCTCTCCGACAAAGTTTCCTGACCTTGTTCGGCTTCACGGACTGAGTCGTAGTGTTTTTTAGTACTGCGCTCCTCCAAAATTCTGTACGCCGGCTCAACATCCTCCTCAAGATCGCCTGTCTTCGGTGTGAAGAAATCCAGTATAAGTCTGTGACGCAGTATGTGCTCGGCACCATGCTCCCACAGAGAACAGAGCTGCGATAGGTACTGATCAAGCTCATCCTTTCGAAGCTGAGTGACTTTATCATCGACGTTTTTGGACGGACCAGGCATAAACGGCAAGATTCGCTTGGACTCCCGACCATCTGTTGACGGCATCTGACCAGCTTCATAAGGAAATGTTTTCAATAGGTTCACTTGGAAGTCGTAGAAATCGTTATAAACCCTGAACAAGACAAGTTGCCTCGCGGGGGGAAGGGAACCGGACCCAGTAAGATCATCCGCCTGAAAGAGCGCATGTATGCGAAACCAGTACTCGTCCATTTCGAAGTGCCATGAAAGTACTTCACCCAACAGAATTATTCCCGAGGGAAGGGCAGGTAGTGGTGATTTCACTCTTGGTGACTCTGGTTCTGGTTCAAGAATGGTATCCATCTTCGGCATCTGTTGGGACGGCGGCATAAACGGACTATTGAATACCGAACCACGGCCCGCGTTATCATCGTCAAGAACACCCAAAGAAATGCTGGTAGCTTTGTACTCGATTATAGATCTTTTCCACTCCTCTACTCCGGGCACTTCACCTCGCTCCATCAAGGCCTTGACTTCATATTCCGGCATAGGTATGTCCGTACTTGGGTCGTGTATGGCGACGAAGGAAACAGGGATAAGGCCAGGCCTCCCGAGACGGCTGATTGGCTTTGCCACAAACCATTCAAAATTCGACTGCGCGACGACAGAAATATGGTCACCAGCTTTCGCGTCGAGCTCATCGGCACGTTCCGCAATAAAGTCATGTTGAACGATAGCATAGAAAACAGGTTGACGAGGCGATGTGGGAGGGGGTGATTTTATTCCGAAAGGCTTCATTGGAGTCCGGGCTGCAGCCTGTGACACCCGAACACTGTAAAGATGTACAACCCGGTTAATAATAAGTATATGTTCAATGGAAAACTAAACAAAGGTTCAAGGGATGTAAGGATACCGTAGCTAAGGACAGGCTTGCCGCGAAAAACTCCCGCAACCCTGCCACTTGATGAGCACGGATAATAATCCCCCTTCGTCAGAAGTTTTAAGAAGTAAACGAGAGGTCATGAAGGCAAGAATAATTTGGAGCCCCAGGGCATAGAAGAAGTGAACTCACGCGGCGTTAGACTTATTGAACACCTCGAATTTGGACTTTGGGACTAGTCCCCGCGCGCCGGTCATTGGGTTATTTGCTTCGTACCATCCGGAACCCTGATCGATCTCATTTATAACATGGAAGAAGTCGCCCTTGCTAAAGCTGAGCTCATGGGGTGCTTGGGGTCTATGGTCATCGAGTGCACGGATAACTTTCTTGGGTGGTTGGATGGCGGGAGTTGGTTTGGACACAGTTGCGATTGGCGTGGATATGTGGGGAAGGTGGTTGTCTCTGCTAGTATGTATAGATCTGCGGAGAAAATCCATCGGAAAAAGAAAAAAATAGAGAAGTAAAGTCGTAAAGTCGGTCGTCAAGACGGAGAGAGGGAGAAAGAGATAAAAGAGAGAGTGAAGAATGCAGACACAAATGCGGCCGATAAGTGCTCAGCTCGAAGAGAGTCGGTCGCAACAGCGCCACGGACCTGTCACATGCATGCGTAACGCAGGTCACGCATAGTGGCATACACATGTCACGGATTCAGAACAGTCAGGCTCGCAATTCTGCGCACATCGCTAACTTAACCGCCGACGTCTTCGACTTGCTTATAATTGTCGACAAATTCACCCGATATTGCGACCGCTATGGCGGCGAGGAAACTACAAAGCATGTGTTTGTTCGAATCCTCTGCACGTCCCAGACGCTTACCTAGTCCCCAGGCGAAATTGAGCGGGTGCTCAAGCGGGTTGCCGAAGGCGTAGAGGCATTCGACAATACATACAACAAAATGCAGGCCTCCACCAACTTAACGCAGAAGGAAAAGCTTGAAGCTGATCTCAAGACACAAATTAAGAAGCTCCAGCGCCTCAGAGATCAGATCAAGACTTGGGTTGCCAGCAATGACATCAAGGACAAGACCCAGCTGCTCGAGAACAGAAGACTCATTGAGACCGTGCGTGCTGCTTCTACATGCCTTTGTCCGCTTCTGTAACCTTCATTCATACTTCCAAGAGCATTTATTGACACACACCTCTAGCAAATGGAGAGATTTAAAGCCTGCGAAAAGGAAATGAAGACCAAGGCGTTCTCAAAAGAGGGTCTCATACAAGCATCTAAGCTAGACCCCAAGGCACAGGAAAAGCTGGAGACGACGCAGTGGCTTAGGTCAGGGGTGGAAGAACTGACATTACAAATGGAGCAGGCCGAGGCCGAAGTTGAGACCTTGCAGGGGGGAGCAAAGAAGAAAAAGTCTGGAGCAACTAATAGTCGCCTCGAAGATTTGGAGCGCCTTAACGAGCGGCGAAAGTGGCATATCAGTCGGTTGGAAATCGTGCTACGACTGCTGGATAACGGCTCGCTGCCTGTCGAGAAAGTCCTTTCCCTCAAAGATGATGTATCTTATTTCGTTGAAAGCAATACGGTTTGTCTCTTACTGCATTTAGGCGTGCACTTGCTTCTGATTGCAGTACATACCTTAGGAAGACGACTTCGACGAAGATGAGGGTATATACGATGAACTTAACTTGGACGAGGAGGAAGAGAAGTTTGGCCTGGTCGGGGATGATGTGGACAGTGATGCTGAATCGGAAGATGAAAGCGAAGGTGCGTGAGACGTATCCTTTGACGCAACTTTTCACGGTGCGAATTCTTTATTAGACATACCTCCCCGGACGCCGTCTAAGAAAGCGGACGATGACTCTCCAACAAATCACAAGCGAGAGGAGCACAGCCCCATATTAAGAAAAGCTGGTATCTCACTAAACTTAAGGAGTAAGTGCTCTTCGTGTTTCCGAGCGACCCCGATTAAGTTCAGGATTTTGAAAAAAACGTTCTAGAATCTTCTAATGTAGAAGGTGAGTAGGTCCAATATTGTCTAATGAATATTTGCCCTTATGAATGTTATTAGTACCAAAACCACCTCCGCCGATATCCAATTCTTCTTCACAGCCGATGTCAAGCATTGTGAAAAATGGTTTACCACCTCGACCACCAATAGCTTTACCAGTTCGATATGCTACTGCTGCTGCTGCCGCCGTAAGCGGTCCTCCGTCGTCAGTGATTACGACCTCTACAACGGTACATGCAAATGCCACTTCGCATAATGCATCCATACCATCGGTGGCGGCCCCGACTAACGGGACGCAACCTCCCGCTTCCACGATATCGTCGACGCATCCGTCTTCACATGACCAGGCCTCTTCATCTCCTAGCTTAACCCAAGCATCAGTTTCGGGGCACAGTCCCATGCTATCATCTGCATCTGTATCGGGACTGGGAGACAGTTCGTCGCAGTCGCAGATGCTTTCCCCAGCAATTTCGGAGGCAATGTCACCATCTGGTGCACCTCAAGCAGCTTCATCCCCCGAAAGAACCGGTCTGGCTACGGGTATGATTTTCCATGACTCCTGTAACCGCCATTGTATCTGACAGCTGCGCCCGCAGCTTCGATGCCATCGTCTGTAGCTGTTCCTTTGTCTTTTGCTAACGTTTGTGCATTTACATATGCAAATGATGGTGTTAGTTTCTTACCAAATAGCAACAGCAGGGCGGTTTGCCCGACGAGCCTCAGCCTGCTAGTGCAACATTGCCGAATTCCTCATCCGAACAACAACTTGTACCACTAACTCAACAGCAGATGCCTGCGTCGTCACCATTGCCACAACAATTGCAACAATTCAACAAGGCGTCGTCGTCCGTATCGGGAGCATCGCCGCTCCCGACGTCGAACCATGAACCCACCTTTCCCCCTGATCTTAAGGTTATCCAAGGGCTTGAACGTCAAGGTGCAGGCTTATCTGCACAGGGGATGCAAGTGCCTCCACAACGGATGACGTCGACGTCGCCGTCGATCCAGCAGCAACAAGCATTCGGACCACAGATACAGCAGCCTCGCAGCGCACCTTCGAATGCATTCCCTGGGTCCTTGTCCGACCTTGTAGCCTCTTTCGAGAATGTAAAACAGAAAGGTATACTAAAATTGACAACCTATTTGAAAGTGCGATCACTAACACATGACTTAACATGTAGCGCCGCATCGAATGAACAATCTTGAACAAGTGCACAAGCTCCTTGACGGAGGTTATCAGAGCATGCCGCAACCTTTGGACACTGAGAAGTAAGTGTTCTTTGTATAGTAGTGCACGAAGACCCGCTTAAACCATGTCTAGGCCCAAATACTATGTGCCAAAAAATCCGCATCATACCCCCCTGTACTACCCTCAATCAGCCCATCCTGTGCTTAGCTCGCCCTCGCTGTTTCAAAACCTTGACATAGAGACTCTGTTTTACGTCTTTTATTATCTTCCTGGGACTTATCAACAGTAGGGTCCTCATTGTGGACATACCGAGAAATGCTGACTAGCTTTTCTCCTTAGGTATCTCGCCGCAAAGGAGCTCAAACGTCAATCTTGGCGGTTTCATGTCAAATATTTGACATGGTTCCAGCGACATTCCGAGCCTCAGGCAATCACTGACGAGTATGAGCAGGGTGTATACGTTTACTTTGATTGGGAAGGTTCATGGTGCCAACGGAAGAAGAGTGATTTCCGTTTTGAGTATCGATATCTTTCAGAGGACTGAGTCATGGCGCAGGCTAAGAGTAAAGCTTTTTGGGACTCTTCACACCATTCGTTATTGACCTTTCCTTCGTCTATTTCCCCTTACTGTATGAATTAGGCATTTTCTTTATTGCGCGGACCACTCTACCGCCGCTGACACTCGTGAATATTAATTTGTGTTAAAATGCATAAGATGGAAAGCAAAGTGTAGAACGAATAGATATCGCCCGGCGGACCGACAGAAAGAGCTTCCAAGGTGTGGGCGACCTCCTTGCAAAGTAGCAAATTCTAAATAGAGGCCCTCTCGTCCCGTCTAATCTAAAGTTACAACCCCTCCGAGGGCTTCAAACGCCTTTTTCATCTTCTCAGCCTCATCCTTTGGCAGGTTCTCCTTCAGGAGCTTCGGTAATGATTCGACAAAGTTCTTGGCCTGAAAGCAAGCAATGCACCTCGTTAGCAGTGACGCATTTTGAAAATTTTGAAGAAAGCGCATTGCATTGAAAAAGAATACGCACAGCAACGAGAGTGAGCGTTGGGTTCATCGCCTTTACTTCGCGAATGATCTTCGGCTTAGCGGCGGCGTCAAACGATTCCAGCTTCACGTTAAAAATTGTCTTCTCCTTCGGCTTCTCCTACAGTGCGTTTAGAGTAAGAATCCAACTTGAGGATGAATCAAATTATACTCTTACCTCCACAGGTGCATCTTCCACAAGTGTTGAAGCAGCCGCCACAGGGGCGACGGATGCTGCGGGCATGGCAATCTCTTGGATATTAAGTCTCGACTGCAAGTGAAGGAAAAAACCATCTCAGTAGAACCCAATTCTCACACACGTTCCTCGCCCGGCGAAGGGAGAAAATGTATCTCACTTTCAACATCGTCACCAAGTCTGCTGCCTGAAGCAGCGTGAGTCCCGAAATGTCATCCACGATACGTGAGATTTTGGGGTCAGAGGAACCGGTCGGCGAAGGCAGTGGAGAGTTTGACGAGCTTTCAGCTAGTATAGAAGCAGCACCAGAAAGTGCTCGGCGCGATGAACATGCCAAACTACAAAGCCTGTTCGAAAGACGGGTGCATGAAGATGTTAAGAGGAGGACTTACGAACTCGGTGTCCTCCTTCGCGAAAAGGCCCGGAGTGCTGCTGCTGTACGTGTCTGCAAAGATGATAAAAGCACTCAGTATACCCCCCTGTTGCTCGCTGAGCTACGCAACCTCACCGCCATGTGCTAAGACGTGCGGAACCTGGATAGTTCGTAGACAACATTTCGACCCAGCAAAATCCCGTCACTTAATTCGTATATTATATAATCGTACCCGATCAGGAATTTCGCTTCAAAACAACATTGCTTTTACATACGTTACACGGTACTACTTTCACAGGAAAACGTGTCAACGCTCTGGGAGCTGGAAAAATAAAGGGATAACTTGTCTCGTGGTATGGATGACTTAGAGGGTAGATAAAGAATGATAAGCAAGTCGGATAGAAGACATTGATTAATGAACTTGTGCCAAACGAGACAACAAACGTCCCAGTCGGTGGGTGACAAATTAGAACGCACAGCGCTGCACATATTCTATCTGGAGCTAGCCATAGGACGGGCTCATATCACATCTGCGAAGACCGGAAGGGTCAGGTCTTCGCGGAGTATTGGGTGTGATATGTCCCTAGTCGTCAGCGGCGTCCTCACTTTGTGCGGAAAATAGAGGTCTTGATGTTCAGACTCCTGCGGGCTCTCCGGCTTTTCGCTCCAGGATGGACTATTTGTCCTCTTCGTAGTGGAAGCTAAAGCGGGTAAATTCAGGGTATCCGCGGACGATATGCCAGGATGTTGCACTCGACGAGAATCATCTGCGTCCCGGTTCCAAAACATCCAGGCACGTAAAACGTCTCGCTGTGTCCCAAAAACAAGTACGACTCCACTTCCCACTTCATTCGGTATTCAGCATTAATTACCCACAATTCTGTACGAAAAACATCAGACTTACTGGTGGCCAGTGCCATGTCTGGGACCGGACTCTGTGGAGCCTTTATAGACAAAGCACTCAAACTGTAACATCTGAGTCAATGGGTGGATGCGGATTATTACCAGAACGTACCCCATTCCCAGGAATATCCAAAGGGCAAATGCCGCGGTCCTGATAACCAGATTCAGATCTGTCCCTGTCCTTTCGCCCAAACCATTAGCCCGCATCACCCGCCAGTGCTTGTAGACGGTGTATGTGATCCAAACTGAAACCAGAAGTAAGCCGGCTTTTAAAAAAAGGCCATACAAATAAGAAAAGGGTCAATAGCTTACGCTCGAGGCCCATTGTAATAAGAAGAACACAGAATGAGAAGCTCGTTATCGAATTCGTACTGTCATCTCACAATGAGCAACAAGAGCGGCATAAACAATGTGGCACCCCTACAGCAAAGAATATTTTACAGAACAATAAAAGAACCGGCGCTCTCGGGAGACAAGCTCAGGGTTTTTGAGTCCTACCTGTATATCATTAGTACATCATAGGACAAACGACGTTGTATTTCAACATACATAGGCGGTCCACCCCACGAACACCGTGAAAGCGATATAAGGCAATATCAAAAGCTGTAATGAAAACCATAAACAAGCATACGGAGACTAAGTTTACTGGTATCGCCCACAGCCCATTTTCGTCGTGTCCTATGGTACTCGGGGTCCTTCTCACGGAACGCAGCCCGCACAACGTAGAATACTTGAAATACAAGCGCAAATGCCGACATGGATGTCCTTTGGAGGCTTGAATATGGGCTACTAAGTTGATAGTGAGGAGACGTACAATCCGGGTTGACCATACAGGAGGGAAGCTTGTATTAGACAAAGCAACCTTGGGGGTTCCGGTCCGGTTTGAAAACCAGCATACAGCCTGCAGAACATGCCTTAGCAAGGAAAATGCATTTATATAACACTTGCATAATTTACACGCACAGTAAGGAAGATGAGAAGCCAACTATCATCCATGTGATACACATGTTGACAAAAGTTGCGTGTCGTCGGATATGCTTTGCCAAGAGTATTGTGGCGATCAGTACCGGTAGACCGAGGTGAGATGGCCATATGTTCAGCACAAGCCAGGCGATACGTGCAGCTTGGTTCGCTTGCACGGCCTCCTTTGTCACATCTGATGTAGTTGTTCAGTCCGCAACGGCATACAGTGGTATCGTTATGTCATCGACAGAGCATTCTTAAGGCGACGTACCTTCACCAGCAGCGACGCTTGCCGATGCTAAGCGCTCTGTCGACATGGCGGAAAACGCAAATTTGCGGCAGTCAATTTATGATTAAAACGGGAGTCCAGCACCCATGCGACGCAACCAGCACCGTCGGGAAAACGATGAATAAAGCAGCAAAGGAGCAACAAAGCAGAAACGAAAGGCTGCGAGAAAGGAATGGAAAGGGAATATATCCCAGTCAACGAGGGCTGATTTTTCTACGAAAGGCGGAGGGGTACTTGGACAGCCAGCTGTCGAACGATTCGCCAGGTCGTTGACAACGATCGTAGTCCGAGTATGACCGCCTCCGCAACACCATATCTCATCGGGAGCATTCCGCCAGTTTGTGGACATGGTTACAATAGAATACACTTCCCGCGTTCCAGAGTCGGGTCTATACAGCCGTTTTCGGAAAATATCAATATTTAGGTAGCCCGATCTCTATTGGATTTAAATTCATCAATCCACACTCGTTCAACCTCGCCCTTCGGTACTACGACGAAGCTCAGATACCCGTCCCGAAAGTCCAATCCATCTGGCTTTCCGTCTTTCGATTTGGCCACGTCACACACATCACGTAAAGTCATCTTCGCGCCCACCCTTAGAAGCCTTTTCGTGTGCGTGACTGCATACACTGCGAGCTTGCCTACTGTGTATTCGTGCTTCGTGTCCCAGTTCGGCGCGGGCGCAACCGGAGGAAACATACGGGATAATTGGTCAATTAACATCACATCCTCATGGAAGTCAGGCACCACGTCGGACTGTGCATATTGTGGATAGAGAAAGAACGTAGGCAGGAAGAGCGAAGACCGAGCGTCGTCACCTCGATCGTCAAATTTTGGGACGTACTCGTCGCTAGGTGACCCGACGACAACCAAACCTCGCTCCTGTGTTGCATACCATCATCAGGTCCTCGCAAACGAGCGTCGGTGAAATGGTCATACCTCGAAGGCTCTCCGCATGCGCTTCTTATAAGCTTCCTCTTTCTCTATTCGTTCAAGAGTTATCTTCTCTTTCTCCATCTTCACATCCTTGGCTTTCAGCGCACGCTCTTGCAGTTTCTTTATGCCTGAGTTGTCAGGGTCAAACCTCAGGCATCGATGGCACGCATCGATGGCATCGTCGGGACGATCCAAAGCTAACAAAGCGAGTGCTGAACGATAATATGCCTTTAAGCATGCTGGATTCAACGTTATCGCCCTCGAACAGTCGCGTAAAACAGATCCACAGTTACCTGCGATCCAGTAACTGCAATCAGCTGTCCAGAACGTTTGCCGGCATTACATGAACTCACGAAGCTCAAGATTGCAAGCTGCCCTGTTGCAAAGCAGGATCTCTGTGAGACTGACATCGTCAGGTCTTGCATCTATTCCCTGTGTGTAGAATCCCAGTGCTTCTCGGTACCGCTTTCCTTTAAAATAATCGTTGCCCTGCTCCTTGAAATTTTGTGCAATTTCTAAAAGAGCGGTTATCTACTGTGCATGCAATATGGTCATCTAATAGCCCATACCCACCATCCGGAGTCCCTTCATATACCAGACTCTGGAGAGCATTGATAGCGGTGCTATCGTGTGCTTCATCTTCCAGTCCGGGAAGAGAGCGCATAAAAAGTGGCACTGAGTCGAACTCCTTCAACTTATCTTCGTTGGAAGCTGGCTGAGGCAAGGCCATTACGAGGTTCAATAGCAAGGCAACCGTGAGGTATAGCTATAGAAAGGGCGACATGAGTAGCCTGTTAGCCCTTAAATTTTAATTGGACACGCCATACTGACTCGGAAGCGTCCTAAAATGGATATATAATTGTAGTACTTTTTAGGCCACTGTTATTATTGTTATAACCTCTACATAGATTATTTAACATGTAGACCAGCTGGGCGGTGGGAGTCATGGACAGGCATCAATTGATTAATCGCGAGACGTGATTATCTGGGCGAAAGTACTGTCAAAAGAGCTCCAGTCCTCCGGAGCTGCCAGTGAGTTGGCGGCGTGTTAAAGCGCTATGGGGAACGAGTTGCGACGACTCATGACGCGCCGCATAGTGCATAGCAGTAATATTAGGACACTCTTCGAGACATATGTCGCACAATGCTCTTCGTGCCGGGACCCACTGCCATTCCAGTGGGTGGCAGCTATGCTCAAGGGTATATTGGAGTATACTGAGCAGTTGATGAAGACAGCCTCTCCCTCTCTGATGAAGCGGGGAATTTATTTTTTCTGAACCGTTTGGTTGTACAAACGATTTTAGTTTAGGATTCGAGGAGGACCTTACAACCATATCGACATGGAAGGATATGTATGGCAAAAATGTGATAGATACGGGGCTAAACTCAATATACCTCGTACTTTAACGAATGAAGAAACTGTGCGCCACAGCCAATGCTGTTACACCTGCGCAAACGAGAAAGCCAAGAGGGTAACCACTGGGATTTCCCTCAACGCTAACGGACCACAGCTAGAAAACAAATCGGTTACTTTGGGGCTTTTTGCGACAGCAGTCTGGCCTTACATATCCACCAAGGACAGGACCGACAAAGCGAGCGAAGCTCACACAACTCTGAGCTATGCCGTTAGCGTAGCCAAGGAGATGAGGCGGGGACACTTTGTTTGTAAAGGTATGAACGCATAATCGATTATAATCACGCTGAAGTACTCACTGTAATTGAGTAGAATCGCCACGGCAGTGTATGCAAAGGTGATCCCAGCATAGCGCAAAGCCCTGTATCCAAAAAAGTAAGCCCGTGAAGTTACAAATACTGACCGAAAGCTACATACGTGCTCAATACCAAAGCTTAGACTTATGTCAGCGAAATCCTTAAAGGGATATGGAACGCACTAACCAGCCATAAGCATAAAATTCCCATCATCGTCTGCACTTGCTAAGGGCCGATAGAGAATAACGGATAAGTAAGATGGAATAAACAGGAGTGAACCTATGCGAAACATCGCCAGATGTGAAAAACGACCCCGAGGAGGGCTAAGATGCATTCCTAATTAGCATTTTGTTTTTGAATCTTCATGATTAATGTGTTATTACCCCATATTTCTAAACATTTAAAATAGTCAACACAACTGTTCACCTGAGCCGTGAGTGAAATACGTACGGGTATAGATAAAACTGATAAGCAATCGAAGCGAGGCTCATAAGGGCGACTGGCAGGCAGAAGGGTAAAGATGTGATCTCTAAGTTTTTTACGCGACTCACTGAGCTGTGCAAAATGTCCTGCGTTTAGGTTTAAACCGCCACTCTGATATTTGCTAAATTTACGGGCAGTGTTAGCATCTCATCCAAGTTTTAACCAAGAGCGCGAGTAACCCACGACACCAGATACGACAGGAAAACCTGGTCATGCGTTGTGCTATGCAATGCAAGAAGTCCATATTGGATGATGACCATAAGAGGTAGCTGCGAAAGCATGGACGGCTGTTTTTCCGTCGAACTTTCTGACAATGGTTCATCCGAGGTGTCCTGATCCTCAGGAGCATGCATTGACTGGCGACGGCTCTCTATGATTGGAACCAAGCTGTCGCCATGCCCTATTCCAGGAACCCCTGCCTCACGAGGAGCCAAAGGTTGTCCGGAGGACACAGGGAGTTCATGCATCGAATGTGTGCGCACTCCCGTGTGAGTGAAAATCGCCGGTACGGATGATGATACGCGCCTCGGGGTGTCCGTCGAGGGACCAGCAACTTGACCGATGGAAGGACGATATGATGGACGGCGGTGGGGCCCAATCGGTGGCTGTACGCTTGCACTAGAGGAACGATGTATCGTTGAAGACGAGAGTCGACCTCCTCGAACCGACGAGGGAAGACCCAGCATCGTAGGGGTGGAGGACTGGGTAATACGACTCAAAGACAGGGCACCTTCGTCATCGTCATCATCCTGGAATGGATCTTCATCTGCCTCTGAGTCGGAAAGGAAAGGGTCTTCATTATCAGCGTTAATTGCGGCGGCGACCCACAAATCGGCGATATTTGTCACCGCGAACTCATTCGCCATTAGCAGACGCTGGGCGAAGTTCAATTCCCCTCTCCCTGATGACTGTTCTGTACCTTCATTATCGATACCGTCGTGTATATTGCTAGCGCGTCGACGTGCAATCGTACTAGCCAGGCTTCCCCGGCGACCTGCCAAGGTCTGGCTTACGTTGCTTGCAAGTCTGTTTCTATACCCGCTACCGTAGCCATACGCAGAACCGTTCGCACGCGAGGTGCGAGATACCGTACGGAATCTGTTATTACTGTCTCGTCGTGGTGGCGTTGAAAGAGGCATAGGCACCATTCCCTCAGTCCCTAACGCAGGAGATCCCTGTGCATCAGGCACACGTCTGGCGAAGTATCTCGATAGTTTATTTGACACCCGCCGCTTAACCGAGTCCACCAGGCCCGAAGTCCGTTCCCTAGCAACCAACGCGCCGTGCCCCTCTGGTGAGGTCTCGTCCACAATAACTTTTTCTGGAAGAAGACGGATGGCACCTTCACAAGGCCCCCCGTCAGGACCAAGGAAAAGTGATAGCATTGCACCTGATCGAAAAATTCTGAGTAAAATATTCTCTCACTCACCAACTGTGAACACTCGCCTACAAAGGTAATTGAAGCGGCAATTGTCGTAGGAAGCAAATACGGATAATTGACAAACAGCGAGATTTTTGCAAAAAAACCAGGCCACTTCCGCGCCGGGCTTTCGACTACACATGGATTCACTCAGTAGATTATCAGTGGATTAAGACAGAGATAAATGGAACACACAGCTTCCTCCAATAATTGCACCAGCCACGCCTTAAGCTCTTGGTTGAGTAAAACATCGTCGAATCAAATGGGTACACTTGACAATTACCTCCAAAACCCCAGCAAAATCTTGTCTGCTATTAGTGCCAACTTATTTGTTGTCTGATAACCAGCTCACCCAAGTATGGCGTAGGCGCGTCCTTCGTTGCTAGGGTCAGTGATACTCGCTATATTGCCACGCCCGACACCAATGGCACCTGCAAATACGCCCTGCAGGAGGCGGATACACATAGCTTGCGGGAGAGTCGTTGACGTCCCGAAGGCAAAGCAAGTCAGTGAGCTGCCAAGCAGAGACGCGAAGAGCACGGCGCGTGTTCCATGTTTTTCCGCAGCAGTTGCCTTAGGAAACACTTACAGTAAGTTACATTATTCGAGTTTACTAAGGAGACGCACAAACGCTTACCCATAGCAGAGATGTTAAGAATTGTGTAACGAAGAAGCATGAAACTAGTGGTACAAACGATGTTGAGCAACATAACATGCCGGCGCGAAACCCGCTCACCGAGTATCCCCGTCCAATATCCTACGTCTGCTTCATCATGAAAAACTCCAAACCCTGTACAGCCTCAGTGATATTCGACATCGACCAGTAACCGTCTGCCAACCTTCGACCATAAATAATAAAAATGGAGTGGACACGTTGGCAGACAGGAATTCGCCCAACATGATCTGCCTATGCGGTAAGAGGGGTCTTTATTCCCTGCTAGCGAACTCACAATAGATAGAACAATCATGGGCAAAATCGGTAAAGGGGTACTGAATATTTCTCCTGACGGGGGCAGTGCGCTCGGAATTGGCGGTCTCTCCGACACGACGGACGATCCAAGTTCCTCGTCTACGACAGTTCTCCACAGAGACCCGCGGCTCTGTCTATGGGAGCGGGAGGCGAAAGACGTGCGTGGACGCGTTGGGATCGCGTCCGAGCCCGCAGTGACTGGCACATCGAGGTGGCTGCTCAGAGCTGGGTCATTCGCGCCTTTGAGAGATGCCGCTGCAGGATGCTTCGATGTTGCCATAGCTGTACTCGTCTAGCACGAGCGCCTGCAGACGATAGCAAGAAGAGTTGGCACGGTAAGTACTACAGTAGAGTCTGGATACCAGCCGCTTAGCACCGCGCGCGTCATTCAATCCCCCAAAAGGATTACACGACCACGACCCTTCCTGATTAGGAAAAATAAGAATTGCTTACCACATAGAACTATGTAGTAGGGGAGCTTGTGCATACTTACTGTATGTAGCTACATAGTCGCTAGAACTTGGGTTGGGTTGCCGCGTGTTCAAGTTCGAGCTTTTCTTAACCCACCTCGTTATTCTTCTGAACAGTGGACTGATAAATGAACACGCAAATACGTGGCTTGAAGGCCGCACTCAACGCCAACGGACGTTACAAGTATAAGGTACGCTGTGATGCCGCCCTGCCATAAGGGAATGCCTGAGTTAAGTACCGAGCATGGCAGACCCCGGAATATGTAGTCAACCACTTAGTGGTGGGTGGAGGTGAGGTCTGTCGACCCAACGCTCGATTATGGCCTTCTAACTATCTTAATAGGTGTCGTCGGGCTAGCTATCGCCAGAGCTCTCGCTTTACGTTATCCAGACAAGACGACATACCTTGTCGAAAGAAATAAGCTTGTCGGCGAAGAAACCAGGTAAGATTACCCTAATTCAAAACGCCAACAACTAGATCTTCTGTCAAAAGTTCGCGGAATTCAGAAGTAATCCATGCCGGTATGTGATGATGAGACGATATGGCTGGTATGATTTAGTGAGCATGTGCTTCCGACAGGTATCTATTACCCGTCAAACTCACTCAAAGAACACCTGTGTATCCGCGGCCGGCACCTCCTTTATCGCTACTGTGATGCATCTTCAGTTCCCTATCGAAAAATAGGTAAACTCGTGGTAGCCCATGAGCACCAGAAGGCGTATGTCGAGTCTCTGAAGGCTCTCAATCTAGACTGGCCGTCACTCAAGAACCAAGAAGAATCTCTGCACACGGGCCCCCCCGTACCCACGAGATTGATCTCAGGTGCCGAAGCACGGGAACTCGAGCCCGATCTCTCTGCCGATATTTCCGTGGCTCTCCTTAGTCCCGAGACTGGCATCATTGATTCACATTCTTTCATGAGCAGTCTCGAGCGAGATATCCTGGAGTCTGATAATACTGAAATAGCCTACTCCACATCCGTCGTTCGTGTTGACCCATTCAGCCACTCTGGGCGCGCAGCGAGCATATCGAGCGCGGAAATGAAACATGAGGGATGGGTAGTGCAAACGGTCACTCGCAGGTCTGACGGAACGAATGGTGATGATGGAGACTCCCTCCTTGCACATACACTTATTAACGCATCCGGACTCTCCGGTAACTTGATACTCAACTCGTTGCTGCCACGCGGGGCACGCATCCCGATGTACTATGCGCGGGGATCATATGCAGCCTATAACGGGCCAGGCGTTGGGCGGGTTTCACGACTATTATACCCATGTCCAGATGTTGGGACTACGGGTAGTCATGCCTTCCAGTCGCTGGGAACACACCTTACATTTGATCTGTCAGGGAATGTCAGATTTGGGCCTGGTATTCAATGGATATCACCAGCCCACGTCTCAGCTTCCGCAGCAGAGCCGACATCTGTCCATGGTCTTGAGACCGAGACCGATAACCTTGAAAACGAAGAATTCTTCTCTTATGAAGAACGTGACGTAGACTTTTGGAAGCGACATTTAGTGGCCGACGAAACGCATTTTGTGGAGATGTACAACGCCGTGAGAGCATATTTGCCCGGCGTGGAAGCCACCAATTTTAGGCCAGACTATGTCGGTATTCGACCGAAATTAATCCCTGCATGGGGAGGTTTTCAAGACTTCGTCTTCCGGAGGGATCGCTCCATCAACTCTTCGACGGCGCTTGGAGAAGGATCCAGCGAGGGTGGGCTAATGATTAGCTTGATGGGTTTGGAATCTCCAGGCCTGACGGCGAGCCTGGCCATCGCAGAAAAAGTCGTACATATGTTGGATGTCGAGCCAGCTCAGCGCGAAATGACAGGAACCAAAAAAATATGATGGAACTTGAACAGGAGACTGTGATAACTACGTGGTGGAAATGGGCCCAGTAACTCTATACCCGTGCGACAACAGACGGCTCCCATGCCTTGATTTTAGCTGCTGCAGTGTTATATGGACGGTATGCACCCCTCGTTCCGGTGAGATTCTCAATATACGGCTGTCCGAAACACGATTAGGCTTTGGTCACCATTCACGCCCGGATATTGACTATTACATACCGCTTTCCATGTAGGAGTAGTGCTTTTCATCACCGGATCCTGGGTGGGTGGGTCTTTGCGGATATGGGTGAGCCATGAGTGCCATTCTGGGGGTACTTGAGACCCGTTGAAATCATGCTGTTACGGCAATGTTAAAGGACATCAGAAGAGGGCATTTAATAGCTTACTTGAGCGTAGTCCACCCATCTATGACGGCCTGAGAGGAGCGGTCAACACCAATCACTAATACACAACTCGCAAAGACTCGGAAGAAAGGGACCGGTACTCACCAGGCACCTCCTCCTCCCCATTTAAGTTCTCAAAGTATCTGTTCCTAAGCCTGCAAAATACTGTGTTTAACACAGGCCATTTTCAGCCGAATGATTCAGGACGTACTGGTCGGTACCAACGTGTTGGCCAGCTTTGGCGTCCCCGATGTACTGCATTGCCCGCCACCATTCCTTGAGCCCTGTCTGGCGTACGTGGCCTAAAGGAAACAGATGTTTGTAAAAGGAACAAGTTGCCGCAGCTGGATGTAGATACATACGAATATAACGATGGAGTGAGACCATGATTGAGGCGTAAGTAAACAGAGTCAACGCGCCGACCTCATCCGTCAAGAGGGTTGGCATCCGGGATTTTCCGGCGCAACAAAGTACGCGAGCCATTACGCCCACTCACCCGCCCTTCGCCCGCTCCTTCATCACTCTTTAAACGCTGTCCACCATGTCACCCGCTCGTGGTTTCATGAAGCATTGGTTCGCTATCGAGGCAAGTACTGTTCTCAGTAACTTATTTACTGGTTTTATATATTTTCATTACTAACCGACACGTAGGCTATCCCTCTGTACGAGTGACAGCCATTTCACACCATTTTCAAACGATTTGACATTCCCTGCCTTTCACAACTCTTAAGGTATACAATCATTGGTGTGGCTATGGGAGGGGGTGCTTGGTACTTGTCGCGCCTGGCAAGGGGTCCGACTGGTATGTGCCATGTTCACGTACATATGGTGCAATGTTTCCTTGTGCTTATTGCTCTCAAAGTTGTTTGGACAAAAAACAACCCCGAGCCATGGAACACCATCAAGCCGGACCAGTCCACAAAGATGATCAATGTCAATGACAAGCTGGAGAAGAGGTTAGTCCTTGGTCTGTCTGGGTCGGGTCGACTTTTGATGGTGGTTGGTACGCACACAGTTGGACGCGTGATAAGCTGTAGGTGGTAGCCAAGGGTGTCACGATGTACCATATCGCGCCATCGCTTTGAATATGCAGACATTTTTGTTTCTTCTTTTTTTTGTGCATGATTTTTCGGGGCCGTGCTCTCCGAGTCGGAGTAAAAAACGGCCCGCGCTATATGATAGATCGTAATTGCTATGAGGCTAGTCGTTCCTGACTCGTACTCTTTCTCATATCTTTCCCTAGTGCCTTCCGCTTTGATATGGTGATGCTTTTAGACTCGCCTCAGCCAACCTTCATGTTGCCACCGTCTGAAGATATATCGGAGACACCAGAAGAAATTCCGAGGGAAGGCTTATCTTTGGTAATCTGCTCCATCGCGTTTCTGATGGTTTCTTACTCGCTCACTACTAGGGTGAATTTGGCACACTCAACTTGCCAGCTCTGGTTTTCGGTGGTGGATCGTTCTCCAATCAGTACAACAACGACAGCCACTTGGAAAGGTATCGAGCGTTGGTTTTTCTTTCGTGAATGGGATGTAACTCAATTGAACCTGCAAGCCTTGTGCCCTTGAGGACTGTAAGGACTGCTCTTCGGTGAGTCTCCGTGTTGGCTCTGGTGCAATTTCTTACCATACAGCAGCTATGGGATAACTGCGTTCGATACTTCAGCATACTATGGTCCGTCCGAGATTGTGCTCGGCACAGTGCTGAAAGGATTGGACAAAGAATTCCCCCGCTCGTCATATCAACTGGTTCGATGCCGTTTCTGTCCTATCCTGGGAAAAACACTGACAGACTGCTGACAGATGACAAAGTGCGGACGTTACGGTGCGGATAGAGAGGCATTCGACTACTCCCCGAAGACGATCCGTAGAAGCGTTGAGCGTAGCCTCGTGCGACTTAACACCAACTACCTTGACGTCGTTTATCTACACGATGTGGAATTTGTTGCTGAGGAAGTCATGCCTGAGAGATCGGGAAATCATAGCTCTGCCCTGGGCGTCGATCGCGTCTTGTACGGACTGGGGGAGGGGCAGGAGACAAAGATCTGGGGTGAGGGTGATCGACGTGTTCTTGACGCGTACGAGGAACTTCAGAAGATGCAGTCGGAGGGCTTGATCGAGCGAATTGGTATCACTGGTTCGTAAACTTCTGCCGAGCTTGCAAGGAATATATACTCAATCTTGACAATAAGGTTATCCCCTCCCGACCCTCTTGCGTCTTGCACTACTCATCCTGCACACCCCACCATTTAAGCCTGTCGACATCATTCTTTCTTATTCTCACTCGAACCTACAGAATTTTGCATTCTCCGATTTTGCTGTGCCTCTTCGCGAGCGTGCCCGTGTCTCACAGCTTGTCGCTGCGTCCCCTCTCAACATGGGTTTACTCACGCCTTCGCCTCCCGTTTGGCACCCCTCGCCTGCGTCGTTGCGGATGGCCGTTGCTGCTGCTTCCGATGCGTGTGCGGAGGCGGAATGGCCCGGTGGACTACCCAACGTCGCGCTTGGGTACGCGATGAGGCGGGGCAATGTATTCCCCGCTGATGGGCAGGAGGGGCAAGCAAGCTTTGAAGATGTGCCTGTGGTGATTGGGTGGAGCAATCCGGCGGAAGTGCATGAGTCAGTTAGGATATGGAGAGAGGTTCACCAGGCCCATGATCTCTCAAAGAGGCAAGAGATTGAGCAGAAGGTGGTTGGCATTTTCAAAGACTCCGGGTATCTTGGATGGTCGTGGGCTTCGCCGCCGTAGTATGCACACAGCTGCTGCATACGCGACCTCCACATACATAGCCTGCTGCCTGTTCTGATAAGATCGAATCATTTTTTTAAGTTATTGTGTCCGTCTGCGTCCGCGGTAGCATACCAACTGCCGCCCGAATGAGAAGATTTTGGTGACGTTTATCATATATATTATCACTAAACAATATTGTACTTGAAGCTGTCTAGTATGTTAAAGCGCGGGACGTGCTGAATGGAATACAGGAAGCATTTTGGTTATATTTCAGGAAAAAATACATTCAGTGCAGTACAACCTGATCGATCGAGCATTGAGACGTTGAAAGCCAATTAAGTTGGTCACCGCGTCCTGATGATACCTGCATTGACAAGCTTCATTATCTTGTCCCGCACAACCGGGTTCTTCATGTGATCTTGCAACGCGCCTGGGTCCTGCTGGGCTTGTTGCAGGATCTGCTGCATGACAGGGTCATTCATAATTTTCTTTGTATACACCAGCAATTAGTATCGTAGAATATGACTGAGAACCACATGAAAGGCGTACAGCAACCTCAGGGTCGCGCATCGCGCGCTCCAGCGCTTCCTGCTCTGACTCGCCCGCCCGTTGCGCTGACAAAGCTTGGTTGCACTTGATCAACTGCTGCTGAATCTCCTTTGTGTGAGAACCGTCTTCGTCCTTCTCTGCAGCCAGCTGAACCGCTTCTATGGCTTTAGTATATTCACGCATCCCAAACAAAATTGTACTTTTGCGGATATATGCCTTGACTAGAATGCCAAACAGTAAGACGCTTATCTTGATTTAAGAATAAGAATTACCAAATTTTGGGTCAATTGAAATCGCATCCTCAGCATCCTTGAGTGCTTCCGGTAAAGCCACGAGCTTAGTATAACACAGCGCGCGGTTGTTGTAGCCTCTCGGATCTTTTGGGTCGCGTTTGATACTCTCCGTGTAGCTCTTCACAGCGCCGGCGAAGTCACCCGCCTTAAATAGCGCATTGCCCTCCTCACGTGCTTTTGCACTGAGAGCGGGATCAACATAAGCGGCAGCGGTGGCGGCAGCCTTTTCGCGCTCAGCATCGCGTAGCTTGTTGAGGACATCTGGCGTGCGGTGCTCCGTAAGCGACTTGTTGAAGAAACGGATTGCGGCCTCGAAATCGTCCTTGCGCTGGTATGCAGAGCCAATGCGCCCGTACGCCTTTGCGATGAGTTTATAGTCTGCACGAATAGAACGTCCTTCTTCGACAGCTGTCTCGCATGTAGCGATGCACTTGTCATATTCGCCCTGTTCAAATTGTACAGCTAAAGGTGTGCAACGAGGGCTTCTAGCAAGCTGAACAGAATCGCGTCTAATGAGATACGTACCACTTAAGTTGGTCAGGAAGGTCACATCTTTTGGCCAGAGGTCCCAGGCTCTCTCAAAAGCCGTCGCTGCCGTTCCGAAGTCTCGCTTGCGGTATGCATCGCTCCCGATCCTCTTTTGCTCCTCGGCTGCCGCTTTTGCCTTCTTCTCCTCAATCGCATCAGCGTCGTCCTCCTCCGGTTCTGCCATTGATGTATCTTCTTCGACCTTAGACGATGAAGGCTTCGAAGTTGGCGTTGGAGATGGATGCTGCGGGGATGAAGAAGATGGGGACTTAGGCTGGGTGAACTGGGGTGGTGTGTCTCCTGAGCCTTCAGGCCGCGAGAAGGCCTGCAGATCAATGCCCATTAACACACCCATGACTTCGATCATACGGGGATCCTGCAAGGCGCCTTGCGCAAGCTGCGGGTTTTTTTGTATTGCGAGAAGCTACGAACGGAGCAAGACATGACATTGCGGTACAACGTCGTAAAACGTGGTAAAACTCACTGTGTTCATGAAATTCGGATCCGCGAGGTATTTCTGCGTTTTCGGGTTTCCAGCAAGCTTGCCAACCATGTTGGGATCAGCGAATATTTTCCCAAGCCCCGTGGCATCCCCGGGACTGTTTGAATCTAGTTCCTTCGCCTCCTGTACTTCCTTTAAACCTTTGCGAAGAGCCGGGTTGTCTTCAAGTTTGAGACCTTCCTCGTATGCAGCGATAGCCTCATCAAACCTGTGAGCACCGTGAAGGGCAGCCTGTGTCCCAGAGAAGAAAGCGTCAGTATGTAGCGTACATCAGGGACACACATTGCAACTCACTCCCTTACGAGCGTAGCCTTTCCCCCAGCTCGGGTTCACTTTGATGCACTACAGAGTAAAAGCGTCAGAACACGACCTCCGACGGTGAACGGTGGCGAACATGTGCATACAGACTCCGCGTCTTCTAGAGCGGCATCCCAGAGGCGCTTTCCAGCCTTCGCTGCACTGCGGTTTGAATAGAGTACATGATTTGAAGGATCGAGTGCGATAGCCTGGGAGAAGAGTTCGATGGCTTTGTCGTAGTCCTTTGCGGCAAACGCCTTGTTCCCCAGATCTTTGAGTGTGCTTGCCTGCAGACGAAATGTGAGTATTGCCAGCTGGGTTGCTCCGGGTCGACTTTTGCTTACGTCTGCCATGATGGTCGTCGAAACAAGCGAGTTAGAATGGGATGGATACGGCAAGCCCGAAAGTATATATGAGGATTGAGCCGAATGTTCTCGAACTGGCTAGCCGGACCCGTATTTCAGAAAAGGTACTTCCTCCGGAACTCCCCGCGCATTGATCGCGCACCAGAAAAGGAAAATCTGCCGAGCATTCAGTTCGACAAGGTCTATGGGCGGCCCTTACTCCTGAGAGCGCAAGTAGTGAGACCGAAATGACGGGCGTTCTCCTCTTACTTTGACTTCCACCACCTACGTGATGCCCGACACGCAGGCGCAGGCGCACGACCACAACCCTTCTCCCATCCAGCCTCGTCATTCCATGAACCCGCGCCCAACGCAGCGTCTCAAAATTGAGCACAGCGACACCGCTCAAATTGCTTCCGACCATGACAATGCCACGCGCTCTCCCACCGCAGAAAGGGACTTCCAATCGTCAGGTAAACCCCCAGCGAAGCGGGCAAGGAAGGCTATAAATTGCGAACCCTGTCGTTCTAGCAAGCTTAAATGCGACAGGTATGTCCTCGACTTTGTTTGCTCCCGCTTCTCTAACGAATTGTCTCTAAAAAGGGGGAAACCTTGCTCCTCATGTGTTCTCAGAGGTACCTTCCGTTTTATTTGTCCCCCAGCAATATCAATAGTATTTGCACATGTAGGAACCGCTCTGCTTTGTTACCAGGGCGCTGCATCGGAGCCGAGTGAAGATCATCGGTCAGTTTTATTCCAAAATGCCTCGTCAATTCGGCGTGCTTATTCTTTCGACAGTGGAAATAAAATCGACCCACACCATGAGATTGCTCATATTCGGCAGTCCTTGGCAACTCTTGAGGCTTTTATAATTCGATCTGGGACTGCTCCTCCAAGTTCCTCAGGGTCCTCAAGTACATCTAAGGCTGCTGGAAGTCACGTACAAGTACCTCATACAAATGTCGCTTCAGGCGTTGGTGAACCTCCGGGAAAATCCGTGCCCGGCATGCTAGCCCAGAAAGGACACGGTGGTCTTTATGCGGGCCCTACCTCAATGGTGACGCATTT
The DNA here is from genome assembly GCA_024195185.1 of Coniferiporia weirii. Classification (NCBI taxonomy): domain Eukaryota; kingdom Fungi; phylum Basidiomycota; class Agaricomycetes; order Hymenochaetales; family Hymenochaetaceae; genus Coniferiporia; species Coniferiporia weirii. The sequence goes on from JAKOPK010000002.1 coordinate 102,135, forward strand.
GCTGGGCTTCAAGTCATCCGAACACCGTGAAAGCAAGGACGCGGACAACAGTGGGGACGATTCCGCCCGGTCCGGAGACGAGGCTACTGCTTCCGCGCATGACCAGTCACGCACGTATGATGACGACTTGCTTGCTCTTTTGCCTCAACTGCACATAATTGATGGTATTGTCATCTTTTATCATATTACTTTTTCCCGACTGAGAATCCGATTCTGATATAGGCCTTATTGATTTTTATTTTGAAAACTGTAACTGGATGTATCGACATGTCTGCCCAAAGTCCTTTCTCCTGGCATGGGGGAAATTCAAGACGGGCCAATTTTCGGACCGACTTGTGCTTGCGACGCTATGTGTCATCATGGCCCTTGCTATTCGTTATCTTCCTGAGCGTCACGCATTATTATCTTCGCTCCCACACGGGCACGAGGAACTTGGTGAACGCTACTACGCCATTGCGCGAGATGCGCTGGGACGTTATCGTAGCGAATCTCGCTCTTTGTCCCTGGAATTAGTCGAGCTCCTTTTGATCCGCACCCATTATCTCACGTTGTCTAAGAATGACGCTGAGGAGATCTGGGCTATAAGGGGCGAGCTTGTCAGCATGGGCACTGCTATGGGCCTTCATCGCGACCCAGAGAGATGGAAAATGCCGCGCGAGCTAGCAGAGCGACGCCGTTGGGCCTGGTGGCATATTATTCTCCTTGAGCGGTCAGTACGCATTGGTATACCACGTTCAGTGCTTACAATGTGCGTCTTTCCTGCAGATGGCAATGTTTTCTCTTCGGTCGCCCACTTTCGATTGCATCTCACCATTTTGACACACAAATGCCTTCGTACGTTGACCCTGCGCTTGATCCCAGTGGTCGTTTCTTCTTCCCGAACCTACACTTTTTCCGCCTCGCATATATCCTGGGCAACATTGTCGATGATGCTGTGTCAGTCCGGCCCGTGACGTATGACAGTGTCCAGGAACGCGATCGCGAGCTCGTAACCTGGATGAGTGAACTTCCAAAGGAATTGGATCTCGACGAGTATCGGCTGGCACGTTATTTGGCGAGCCCACTGCCTTCTTCAATGCGTCTAGGTGCACAAAGTATAATCATGCGCACATCTTACTATCATATTCGATTCTCTCTTCATAGACCGTACGCCGCAGCTGCTCACGATAGCCAGCGCGCTGCTCTGGGAAAAAGAAGCAGTGCAAGTGGTAATGGTTCCATCAGCGAGCATATGGCCCAGTCACTTGACATCGCCGTAGGCGCTGCTGACAAGCTGATACAGCTTGTTGGCCAGGCGCGTCCTGATGTACTCGCCAGCTCGTCACTCGCGGTTCCAGGACACATGCACTGGGGCCCTTTTCATTGTTTCGGCGCAGCCATGTTCTTTTCCTTTCAGCTTATTGCAAACCCGGATCAACCTGGTGCAAACCTCTTCCGAGCCAACATCCGTCGTGCATTAGACATTCTTAGCATATCCCGAGGCGTTGCAATTGCAGATAAGGCGACAAACATGCTTACGGCCCTCGCGCCGTTGTATGAGCCTTCGCCTCCTGGGGAAAATCAGGAAGAGCGAGAGAAGAAGAAAAAACAAGTACTGTCGCTAGTCAAGGGCCTCGCGTTCCCCTATCACGACTCGCCTGCATATCCACGTTCACATATAGACTCGCCTGGCCGCCGGGGTATGTCGGGTTCGCCTATTTACTCGAACTCTGCCTCGCCGCCCTCCACCGTGCAAGGAGTACTGCCGGTTGTACCCAGCAATGTAACATCCCCTGCCGTCGAGCTACACCTTCCTCAGACAATCACAGATCCTCTTGGTGCACCCTTAGACAGTCAACCCTCTTTAGCTCGCGCACCTTCTTACGCACAAGCTGCCCCTCATGTCCAGCAATCCGTGCATGGTATGGAATCTTTCACGCCACTCCACACACCGCCGCCTGCTCCTTCGCATCATACAATGACACGCGCTACGCACCCACCCAACGCTGGACCACCAGGCGGTGCCCCATCCTATATCCCTCAACTACAGCCGTCGCGTGTACCACCTTATTCCATACAGCCACAAGACTACGTCGAGACAGCGTATGCACAGGGCGCGGATGAGTCCATGTGGGGAGCTTCGGTTGGTTTCGGCCAAGGCGAATGGGTGCGTTTTTTAGACGTGATGCAGAGACCGGACACTTCTCGCATGTAAACCTTTTAGTCGCATTCTTGTGGCTATTCATTTTGTTGTCTTATATTTCGGATTTGCTTTTACTAGTTTGTGCCGCTGTGGTGGGTGAGGTTTGCCAATTTGGTACTTCACTTGTTTGTACTGTTTATTCGTTTTGTGTCGTTCAACGCTGTCCCGCTATCGACCGTATACGTAAAATATGATACTTGTTGGAAGGAAAAAACAAACAAACATAACAAATGATCCCTAAACTAACACGAAGATGGTTTCCCCAAATGCTTCTGCAATTGCGTGATGCGACTAGTCACTTCCGTTTGCAGTGATTGACGAAGTTTTTGCGCCCGAGTGGATACATTTTCCTCGGTCATTTTTAGAACAGTGTCAATCACGGAGTACGGCAACCATGTACAAACCGGCCGGTTTGCCGACGAAAGGTTCCATGACGAGGTGGACTGGTGGGCAAAAACAATGATGAGTATAAGCGGTAGACAATCGGAAATTTAAGTAACTCACGGATTGCACCATTCTCAAAGTGTGTTCAAGTGCTTCCTCTACATTCCCATAGCGCAAGCACGCTCGGATGAGATGGTCGGGATGTTGCTTCTATCATGAGGTTAATCAGTGACGCGACTTCGTTAATTGTAAAGCAAGTTTCAACATGCCTCTACAATCTGCAACAGCCAGGGTGGCGGCGGGGAAGAAGCATCATGTGATAACAGTGTTTCCAACACAGCCTTGCTATAACTGTATTCCGTTTCTGCGGAATCGTATCGTCCGAGGCATTGACGGAGGTATCGCCATCCGCGATCAGCGGGTGTGCCCGGCCAGGAGGAAACTTTGTCCGTCAGAAGCCAATCTGATGCCGTACTCTCCATTCTACGTAAATGGTAAGCCCGCAGCATTGCCTAAGCCAAAAAGGGTCACCAACTCACAATGTCATATCGGACGTTGTAGATAGCCGTAAGCATTGCAACGCTAACCGTTGGAACAGCTCCGACATATCCACAGAAAGTGCCTTTGCTGTATACATTGCCAAATCGAAAAGACCGGCTTGCGTTAACTTCGAAACCGTCACCCACGGCGTTGATAATTCTAAACAAGTAGAAAATTGTCAATTAAGGCAATAAAACAAAAGGTTGATGCGTACCTTCATTCCGCACCAATCCTGGATCTCGGCGCAGCAATACAATGTTGGCGGTGAGGTGAGTGAACTCCTGCTCGATAGTAAACAACTTCACTATCTCAACGCCTCGTCTGCCAGAAGTAAATTTGTCTTCTGGGACGTATCGCCGCCGTTTGCGAGACTACCCGTATTCTAATAAGTCAACAAGTACTCCTTGCAAAATAGTCTACGTACTGGCATGCCCACCCTCTGCACCGGCACAAGGATGCATGGGCTTTTTCCCTCTACAAGGCTCAGAGAATTTATCGTAATACTCAACGCTTCTGCTTGCTGTACGGCTAGATCCAAAGAAGTGGTCGGGTCGCCTTGTAGCTCAGACAGCTTACGCGATCGAATATACATTGTGAGAGCCGCTTGAATGTCATCAGGCAATTGCGACTAAACAATTTAAGATGGATTCATCTCACCATTGCGATAATCATTACGGAATATATACCAGGTATATAGAATGTGAGACCAGTTTGGACGACTACGTGGATCTGCATTGCGCGCTTTGAATGATAACGATAGTTCTACCTCTTGCATGAGTCCACGGAAATTCATCGAAAGAAGTCGGTCCAAAGCATCATCTTCACAAATTTTGTACACTAGGTATGACACATATTGATGTCTTCTACGGAAAGGACCGAATTATCAGTTCAATATCAACCGAAGAGTCGGGTCACGTACTGGTCGTGGTGCGGGGACGATATAAGCGCGCAGTAGGCATCCTCGTATAAACTTAAATCAGAATATCCTTTGATGACATTAGCCCACGAGGCAACCGAAACTTCCGTCAAGTCTTCTCCGTCAGGCCAGACAGACAGAGCTAATTTGGTAAAATTAACTTCATGTACGGTCATCCCGGCGGCTCTGAACAGCTCGGCAACATGTAAATAGTAATTGCACTCTGTCAGAAAGAGGGCACCTGTCGGAAGAACAGAGGATAAAGCATCGTTGTCATCAAGTGATAATACACTATCAGGTCCTGCACGCAAACTCAGCGTTCACACACCACAGGAATCCCCCCAAATTACTCACCAAAGCTGCCAGCCACTCCTTGCAACAGAACAGTGGCTTCATCATCACGCCCAACGTCGATCCACAAGCGTCCGAGGACGTAACACACGGCTGGCGTCCTAGGAAGCCAAGAAAGTAGATACCTCGAGTTTTCACGATATCCGAGCAAGCGGAGTCGTTCACATATAAGGACTTCGCTCCGCGTAGCATGAGCCGGTGTTTCACTGGCGAGCAAACCAAGTTGGTCAAGGAAGTAATGAGCAGCGGCGGGTGGAAGGAGTGGATGTCCTGTTTCGGAGAGAAGCCGATGAACAAGTGAATATGTCGGTGCAGGATTTTTGCTCCCTCGTGACATATGCATGCCGCTTAGACGCAGGACGACGTCATCAGCCGTGGCCGCCTCCTGTATTGTAGGCCCTATCCCCTCTAAATCCCCGGCAGGTTGCCTGCATAAGTAGCGACACATCGCGACACCTCGGATCACGGAGAATACCTCTGCAAGTAAGGCAGGATCATAACGCTTAAGATCCTCACCCATAAAAAAAAGCAATACTGCGAGCGCGAGGCATAGGTCATATCTAACCTCTATCGTTTCTGCAATATACGACGTTGCCAAGGCCCGGGTCCACTCTAGGGTTGCGGGTGGGATGATTAGCTCAACCTCGTCTTCCTCTTGCTTGACTGCTTTGTCTAGACCACCAATAACGTCTAAAACAAGGCGAAGAGCTTGATCAAAGTCCTCGATGGTGTTCAGTTGTCCAGAAATCCAATTCTCGAATTCGGCGTCCGGCCCATCGCGTGAGAAGACTTTGTTCGAAGCCTCTGAGACAATGTCGGCGAGCGGGAAGGCAAATTCCTGATAGAGAATGTTTAATGTTTCCGTCTCGATTCTTCGCAAAAGTGGCGCCGAAATCTTGCTTCGTAACGTCCAACAGGCGGTTAGAAGAAAATGGACGGGATCAAGCCCAAATGAGGAGGATAGCAAACGATGCAGCTGTAAAGGTGTATCCTCTTCCACGCATTGGCCTATTCGCTCACGCTCGATTACAAGAACTTGAGAATTTGCTATGAGACCCAAACAGACGGGCCAGCGAGCACTTCTCTCAAACTCTTTGCATCGAGCTACGAATCCCTCCCAGTCTCTCCGCAATGCGTTCCAATAGCGCTTATACAAAGCTACTCCAGTGTGGGGATCCCGAGTCAACACGACGGTACACCCTACAACGGCTGCAATACTTTCGCTGAGTGTTGCGTACGAAGAGACGAGTGGTGGGGGATAAGGACCGGGAAGGGAAAGGTAATGTTCTTTATACTCTTGTAAAGCAGCGCGCAGGGTGGTGGCTGAGAAAAGACCAGGACGCATGATAGTCTGAAGGAATTTATCTGTTAGCGACCCCGGTTGCAAAAGAAGGTCATCTAGTGCTTCCTGGGTGAGCTCATTGTGTCTGTCTGGCTGCACTTTACTCCATACGACGTCCTGGTCGCCAGACTGCGCCGCTGACACCTGGTGTATCAGTGTCACTTCCAACATAGACTGTCCCTGCGTTTCCCAGAGCACGTATAGTTTACCTTCGCCAAGAACGAAGTCCTGCAGTTTGCAATGCACACTGTTTGCAGATGTATTGAAAGAAGCCAGTAGGTTCCATTGATATCGATCGGTGTCGTATAAACGGAAAAATCCGCCCGATATTGGTGAGGAGGGGGTAGGCATAAAAACAAGCAAGTAAAAATGCTCCTTCCCTTTGCCTAATCCACCCAGCTCTGAGCTTTTTTGGACCTGAAGTAGTTTCTGAGGTCGACAATCTAGCAAAGACGTAGAAACTCCGCCGTCTTCACCAGAACCGAGGGCTATTTCTGCGCGACAGCCCTTTGCTACAGTCCACCTTCGCAAAACGTGGTCGCGTGAAATGGTAAATAAGTCTGGTGTGTCCGTGGGAGGGCGGGCAGAAGTCATAGACACAATTTCCTCGGGGTGTTCGTGGCCAGACGACAGGGCTGGCAGCAGAGAGGAATACCAGTTCGAAAGTTTCCATTCGGTCTCCGACCATTGCTCTAGTTCCCTCATCAGACCACATAACTGAACGCAGCAGGGATGCAACCTTACTTACCATTGTAGTCCGGGGAAGGTTCAACACTCGACTGCAGCCTCAGGCAGCCTCCTGAGCTTAAGGCAATAGCTATGTCGTGAGGATCATGCACATGAATTAGTTTCGGTCCTACTCCGGCAAGCTTCCTGATCTGCCATTCCCTACACCAGTTTTTGTGCAAAGGCTCGTGCCAGAGCTGCCCATCTTGCGACAGAGGGAGACTGATCTTGAACATAATTGCTACAGATGTCACGACAATTAGATAGACTTGCCCATCAAAAGTGGCCAGAGCTGGATTGGGTATTACGACTGCCGGGAAGACGAAACGAATGGGAGCAACGTTGTGAGAGAGCGAGATCAGTTCGACAGCAAGGCCGCCGTGGATGACGCGTATCAGGACATGGCCTGTTTCCGGGGAATGAAATACAGATGAATGAGATGCATGGTCATCTGGAACGTCTGATAGGGCTATTGCTAGCGGTAGGTCGCGACGTGAGGTAGGAACGGCATGAGTCGGGACATGCACAGACGACGCGAAGATGGATGATGTGTGAGTTAGTGAGGCTAGAGTATGCCCATCCATGTCCCTTATTGAGTCGTCTTGTGGACAAAAGCGGGGGATGCCAACAAATAGTTGGAGACTGCAAGCTGCAGACGGGACGCGAACCTGAACTTAGTAGTATCCAGGCCGAGGTTGGCATTGGCAGCGCGTCTGAATCTGACACCGCGAAAACGAAGTCATGTGATGTAAACTTTCCAAATCAGGACTTGACCACTAGATGAAGTAGTACAAGTAATCTTCCATATTCTTCACTGTTCAAGGTATTCCTGGTCGTTAGCACCCTCCCGACTCCCCTCCCCCAAAAGCATATAAAGTTCTCGCGAATCGAACTGTGGCGTGTGCTGCCGACTTTGTGCTTGGTAGCGCAGCCGGCTCGGCCCACTGAAACATCATACACATCACTCGTCAAATTTACGGATCCTCAACTAATGAAGACATAACCTGGGAATACATGCGACTTCATCGTGTTGCAGCCCACCTCACAATCCTTGATGCTTGATTGCCCCGTTCAGTCCGATTCGTCGGTTTTAATCTCGACCTGCCCACCCATAAGCAGTGCCGCGGCTTGTGACCGCCCCGATTTTTTTTTGAAGCTCAAGCGGGGGAAGTGGAAGTAATGCTGTCCGCTTAAGGTCTTCCTGCCTACGTAGGTGCGAGTTGAAGGAAAGCATGTACTCAAGTGCCAACGGAACAATCGCAGTAAGCAACAGGCCGGACTGCAACCGACTGCAACCAACTTTCCAAGGTTCACTTTAAGCGCTTCAGGCAACCCCACATCTTCCACCCGATGCCTCAAGTGAGTCGAACCCAAGGGTGCATCCTTGGATTACGGATTCACTACTGAACTAAAGAAAGCCTTAAATTCAAGTGCGCAGTAAAGGTCCACTTAATCGTCCGCTTAGGGTGAATGAACGCTCCTCTGGGACATGACTTGCGACAAAATCACATTAGAACAGTTAGCTCTGAGCATACGCAAATATAATCGCTACTGGCTGGAATAAACCCACACACAATGGCAATCTAACATGCGTCTCAAACGTGGGCCAAGCAAGCGATAACGCGACATGTTCCACTAGAATAATAGTAGGGCCCGGGTAGAAATCAGACGCGAGCCGGACAAAATAGTCCCGCTTGAGATCTGTCGAGTTTCAACGATCGCCATGAGCCGCTTTATTTCTCCGGGTTCACGAATGAGGGCGGACACGGCAAGGGTTGCAGGGAAACCTTCCGCCAGGTGTAATTCACGAGGTGAGCCTGGATCGACGAACCGATTGAACCTTGGGCCGGACCCGTGCTAAACATTTCATGAGGAATAACCGGTCTGGAAACACTGGTGCCTGTATCGCCAGACGTGATGCTAACTTTTTGTTACCAGCGACGTCCCAGTTCAGGGAAACGTGGAACACTAATCCCCCGTCATTTCTTGAGTCGTCAATACTAGAACAAGCCAGTGAAGAATTTTTCAGCTCAGAAGAGTTTCAAGTGTATCTCAACGTGGGCGTATCGGACGCCCGAATTCACAGCACAAATAACCGACTGACGGTGGCGATGGCTTTTTCGCTTGTTACCTTTTCCTTGCGTAGTCAGTAAAAGACCACAGCTTGAAGTGTTCCTGTTACATGAATGGTTGTGAGCTAGTTACTTGTCGCCTGGTCCGCCTCTATTGTGGTGTGAAAGATCGGAAAGGTCATTTCTGTCGCAACTAGTAATATCGGGGTGTTGGTGATGTGTGCTTACTGAAAGCAGAACAAACAGGGTGTAGTCGTAGGCCTCGTGCCTATAATAACCCTTTCGGCAGCCAGCAGCCTGAGCGCGCCCATCACTGCCAGAAAGACATGTGGCAGCCTACCTACGGCATAGAAAGCAGAGAAGTATAAAACTGCACGATTGAGATGTCTCTTCCTCAGTGCTTCGGACGTCTTCTGTTTCATCGGTTTTCTCCTTTTCTTCTCTCTATTATTGCTAGACCCTTATAATTCGAGGTGAATATCTGGTTTGTTCGTTAGCCCGTCGCCATCACTAAGCGGCAATACATGACGACGCGAACCAGCATGGACGACTTACTTTCTTACGATGCCATACTATTCCCGGCGGATGGCCGACCGCCGCAGGTTGTAGAGCTTCCAACCAGGTCCGTGCCTACTCCATCGCATTTCTCGGCCCAACTTGGCTTATCCCATCACGCAGTCCTCTTACTCGCACAAGCCCGCAAACAGGGCAGCTTATCTTAGTATCTGTGATGCCTCATCCAGAAGTTCATATGGACACAATCGCGGATATCCCAAACCAGCGAGCATGGAGAGTACAAGTAAGCAAACTTCGAATGCCGCCATACCGGGCCGCTCACCGCAAATACGCAGCTTGTCGATTCTCTAGAAGGAATGACAAAGAGTTTCGCGAATCCATACATTATTTTTTATCCTGTTGGTGAGCTCACGCTTCTTCAAAGATCGGGCATTTTGTCTGTTGAGTTACTTAGTCACATGACCTAGTATCGCGAACGGGGGCACCGTTTCCAGTTAACAAAGCCATCCGCGAGATTCAGGGAAGATCCTTCGTCGAGGAAAATGCATGGCGGGGGAATATCGTTATCGCAAAGTATCGAGGCGGCGGGAGCGACCCTTTCATGTCATTGGTCGACATTAGTATGGCCGATTTTCCTATCCTCAAGAATTACTTCCTGAATCGGGGCCCAACCGGACAGGTGTGCTGTAGTACAGTCCGTCGAGTTGAGTTGTCTAACAAAACCGTCTAAGTAGCCATGAAAGTACTTAATTCCTAGCTTAAGGCGACGCAATGCTCGCCGTTTCAGATCGCAGCACTCACTATACGTTATCCTCAATGAGTTCTTGCGGTTATCCATTCATTCTTTAATATTTTAGCATTCGTATAATTGTAACGCCTGGTAGCGCGAGTTAGTGTGTACATGTGGACAGATTGCATAAATATTATCATAGCTCCTCATGCTTCGCATGCGGTCTTGCAGGTTCCGGGTTTTCGACCTTTTTCTCTGCCAGTGGCTTTTCTGGTTTACACGGCTCGGGAATAGGGCTCGAAGGGTCGATGGGATGATGTAACACCCTTCCGACCTTGACATACTTCTTATGATTAGCGAAAAAGCTCTTCCAGTGCTCCACGCTCTGCAGATCGCCTCAATATACAAGATAAAGACACCGATTTAATGGCTGACCTTCATTTCCCTTTCGCTGAGGCCGCGGATATCATGTGTCCTATGAGTTGCAAAGCATCCGGTGGCAAAAGCTCTCGCAGCATCGCACCCGGCCCTAGCGGAAGATATAGATGGGATGAGCATAACAACGAGAATTGGGTTTAGGGTACTTTACTCACATGAAATGGTAAGACCCTCCAGGTCCATAAGTGCGCCGTCCTTCACTGACATCATAGACATCGCCGTCGATCTGTAGAAGAGGCTCCAGCCAATTTTTGATGAAATCTAGTTGGACATGAACGCACAGCCAGGTAAATTGGCTTGTCTGGGTCGCTTCCATCAAACTTTAGCAGGCCATCCTCAGAGAACAGGCGTTGGTTTGTCTGAAATGAACTATCAAAAGGGCAGATCCCTGATTTTTAGAAATGACATACGGGCCACAGTTTTCTGAGAGCTGGCAGCTTGTTATCGTACTCGAAGAGGAAACTACCGGTGAAGAACTTCCCAGCGAGAGCGAGAATGAGGAGACAATAGACAATGAACTTTAGCAAGCCCAGAAGTCCAACTTCCTCTTGCGCTGTAGGATCAGGCTCTTCGGGTCCAACTTCTTCTCCCTTCGCTAGCTTTTCTTCGCGTTCCTTCTTGCGGCCCAACCACGCTTCGTGCTCTCGCCTCTGTTGTTCCCTGTATCGCGTGTACCTAGGACAGAAATGAGATAAAGTGTCTAACCCAGTAACGTGTAAACAAACATACGCAAGGAAGGGCTGGTTGGCAGTCCTAGTTGATACTTTGCGACCGGAATAGTCCTCAACCTGCATACATCATGCATTTACGGTCATTCACACGAAGCGATTGGTGGGCGACATCACGCACCTTCTCTTCCTCTGCCGTATCGGTACGAGGTAGATGCTCACCAGTAGGATTCATGATCCACGACATGCTTTCTGTAGGCAAGCGTGCTCAGTGTTCAGATGGAATCCGGTAAGTACTAGTAGTACTAGATGCAAGCGTGTCACCGTGGCATGGGCACGCCAAAAGGTGATAATTCTATTCCCACGGGCTCTTACTGTGCGCTCTCACAAATCCGTATGGTTGTGAATGCATATAGATAGCCTACTTAGGACTAGGAACATGCTTGTTGACTGTCACCAGCAACTAAGAGACATGAAGGAAATATGCGCATACACAGCAAAGAAACGTAGACGAAGCATGCATGCGTTAGCGAAAGCGAGTTGCACACGAAATGGGTCCAACTTGAAGCGACAGAGACAGCATTACATAATGTAAGTATTGAACTTACAATCCAAACCGGACGAAACACAATATATTGGAACAAAAATACGCCCGGAGTTCCAAATAGCAAGGTTTTGGCAAAGCTGGTACCATCGATATTGGCAACAACTTAGGACGTTGAAATCAGAGCGAGTACAAAAGTACTACCAGGAAAGAAACACACCGTCAGTAAAGGGCGATAGCGCCTCCGACATATTTGTTGTGGATACATGTACATTCGCACATAATCTATTAGCGTTCTTTTCCCTACGATATTAGGAATTTATATACAACCCCCGAGTGTCGCAGTCTGCAGTTACTATTAGGAGCTACCGCGGCCATTCAAGAGACAAGAGGAAGGGAAGAAAACAGATGAAGGTGAACAAAAAAAGATGAAAACTGAGCAGAAGAATGAAACAGTGCGAATGATGCCAGATTAGTTGGACTCCCAGACCCAGGGCGCCTGCCCGAGAATTATAGGGGTAAAGTACCGAAGAGGGAGTAGAAGTACAGTTAAGGTCGGTAAGACATGTAGATCGGGTTGATGGTGAGGGGATAAATTCGCATGGACAACTCTTTTATGGACAAAGTTGGCGGATGGAAACGGCGACGGTGATGAAGGGACGTGCATCGTTTGGGATACCAGATGCAAATAAAAAGGACGCTGGGAAGGAAAAAACGCTATGCAGTGGATGAACGGATAAACAGAGATGATGCGAAAAAGCTAGACGAAGCGAATAAACAAGGAAATGAAGACTTGTTCATCAGAGAGCTCATGACTTCCCGCCTTGTCGATCATGCTGCTGCCGAAGAGCCTCGTTTGCTGTTTGCGATTTCGTTACGTGGACGCGACCCTTCTCGCCATCATCACTGAGACCTGGGGGTAACGCAGGGTTCGGAAGTCCTTGTTCAGGGGCCTCATCGTCGCTAGACCCATCATCTTCGACCCAAGCTTTTAGCGCCTTAAATTCGGGAGTCTTGATGAACTTCAATGATAGGAGTCAGACACCCTCGATCTAGCGGAAATTTCAAAGTCTCACCTTTGGTACGGAATCCGTCGCCATTAAACGGAAAACGTGAGTCTGAATACGATCATACAGACGAATCATAGTCTGCAACTGCGTTGCATTCAGAGCTGCGGCTTGCTCGGGCTCCACACGGCCCTGGAATAGTTTGCCTGTGATGTCTGTCATCACTTGGCTCAGGTATCCGACTAATTCGCCTCGTAGTCCGTGGTCAATGTTGAGTTCGCATTGACTCGAAGGCGCGAGATACGTGTTGTAAATGACGAACGCAATTTGTATAAGGCCTTCGTGATGCTTTTCCATTGCTGCTTGACCTGGCGTTGACTTCCCCGATGCCATTCGATAAGACTCGCCTCCTCTCGCACTCGACGTCGTGTTGAACTTCCGCTTGAAATCCTCCACCTCGATCCAAAAAGACAGATTCTCTTCACAGTAATTGGTGCGAAGAAAGTCTCGGAAGAGCGAGCGCACCGCAGGCTCATTCAGGATGTATCGCAAACGATCAGTATTGCTTTCCTTCGCGTTGCGCCTGGGAGCATCTGCGGGGCGATCCGACATCGAAACGCGACGCTGCGGCCTCACATCAGCTGTGGGCTCTGGCTTAGAAGGATATACATGTTCCGAAACGCTCGCGTCCTCTTTCCGCTCCAGTGATGTCCTCTCGTCTTTCGAAATATTTGCCGTCGAGGCGTTCGGTGAGTCATGACCAGCAACACGACCAGCAGGGGAATCCCAGCGAGCAACACGACGACCTTCATCTGTGATCCGATAAATGGCTTTCGAGGTGCACCGAAATTCACCTTGTTGCTGTATACAGAAAAGTTGTAAAAACGGCATGGCCTTTCCAAATATAAGCACTCACGGAAACGGGAGAATTCCCTGCGGGAGCACTTCCGCGTACGGTGAATATAATTGCAGAATCGTTACCCTTGCGCTTATCGCTCACAAGTTGTATCAACCCGAACCGGACGAAATGAGCAGCCATTTCTGCGGCTTCATCACGACCGACGATCGACGTGAAATCACAAAGCCATTCGAGTGCAGTAACCGCCTGAAAGCAGTACTTGTACACATTTACGTTGTTCCTCCCGAGAATACCTGGCTGGCGTTCGGATATGTCCATCAATGGTATGCCCTTGGAACGTTCGTGGTATTCCTGCGATACATCCAGCTGTACAGTCGCATCTGGCATGTAGTTGGCGTTTCGACCGGCAAAACGACGGAAGAGAGCGGTGACCACAGCCTGCGATATGATGATTTCATCGTCGGAAGAACGCCGCTCAAGGTGCAACAGTTTGAGGCAGATTGGTTGGGATGAAAAAGACTTTTGCCAGCGGCTCCGCGCTGATCCCGTTCTTCGATATGAAACGCTCCAAAACGTGCAATCCCTTCGGAGTCAAAACGAACACACCACGTTCCTTGAACAAGTTTGAGTTTCTATCAGCCGCATTCTCAATGAGACGAGCGTCCATGAAGTGCTGGCACATCGCCTTCGCCATATCACGGGTCATCGAAAACGTCGTTGTTGTCGTGGTAGTAACGATTCGTGAAGGGTCGCGGGGATCCGGCCCACGGTTTGATTGAGAGAATTTTAACGCGGCCAAATTCTGAGCTGCCTCGTCGCTTAGGGAAGAAATTCATGAATAAATGGCCGATGGAAAGCGATTAATTTAATCGGAACGCACGTCGTGAATGAGTTATAGAACGACTTGAAGAATTGTTTGTGAGTCGTCAGGTCGAGCGAAACGATCAACGTTGCGAAGAGGTCCAACGTATCCTAGAACAGAAAAAAAAGATAGATCGTGAGACGCCGCACGTAGGGCAGCCAAGCGAGATCAGGCAGCATGCCTTCAGGAACGGACGACCGCGCTTCGTTGTCTTCATCATGTGCGAGGAGGTGGCCTGTGGGGCGGCGGCCTGTTGACTTTCTTCAGGCATCGCGATGATGATGTGGAATTATGGGCGGAAACAGGTGATGGGGGAGGATATATGAATGGGGAGAGGGTAAATGTACTGGTAAGAAGAGCAGAAACCGGGATTAAGGGTAGAAGGAGAGGAGGATTGGGAGAGCCAGGGAGCAGAACGTCGAGAGTAAGAGGGAGAAGACGACGAGCAGAGACCAGAGTGCGTGGTGACTGCTGCTCGGTGCCTGGGAACAAGCTGCCTTTTATGGACGTCTCAAACAGGCACGAGTGGACTATTACTATTAGGCCAGCTGCCTCGAAGCAACGACCTTTATGTATACGTTCCACGCCTGCGGTTTTGTTACGAATACGTACTTATTTACGCGTCTGCCTCCCCGCAACCGCCGTGGCGTCTCCTGCAGGGCGTAGGCTGCGGCTGCCCGGCCCTTCAATTATGTTTATGTATTTTCCTCCCCCGACGAAACCGTGCTGAAACCACCGGGCTTTGTGCGCGGACTCGAACCGTTTCACCCCTCCGTGGGTTTCTCTGCTGTATGCGCCGGCGTATCCGAAAGCTGGCTACAGCCCACAGCCTGCATCCTCTTTCGGCCTTGTGCCCTAACGCGGGCACTTCGGTTGTCATCGCAGCCGTCTTGCCATTTCATTACATCTTTGTGTACTCTGCATACCGCATATGGAAAGAGCACCTGCAAATCGTGATTTCTCGTCTTTAAGTTACGTCCCTCTGACCAGTGCTGCTGCACACCAGGCTGCAGACATCATATGCACTGCCGTCCGCTCTGCGGTCGCTGTCCCGTCATACTACGTACTAGTACTTAGCATCGATGCACTGTCTCAGTCGGTCTGGCTGAGGCTGTCTCCCCTCCAAAATTTCCTGGTTGTACCATATGTACTTAGCCGACGCGTCACTCCAGCCGCGAACCCGGCCCTCGCTAACGCACGCCTGAGGTACGCGAGACAACACAAGGCAAGTACATGCACCCCGCAGACGTTATGTAACCGGAAATGTCCGGAAGCCTAATCTCCTCCGATGATCTTTTCAAATGTATTCTGTCTTCTCTTTTCCTATTCAGTATCAGTGACGGACTCCGGCGGAGTTTATTCTCGTCAATATTCCTCTCCACCGTTGTTTACCACGCACTCGCAGGAGCTGTTTCTGAACTACTGCCACAGAAATGGGGATGTCAGGCATACGTTTTGTATTGATTATGAAACTGCTGAAACGACTCACGACAACCGTTGTGGGCAACATGGCCCGCTTAATATGTTTCAATCAGTCGACGGGCTTCCTACTTTATTCCATTTCATTTTAGGGGTTAGGCTTTGTTTTGAGTGGCTGACTCAGGCGGTGGACCTATAATGACGCTATCAGTCCGCATGTTTAGTGACCTAATCTGGCCTTTTCCCCCGTCAATACTCATATATTACTCGGACCGACCTCATCGCTGCATAAGCCATTTGCGACAGTAGCCGCTTACAAAAAGTCTCGAACAATCCCGATAACGTATTTGACCTTTCATAATAACTGCGATTCCTTCGTCCTGGATACATACCGGGGCGCTGTTCAACGGCGGTCTTTGGTTAGACCTTATTAAATATTTTATAATCGAGCTATGTTACGTAATAAAAGCTCGTTGATAGTAACTTGGTGCGACTCCAGGTCAAGTAGCTGCCATCGACTTCGGAATTAATGGCAATCGACGGCCTTATATTATTGGAGTCTAACGGGTGAGCAAACACATCCTGTTCGACCCTTCCTTACCTTTACAACCTACCTTAAAGACGCCCCATAATTCAGACTAACTTCAAGACTGCATCGCCTGCATACCCGCTCCTCCACATTGACGCGTTCAACAATGCACTCGCCGATTCTGCAACCGGACAAATTGACCCAGTTCTGTACGTCTCTGCCCATCAAGGCCCATCGGCATGTTGTCATATGGAGTGCGGCGGTGGTTTGAGGCTTCTGTGTCCCGTCAGCGGAGATGGTACGTGAGTCCGATGGATCGCATACCATCCTCCCTGTGTCTAATTAGAAGCAACAAAAGTGGATGGCCTTTACGTCTTTGCATTCATGCGGCTGTTCTACGAGACACTGCAGGACTACCTCGGTGAGGTTTCAAGCTCTACTCTGCGAGACCACTTCGACGTTGTATATCAGGTGCGTCGGATGAGAATTCTGTCAGTTTGACTTCGCAAATACTTTGATCAGCTTCTAGAGGAAATGCTAGACAACGGGCACCCGTTAACAACTGAACGCAGTGCACTGCGGGACATCGTTCTTTCACCATCATTGCTCAACAAGATACTCTCGGTTACGGGCGTGTCAGGACTCGCAAAAGCAAGCTCGAATCCATTCGCTTCTCCTATACCCTGGAGAAAATATGGAATCAAGTACAATAACAATGAGATCTACTTCGACATGGTCGAAGACTTACGCGCAATCGTGAACAAGTTCGTAGGCCCTTCTGACAACGAGCCACTAATATTGAATACTAGATTCATGGGTTAGAAATGGTATCGCGTTGTCCAGTCAAGTCTGGGGTAAAATAGAAACAAATTGCCGCCTGTCAGGTGTGTCCGCCCAGTTGTGATGCGCCGATAAGATGCCTGGATTCTTTCCTTTATGTAGGAACACCGGATCTCCTACTTACTTTTGCCGACGCCAAAGTTTTGCACGATTGCTCTTTTCATCAATGCGTACGGTGAGCCAACGCGGATGCAAGATCAATTTCCCGGGAAAGCCCATTCGTATTTTTCTT
The DNA here is from genome assembly GCA_024195185.1 of Coniferiporia weirii. Lineage (NCBI taxonomy): Eukaryota > Fungi > Basidiomycota > Agaricomycetes > Hymenochaetales > Hymenochaetaceae > Coniferiporia > Coniferiporia weirii. The sequence goes on from JAKOPK010000002.1 coordinate 119,292, forward strand.
TCTTCTAAGGTTACAAAGATGGTCACGCGATAGGGCGCTGTCTTTTGTACCCCCGGACGGACGGTTTGAGCTCATGAACTATCGTTACGTGCCTTCAGCGCTATCAAGCACCGTAAACACGCGACAGATTCCTGTACCGTTTTCCTTTTCACCGACTGTCACTGTAGAAGAAAATGGTGGTGAGTAGGGTTGCATTTTCCCGTGGTCTCAGCTTCTTGTGTTGTCTATTCGTGGATTGATTGTGCTGAATGACTTATCATTTCGTGAATATCCTTCCTAGGGACTTTGAATTTTACGCTTACGTCGAGACTGTCTACTCGTCTCATCGAGCGCCTGACTGTGGATCTTTATCTTGGTGCCGGCGCAACTGGTGCGAACTGTACCGTCTCGTCGGGAGCGACATGGGGATTCGATCCTAAAACTCTTGTATGTCCATAATACTTCTTTGTCAAAGTCACGTCTTTTCATTACGCTTCCTTCCTTTTCACTAATTCGTGTGCCAATTTACTGCTACAAGATATTGAGGTGGGAAATCCAAAAGGCACCACAGGGATCATCTCATACATTGCGCGGTACCTATACGACCTCGTCAGTGTTTCCCCTTCACGAGCGACTCGAACCTGACTCGTACTACGCGCCGCAGGAAATTACAACCGCAGCCGTCCAAATCTTTCCAGATAGCATTCGACATCAATCAATACACTTTTTCGGGACTGAAGGTGGATCAACTACGCGCATCCCACGAGACATACAAGCCGTACAAAGGCGTGAGGGGACGATCATGCGGAGAAATTGAGTGGAGGTGGTAATTGCTGTGAGGATAAATGTCGCTTGGGATGCTCACGATGAATAGGACGTAATTATTAGAATAATATAGTTCAAATTTCCGTAATACGGGCAAGCCTTCTCTAATAGCTGTGACTTTAAAAAGCACGCGATATAGGCCGTGCCGCCTGGAACTTTGTGAACGTTTCGCCAACTTTCTTCCAGTTGACAACCGAGAAGAAGCGCCGCACGTACTCCTCCTTGCCCCAAACCCCAAGGCCCGCGCTCACCCATGCATGCTCGTGTACTGAAAGGCAGAGAAGCGGGTATACTCGAGCGCCTATGGAATGAAAAGCCTTTCGCGTAGCATCTGCATCGGCCGCATTAAGAGCTTCATGGCTATTCACAGAAGGATGTGAGCTTGCATTCGTGGCGGAGATGTGAAGAGACCGGGAGGGTGTGTGAGGGTTCAGAGGTGTGGGGGTTGATGAAACACCGGAGACGGGAGAGCTTAGTGATGGACCGTCGCGCGGAGGAGGAAAGATCCCCGAAGGCGAATGTGCGGGTGCGGGACTCGGTGGTGTCATCGGCGCCATACCATGTGGGAGGAGTTGCCTAGCTATTATGCCCTGTTCTATTACAGGCAGCTGGACGCGCGACCGCACGAGAAGCGTCCCAGCTCCGAACGTGGGTAGGACTGCGAGTCGATTCTGTCCATCCGTTACAAGCCAAAGCCATCCAGAAGATGCCATGCCCATCGCTGACGATACAAACTCATCTCGGAGATGGTTAAGGTCCTTGTAGTGGGTTTTAAGTATGCCGTTAAATTCGACCGAGATTTCCCCAAGAGTTGAAGTCTGCCCTTCCGGAGGAGGTTTCTGAGGTATTGGATAGCGCCTATTAGTACATATACGTCGCAGAAAAAGGCTGAGAACGAACCAAGCTATCAAGGAAAAAGCTATTGTTCGCGGCAAGGCAGGCGTAGTTGTATGTCATTATACTCTCCTCTACCGCTGCCGTATCGATGATCGTTTGTAACACTGGTTTATTTGCGTGACTTGTATCTGTGCCAGACCAGCTCATTCTGTAAGGGCTATACGGAGAGGCAGCAAGAAGTAGCGCACCCTTGACTTGTTCGTTGAGCCTGTCCAATAAACCGTCCTGCCATTCTACAACAGTTTTTAGCGCAGGTGGGGGCAGGAAGCCGCCAACACCATTTTCAATCGGGTACTGCAGCTCTCTGCGCGAGTGCAGTGACCTCCGACCCGTACGACTTGAAGGTAGGGCGACGACGTCGTTCCATCTCCCTGACCGACATGCACGCGGAGTGCGCGTCGAGGCGGCCGCAAAGTGGCGTCCGAGGGCGTTCATGGTTGTGTCAAGGACCCAAGGAGTGACACGGTTTCGCGATGGCAAGTTCGAAAAATTGAAGCCCGGATAAAAGGATGGTTCCCGCTTTTGGTAGCGGCAATTAGCGGCACAGCCACTTGCACCTCCGTCCACGTCACGACACGCTCAACGGACACCGCGATCCTCACGCGTACAGCAACTATGGCACCACCAAAGGGCTCTACTCATACAACGCCAGCTGCGTCCAGCTCGGCACTCGACACAGCAGTAGAGTCTCTATGGCGGTCATACAGTACAGACACGTCGCCCCGGTTGAAGCTCATCGACGCATTCCTGGTATTCATCATGCTCTCGGGTGTCGCGCAGTTCTTGTATTGCATCCTCGTCACCAACTTTCCTTTCAATGCCTTTTTGGCTGGGTTAGTCTTTTCCAGCTGTACGTTGTATTCGTCCGTGATGCTAACCTCCTTGCAACTTTCAATCAATAGCTTCGCCAGTTCCGTCGGTCAATTCGTACTGACGGCGTCCCTTCGCTCACAAGTGAATCCCGAAAACAAGCTACATTTCGCAGAAGTCTCTCCGGAAAGGTGCGTAACACCATCGCCACCCGTGCTTAATGAGTCAAGCTCAAGCATGCGTGCAACACAGAGCATTCGCGGACTTTGCCTTTGGTTCTATCGTGCTTCACTTCTTTGTATTCAACTTCCTGGGTTGATGTGGGGAAGGGGGCTAATATTAATATTTTATCACTCCGTACGTAGTCCCGGATGGCGGCAAAACACGCGTAAATTTACATTGTGGGGAGGGAAATAAAGTCTACTATGAGGACATTAACCTCGCGTCCTCGTTGCTGCATTAAACATGAGACATACACTAAAGGGCAGCGGATATGCTTAAGATTCGTGGAAGATGCTGTTGCTCAATGCTTTCGCTCAAAAGAGGAAGACCGCTGGGGATGGAGAAATCAGCAGAGATGTAGTAAACCCAATGCGAATGTCTTACACCGAAAACCACCACCGCAAAGTCAAAGGCATATTCTCCTAAGAGAAAATTGACGGAGCTCAAACTTTATGGCCTACGGTCAACATCTAATAACACATACCCATCTCTAAATATGACCTTAACAACTCTGCAGAGACACAGCCGTAAGGACATGATGCTGAAATTTCCGACTGGGAAACTCACGTCGCATGTCTTTGTTGGGAACTTGCGCCAGCGCGGGGCTATTGATCAAGCGAGTCAAAGAGGTAGCAAGCTGTCAGTGATGTCTATTGGTCGAAAGGACAAGAACGCACGTCAGCCCTGTAGAGCGCTTGATGCCCGCAAGGAATGCACTTATGAGAAGGGCGTCAAAGCCCAGGTGAAAGAGCTTTCCAAACATCGACGTGGGCTCTTGGCTTAAATTCAGATGATTAGAGTAAACAGAGCTGATAGTAGTCGCTCAAGTCAGGCCTGCGGCGGTAGTATGTACCGAAAGTGCCACAACGCCTCGGAGAGGTCACGTGATAACAACAATGTACAGACTTTCGATCACGGTTAAAGTACGCTAAAATTTAAGATACAAAGTCAAAAAGTACATCGGCCCAAGGACGGAAACTATCTAATCGCCTGTTAGGGTCGCCTTTATCTACTGTAAACCCCTTATATCAGCGCATTCGTGCTGCTCGTTGGCAATAACGCCCGCATGGCATCCCTCGTGTTGTCGTGCTCTTCCTTTATAATATGTGCGAATGTTTTAAACTCAGGCTTTGCAGCGTTGGCTACAGAACAAAATGGTAAGCCCAGTCTTCGGAAAAATCTTGAGCAGGACAACTTACTCATGAGCTGGTATGCAGCACTCTCACTCGTCACGATTTGTGCTCCCGCCTGTCGCATACGAGCCAGCGCCCAAGAAACTTCTTCCTTGTTGCAACTAGAGACGCCGTCCGCAAGCACATGGACGTCATAGTCGCGTTCCAACAGATCGAGAGAAGTCTGAAGGACGCAAATGTGCGACTAGAACTCGCGTTACAAATATCAGATCACGAGGGTTGGAAGGGGCATGTCTATACTCACTTCGATGCCCATCAGCACTATAGATTTAATGTGTGAATACTCGGCAGATTTGAGCATCTCATCCATTTCAGGCGTTAGCAAAGAGAAGAGCGTCTTTTCAAACGTCCTACGGTGCAACGGTCCAAGCTGCCGTAGATCCAGCTCATCTACCGTCTGTCCGAGTTCTTTTCATGACAAAGTCAGCATAGTCGAAGAACAAAAGGACAGAAAGAAAGAAGAAAAACACACTTGCAGGATTCTGTTCGGACGCTACCACTGGGATGTCCAACGTCTGACATGAAAGGCGCAAGATCGGACCATGGATGCAAAGCAGACAAGTCCGACACGTACCTTCGCCACCTTGAGCATCTTATTTGAGACGGCAATTACATGGTCGAAGCCGTGAATGACGCCGCCTTTTGGGTTGCGGTCAGCGGGGATTGGTTGGCGTCAGAAAAGAAAGCGTACTGAAGTAGCTCACGGAAGCGTGACTGGAGATCGGAGACAAAAAACATGGTGCGAGCAGGAGCCAATCTGACAACGCGGGCGGCCATTACTACCAACGGAGACTGGTGCTTGCACGTCAGCGACAGAGGGCGAACAACCTGAGAGAGAGATTGCCGCCCAGATGCCTGTGCAGTGTGCATATAAATGCATTAATCGACGTGGCCGGTGATCAGACTCGAACCGTGGGACCTGAAAGCGTGGACTCGCGTGAACTCTTCGGCGCCCACTCTTTCGACTTGCCCCTCGCCATCATCTCTCTCCACCCAACGCCTCTGTGCGCTCCTTTCCCTCCTTTTCAACACCGTTGCTAGCCAGCAGACACGCTCTTTAAATTATTTTTTCGGTGACGACATGCTGGAGCTCACTCAGCCTGCTATGGGTATGACACAGGAACAAGAGATGATCGCCACCAAGAGGAGGGTGCGTATCTTTTCCGGTTTTGGGGGAAGCGCAAACCGAGAGGATTAACTACCTAATCTCTTCAGCTCGAAACGTTCCAGTTTCGCCGGTCCACAACCGCATTAGCGCAACCCGCTCCCCTCTCACCTACATTGACCAACGGACGCACACACTCCAGAAATGGCTCCGTCACATCGGTTCCCCTTTCGGCCTCTAGCTCATCCAATTCTGTTCTTTCTATGACCTCGGAGCTTTCTACCTCCTCTTCGGATTCTCGTCCTTCTTCTCTGGCAGGCGGTCGCTCCAGGCCTACTTCTCATCATCGTCGCCGTTCCTCCGTTTCGACTCGGGTAGAATCTGCCGAAATGATGGGGGTTGCACTACCTGACCTGCCACCGTCGTCGTCGGATGATAATGTCAATTTTGGAGACAGAGATTCAATTCGACGCAGAGCTCTCATGGCTCTCGAAGGAAGAAACAACTTCAACTTCAGTACAAGCACAGTGGAAATTCCGGAGTTGAGTAACCAAGGTGTTCCTCAGAAATCTTTTGAGCGTAAGCAGGTGTTATTCGGGTTCGAAAGCCAGATTGACATTTTATTCAGCTAAGGTGCCTTCGGCGATGTTACCATATACTCTTCCTGTATCTTTATCTGGCAAAAGGGATTCATTTGGAAAATTCCCCTCTTCGGTCAGCTCGCTCAAAGATCAACTCCACACACTTCTAGAGGAAGAGGAGGAGGAAGAGGAGGAAATGCGGGAGCCACTTGGTCCAAACGTCAGAGGATCCCTGATCTCCGATGATATGTTTGTTGCAAGTGGACATCTGGGATTTGCCGGTCGCGATAAAGGCGCTCTAAATGCGCAATATTGTTCTCTAAAGGGTTCGGAAACTGCTGCAGCTCACACATCGCCGCCAGTTCGACACAAACCCGCGAACTTGACTCTTAGACCTTTGTCATTAACGACTAATTCTTCTGCAAGTCTCCCGACCCCTGGTCTTACGCCGAACATACGCCACGGATTACGTACTTTGTCTTTGACACCAGCGTCTGACGGGACGTCAATTACCCTCCCAGGCGATGCCGACTTAGATTCAATAAACGAGAGCCAGGATCGCTGGAATTCGGCACGTTCTGAATCTCCGGTTTCGTCGTCTGTTGAGTCGCTGCGTTGTCATTCTTCAACGAGCTGTACTTCATCTTCCAATATTTCTCCGTCGCCAAAAAGACAAGGCAGTATATCCTATATACGGTCGAAGTCCGCGTCTTCTCCTTCGATTACGTCTACTACGGCGGGTCTGCCAACTCCTGGGGCCACCCCAACTTCTGAGAAAAGGCAATCTACGTCTTCGACAAGCAGTTTTGGAAGTACTGGCGACCGAGATAGACGCAACGCAAGCGAGGAGATGTTTTTACATCAGTCACATGCATCCTTGCTGGCTCGCATAGCAGAACTCGAACGTGCCTTGCAATCTCACCCACGGTCGCGACAGTCGTCACTGGAGCAAGCTGATTGTGCAGGGTTTTCTAATCCACGTGATGAAATGTTGCAATTGGTAGCAGATCTTAAAGCCGAGCGTGATGAACTGAACAAGGATGTCGACGTATGGATGCATCGCGTCAAAGACCTGGAACGTATGAAGGGCGTTTTGGAACGCCGACTGGACGCCGAGAAGCGCGAAGGATGGTTGAAGGGCGAGAAGCTTGGTCTTTTAGAGGTTGAAAAGAATACCCTTAATCGACAGCTCCAAATGAAAGAGGAAGAACTCGCCAGCGTTTCTCGTAAGCTGGAAGCAACTCAGATGCAGTTGCGGCAAGTCATTCAGGATGTCCATTCGGTAAAGAAAAGCGAAGAGTCCACGAAGCGTCAGCTCTTCGAGGCACGATCTCTGCTTCGTTCGAGGAAGGATGTCGAGGACGAACTTCTGAGTACGCGTGAGGCATTGGCTGCCGAACATGTCTATCGTGAGCAGCTCATTCGTCAACTTGACGCAGCTGGCATCTTGAAGACTCCGAAGGTAGGCGATAAAGATGTGGAAGTGCCTTTGGCACGTATGGTATTCAATATACAGACCCGGAGCAGCGGGCCTGGTTTCAAGAGTGTAGACTCGGCCTGTACGACTGTGGACGCAGAGGATGAAGCTCACGAGTCTATCAAAGCTCCTTTTCTGTTGAAGGCCGTTGAAGAGGAATCGGAGCTTCATTTTGTCGAGGAAAACGATGATTTGGCCCATTATGAAGACGAAGGTGATTTGGAGCTTGGTATTATGAGTCCGAGCCGATCCGTATCGCCATCCAGTTCTGACGATGACTTGCCTCGCTCCTTATATCACCTTCGTCTTGCCGCGAATGCCACGCCAGTGCCATCTGGGGGCGATGTTCCGTTGTCGTCAAGGTCCATTTCCCAATCGCCTTCACCATTTTCATCGCCTTGTCCGACCCCCATTCCTCCGTTATCTCCCAAATTCCTCAATATGCACCATGCCGATCGAGCATCACTTAGCAAGACGTGGACTTTCCCTCGCAGTGAGCAGGCACCCCACCAACGTTCACAGGAAGAGGTGGATCGGTTCTTTGGTTGTCTGGAGGATATCGATAATTCCCCTCCCTTGGAGTCGTGCTCAGAAGTGGATAGTAGAAGCATTTTTAGCCAACGCCTGCAATTTGGGCATTCCGAAGACGAGGAGATGCCACCGTTCATTCTTCCTGTGCAGAAAGATGCGGATGTGCAGGGTATATTAGACTCTGTCATAGAAGTGGACGAACACGAGCTGGATGATGACACTACCTTCCCCATTTCGGTTAGTGATGAATCCCTTGGCACGATTTCGCCGACGTCGTCCGAGCGCACGATACCGTTCTTATTCCCACGGATGCGAACGCAGGCAAGAGATGTAAAACCCTCAGATATGTCCACTTCGCTCTCAGGTGATGCTATGACCTGGTCAGAAGCTGGCACTGGCTCTTCACTGCCTGTCCCGAGTCTATCAGCTCGGATCAGTACCGCCAAGCCATCTGGCCGATCCGGTCCTGTGGGCAAACCAGCAATTATGGCCTCAGGCGGCTCCGGTGCTCGCGTTTTACCTCCGTCTCGAATTCCGCCTCCGTCTCCTCCGATGTTCTTGCAAACCAGGACAACAAGATCCAGCATTCCGGTAGCGCCGAGTCCGCCGAAGCGCAAACCTGTACCTTCTGCGCTGCCCAATCCTACATTACTGTCACCCGTTTCTCCCGTCAAAGCGGTGGAGCCTACAAGAAAGATCATGTTCGTGCCACAGGCAGGCAATGGTTCGACCTTCATACCTCAGCTTAAATCCCCGAGTACGCAGACTTATTCTTTTTCTCCTCATGCAGCAGGTGCAAACTACTCGTCTTCTCCATTTAGCTCAACTGCCCAGACGTCGACGTTAGGCGGTACATTGACGCATAAACCCGTTCAAATAGATTGGCACAATTACGATGCCGATCTAGCTGTCGCGCCGTCGTCTCAACCATACTTTCAAACATTCACAAATCTCTTTCCTCTACCAGGCTTGATGTGGATGACCAGCAGACCACAAGCCAATCGCGGAGAACCTCAGAAGCCAGCTTATGTCTCGAAAGAAAAGCAGCTTGCGAGGCTGAAGAAGGACTTGACATCTCACCGTGAGGATGTAGTTCCATTCACAGGGGCCGACCGATGTACTAGATGTAAGAATGGTTTGATATCGCTTTAACGTCTACAAATCGGTCGGCCGTGAATTTTTTATTTGCTTTCTCATACTCATCAATGGACCCCAATTTTTTGCGCCGTGCAAGACTATGTTTACAGTTCTATGTTATGGAAAGAAATGCCGATATTGCTAGTGCTCAGGTTTTATGACACAATTCCCTTCCCCCTACTACCTGCATTACTTCTTCATTTTCCACCGTTATTACCTTTTCACGATTTTTTGTACCGACTTGAGGTCGCGGCTGTACAGGCAATGCATGACTGTCATCAACTGTCTGTATACGATAGCTGTACATTGCTTTTGCCCCCGAATGAGCGCGAGACACTTTTGTATACGTATTCGTATTTTCTTCTGTTTTTTAAGCAGGTCCTGCCACGGTCATACTACTTTTTCATTGAGCGATCCAACAAGATGAGCGCGAAGTATCACAATAAGTATTCGGGGTATGCCAAGTTTGGGAGAATATTAGATTGAGGTCAAGGACTTAGTTCGCCATTACTAGCAGGATTTTCTGTCTAGTCTGGTTCGATTTGAAAAACTGCAAGTCGCCAGTAGGTTGACGATCAATTTTCGAAATATCATGGCATTGGCGCAGACAGGATGTGGCGTACAAAGGAAAGCGATGAGCACTCACCGATTTTGAAGGCTGTATACGACGCCAATTGGGAAATAATTATTTGTATTAATCCGACCATTTATCGCCATAGCCGCGGACTACTGCCTTCTAGAGTTCAAGCAGTCTATTTATATGTTGTCATTATATAATCCACGTGACTACTGTGGAGCGGACTCGGATTTTCCTCATACTCAGGTGTCCTTTTATCAAAACTCCATTTGACGCTTTATCTAAGGTTGAGATCCCTTAATCAGCCCCAAACTCAAAGATAAACTGCACGAGTTATCCGCATTTTATCGGATTCGATTTGCTTCTACGCGAGATAGGAGTCAAAGAACATGCCGCGGCCACGGTCATAATGATACTGGTTATAAAAGCAGCCAAGGGAGCTGATACCACTGCTCATGTTCCTCAATATCTTTAGTACCGAGAATGTCTAGCGCACAAGCTTTACTTTGCGCCGCAATCTTCCTCCCCGTGCTTTGGGCCTTCGCCTCGTGGACAGTAAGTAAATACAGGTCCAAACCGGGGCCAACTCTTGGCGCAACGCGAACTGCGGAGAAAAATGTTAGTAACTCTGTCGCGGATGCAACGTGGGACGAGAATGGTGGTGAAGCCAGCTTTTAATTTAGCCCCCATGATTCCCGTCTGACCGATTGCAGAATGGTCGCCCGTGAAATTCACATATCCTGCGTTCCCGCCCTGCGAAACACTTATTGAGAACAGGAAGCCCTCTCCCTATCGCCCATTTAGATGGGGAAAATACAAGTGCGTCATATATAGCCGTACACATCTAATTAAGTGTCTCCGACGTGTCATTCCACAAAGTATCACTATGGGTATTCGGAGCATGCCCTGGGAGGAGTGGATTGAGGTTGATTTCCTACCTTTCATACACTTTCTTACAATATCCGACTCAAAACGCGGTAGACCGACAACCAGTTCTCGAAATACCATGCCATTCGCGCGGAGAGGATCTTGAGACTGAAGGACAAAGTCGTAGATACCCTTCCGCCACGAGTTGGCATTCCAGGTGGAGCTATCGCAGGTAAACGTTTGCCGTTGCGTATCGCTATTGTTGGACCATATGCTGAACTTCGTCTATAGCAAAAGAACTATGCTATGAGCTCGCTGAATATCTCTCAAGGCGCTACCCAGACACGTATCGAGTAACAAGACACGCGCCTCATTTCGGCGACTTCGGCTGGTATGGCGAGGGTCAGATTAGGCAAATCACCATTATCCCAGTTGGCGCCACGTATGACCTTGACGAGGAAGATCCTATGAAGATTTCAGCTTTGCTGTATGTTTTGTCCATTTCTCCATAGCTCGTTTATTGAAAGTTAGGCAGTGTTGAGGACGATCTGGCGCTTATGATTGGAGGTTTGTATATTGAAATGCTATCAGACCAGAAAACAAGTGGCTGACTCATGTATTCTGTCAGGCGCGGACGGAAGGTATTATTTCCAAGCTGGCGCTATTGTTGTTCCAGGTACGTAGTGGTCAGCGGCTACGGCGAGGTACATATGAAATATACAAAATCAGGTTTTTGGCGTATGGTTGACAAGATCGGGCTACCATTGGAAGAAATCCACACTCGCGGTGCCGTCCCTCAATGTAAGATTTGTTTTATTATATTCCCAAAAATGCGTTTTACTATGCTCACAACTTTCTGTAGACCGCGAGAAACTTCAGAATAGCATGGCTCGTTTCTTTTCTAAACTCCCTGTTGACAAACCGGTTATTCGTAACAACTATTTCTTCCAAATTGTTCGTCCGGAGGATGACTCTGCTCGGATTGCCTCTATCGACCCGGACGAGATCGCATGGTCGGACTCTACCAACGGCGATGAAGACCACTTTGAACAACTTACGAAGGAACCCACTCTCGAAGCCCAACAGAGCGGAAAAGTCAAGTTTCAGCCACCGACTCCGACAGATACCGTCGGACGAATTCGACTCCGAACGGAAAGGCAGAGTCTCCGTCGTCTCCCAAAATCTGGGGCAATCGTCTTTACTATCAGGAGTGAGTATACAACCTCCGCTTGCATGATATGTCGATTACTGATTATACTTCAGCCTATATCTTTCAAGTTGTTGACCTTGCTCAGGAGCCGGGAGTACCGGGCCGCATGGCAAGTGCTATTAGGAGCTGGCCAGAGGACGTACAGATGTGAGTGTTTTGTATGATTAAAAAATCTGGTATTGATATCCGGCGACAGGTACAAAGGAGAGAGACTGTACGGCGATGCCATACTCCCATACCTTGATATGATGCACAGCGAACAGGTTAAAAACGGTGTTATCGAAGGCGACTGCAAAACTTCGAATTACCCTTTTTGAACGCTGATATTGAGTAAATTTCCTAAACAAACTTCAATTAAGTGTAGTTAGAACACTAGGCACTACTCGGAGTTCATGGACCACCGGAATATTAACCCGCAAGCCCGCATGTATTGTTTTTCGCACAGCGTGCCATGCTTCAGGAAAGCGCCGGCCGACGTATAAGTCTAAGGAATGTTGTGTATAATGTCCCCAGATGGGAAGTAATGTGTTTTCCATAAAGCTCGACTTCCGCCGCAAACTTCCTCCGACTATACTTCCTGGTAGTCGTCCGGACATATGCAAGGGTAAAATCTGATGGCGAGCGACGGGTTATGAAGCGATATTCCGGTATTCGTGAAATAGGCTTCAAAGCCAGGGACCAACCAATGCGTGCGCGGCACCGATCATTACTATATGTAGACTGGGCTACAACTCTACATAGTGGCATGTCGATACGGATTTCCCACTTTCCATGCGCCTTCAGAACTTCTGGATTTCCTCGTTCAAGTTTGCGTCCACCCCAGCAATCAAGTTACTGTGGCCGTACGGCTCTTATTAATTGTCCATGGTAGTACTATCAGAGACTGATGGTGATGGGCCATCACGTAACTTTATACGAGAAGGCGCCGTGGGCCATATTTGACGGACACTTCTGCACCAATTCCGGGGCCATGGCACAGCCGACTGGAAGCGCTCTCAGCCCGGCTGTTCTTGTACCATACCACAGATATCTTCAGCTTGGTTGTACATTGCATCGTTCCCCGGTCTACCGCTGAATACGCTGAGGAGCGCTTTCACCAACGCGGAGTATCCCGATCCCCCCTCACGATTGCCAGGGGGCTACACTTTGAACGCGATCTGAAATAGATCCGGATTTCACGACTTAGACGGTACGTGCCCATCGCGTGGCAGTATGTGCGTTCTGAGTATCGCTCATAGTTTCAACAGCCGGGAAGCCGATGGACCGGCCGGCCGTCACTCAGGAGGCCCTATCAGTGGGCAGTCGATCAACATTGCCGAAGTCAATTCGTCGACGCGCGCATGCTGTGGGCGCACCCCGGACCGAAGTTACTTACGAGTCAGTCTCACCAAGATACGCTATATCGATCGAGATGCGCCAGCAGCAAGATCCTACTGCAGAATGGACGGTCTTTCGGGCCAACCTCAGCAATCAGCTTAAAAGCACGGGCTTGTCATTGAGTTGGAAGAACGCACACGGACTTAGGGATGGCAAGATATTCACTTATTGGGAATCAACAAGCGTATGAGTCACCATTGTCTGAACATCCTATATGTTGACTGGATCTCCAGGGTGATGTAGCAAAAAATATACTATCGTTCCTTTCAAAGGATACGACTTTGGCGAGATTAAATGATCGGAATGTGTTCGTTAACGATCTCTCTCTCATGCTATGATTACGCAGTTTAATCTTTTCATTTTAGGATCTCACTAACATTTCATCAGCAGTGAGTCCGAGAGAATCGCCTCTGATGCGTCTGCTCACAACGCCTAGTTGCACGGCTTTCCTCTCTGCGGAAAACTTTCGGTCTTACATCGACAAGCGGGGCCAAACTACAGTTTTCAGGTGAGTGTCAGTCATTGCTACCGGTACATTCGCGGACTGACCGTACTGGTTTGGCAAGGTGCTTTAACTCTGTAAGCGGTAATATAAGTCAAAAGGCTGGACCTTCAACTGTACCGAAAACGGTGAACAATCCACCTGATAGAGAGCCAAACCCCTCAATTACGCAGAGTCACCCTACGACTGTCCGCAACCGTCTAGGCGAGACGTCAAATGGACGTTCAGTAGGACACCCATCCAGAAGCATTTTAAACGCAAACGCGGAGTATCAATCTCGACCTATACCCGTCTACCATGCGCCACGATCATCAAATGGTGTTTCTTCCGATGCGCGGGAGGGTTTTTTGCCAGCATTCTTGCCACATCCTTCTCTACCTCATCGTCCGGGTCCGGTTCATGTTGCGGTACCAATAACTGCACAGCCACTACGCATATCAACTTCCGGCCACTCTCCTTCGGCTCCGCAACCTTCGAAACCAAGCTCGTTGGTGACATCGTCTCCTACATCGTTAAAGAGGTCCGCCGCCGCTTTGGACTGTGTTGAAAGTCGTGACCTTGCGAAAAGGGCTAAACTAGAGGTTAGAGAGCATCACTATACTTCTGCCGCAGAGTGGCTCGGGTTTTTGACGTTACTGTCGGTTGCAGGGAGGCGAGGCGCTCCCTCACGGGCGAGAAATTCGTCAGTTAGGAGCAGCTCAGATAAAGAAGGCGCGTAGCGGCCTGGAGGAAGAACGCAAACAGCCCAGTACCAGTAGCGCGGAGAAAAAATCTCTGCAGAGACAGAAGCAACAGAAGAAGCATGAAACCGTAAACGAACTGCAAACCAAGTTGAAAGAGGCTCAAGGGGCTCTGCGGAAGGTCCAGGAAGGAAATGATAAAGCCAAGCGGTATGTACAGGAGCTTGACGTTGCCCTTGAGAAAGCTAGGAGGTCGGAACGGAGCCTAATGGATGAAAATGCGCGACTGACTGATGCAGGACGTTCCGCGTTGGAGGCGAGGAGAATCGCTGAACAGGCCCAGAAAGCTGCTGAAGAGATGCAAAAGATTTCTGAAGGAAAGCAGAGGGAGACGGAAGAAATGCTATCCTCTGAGCGGCTTTCTCGCTTGGCGGCTGAACAAGCGCTCTTAGATGTCACGAGTGTTTTTCATGGAGTGAACATTTTCACGCACTTGAAAACTCGCTTGCAGTAATCTATGGGCACCGATGGAGGTAGGTACCCCCGCACCTTCGAACTACGGGCCTCGCTAATGACTGTCACCCTAGATGCTGAGCATCTTGATATTCTGCCCAAACGGCTGAAGTCCATATTTATCCGTGATCCCTCCGGTCTCCAATGTGATACCGCGAAGATGTTTAGAGGATGGACTAGACACCCTTTTCACTTGGGCCAAGGAGGTGTTGTGTATTGCCCGTCAATGGCGATTGTGCTGAATCAAGCAATCATGTGTATTTTTATTCTCTTTAAATCCGATCCCGCTTCACATTGGTCAAGCCCATGCCTATCGGACTGGCAAGCCTGGCCGCCTGTGACGGACTTGGACATGTACAGACGTTGCAGGTGTGAGCCTTTTGTGCAGCTTGGGTGCCTTTTTCCGGAGACCGAATTGACTTGCGTCGAGCGTGAGTAGCAGTATTCATTTGGGACCTGATTGACATCACACACAGATGCTCCCGTCGAGGTTGTCTAAGTACGTTGATCTAACTGGCACAGGAAAAGATTTCCCGAATTATGCTCCCGGCCGTCGTCACCGACGAGTTGGACTTGGACTATTTGACCACTTGACGTAATCCGAACCGAGCGCTTACCCTGTGACCTCAATTTGAAGTTTCTGCCTAACTGTCTAAGGGCTTGATATGCCTCGATTGAATTTCGGGGGTGATCTGTGCCGGTGCGGACGGGAAAACTCGAGTTCCAGCCTTTTCATCAAGGGGACAGATATGTCACACGAAAAGGAAACTGATGTGCGGGAAGCCAAAAGCTACTGGATTCGGAAGGACGCGACCGTCGGCGGCGTATAAATGAATTAAGATAACGGCAAGATTTGTACGCAGACCCCGAGGAAGGTAGTGATCCAAGACGTCTGGTGGCTCACGTGTCAGAGGTTGGCCACACAAGTCGCACGTCAACACGTCTAACGCCGCACAGGCGACGGAGGTTTCGGCCGTCTGTCAACTCGTGACCCTGCGCCCGCAAGTGCCTCTCGCCCCGGCCGTCGCGAGCTGGGCGGCCGACGCGGCGACGGCGACGTGCCAAAGCGCGCGCCAACACCGCGTCGTCACGGCCGCGGCCTTCCCGAAGCAACCCCCTTCGCCCTCCGGCTCACCGCTCCGCTGCTCCGGCGATGCAGTCTGTGCTCTAGCCCTCATTCCCCAAGTGCTACGGGTCTCTATCGCTATAGTAGCTCTTGTGGGTACTGCCCGCGGCGTCTAGCACATTGTATGAAGTCAGGCCGCCAGTCATGTGCCCAACTCATCCTGCTTCTTGCTGCTTCAAATGCACACGGCCCAATCGGACCAAGGAGGAGGGGTGTTACCGCGCACTACGGGCACACCACCAGGCCACGGATCCAGACTCCAGTTTCCCTCGCTATGGCTTGGAACCTCAGAACCGTCCCCGAAGCTCCTTTATCCTCGCCCACCCGTGCCCAATTGCCTCTCGCAACAGGCGTAATCGTACTCGATCGTCCCTGCGCCGCAACCTTCTGCGGCTCACTGGCGGCAGATCAAGCGATACGAACCTGAGTCCATTCATTCGCACCCTTCCCTCCGGGGCACATGCAGAGTGTGCGCCGGGATTTCGTCCCTCTCTACGATATCTTTAATGTATCGTTCTTACATACACTCTACACGTACACGGGTTCTCGGCGACGCCTTCTCGCCTCCCAACCCTGTTTCGTCCAGCCCTGCGGTACTGATCCTGCCTCCTGCCTGCCTGTACGTGCCCGTCGCGACCAAGTTCCAAGCGCTCGTCCCGGCTACCCTTGCTTATCGCGTCAACCTCTTCATTAGAATACCGTTACCCCGGGCACCTCGTCGTGACCGCACCATCCAGGAAGATGAAACCCAACAAAGTTCCCCTACGCCCTCATGATCGCTTTTGAATGGTCCTCACTCAGTGTAGCGGATCAAATGGAATATGATTGGATCATACTTTTCTCATTGGCATCTCTGCACTACTGGTACAACAGCAATTCTAACTAATTAAAAGGGGTTTGAAAACATCGCGTGTATTGTGACTTGGGTGAACCATACTGAATTGGAGTATAGAAGGTTAATAAAAATACAGCAAACGTCGTGAATGGCGACAACAGGAGGCGCCAAGCTGCCGCCATTGCTTATCGTGCACGGAAGCCGAATGTTACAACGAGAGAAGAAAGCGCAGAAATACCGGTTAGGAAACGAAAACGAAAGTGAGAAAAAAAAACTGAGAAGCAGAAAAGATTACGAAAACAACAGAAGAGAAAGGGAGAATCGAAGGCGCATATATGTCAGACATTTCGTGTATAAGAGAATCGCTGCCACTTATTTTGATGAGTTTATGCATCAGCCGAAACGAATTTTGACTGGAAATGTGAAAGGCGAATGTACGGTATAAGTCCAGGTAAACCAGGAGCAAAGCGGTGACGAGTGCGCGCATAGCGGCGTAATTTTAAGGCCACTCCGTATCACCTTGAATACAACTGACGACACCCTTTGCCACGCGTCCTGCAGCTGTGTGAAAGCGCCTATCTTTTTGACGCGAGGATGACATCCTGTGCGATTGAGCGTTGGAGCGTCCGGAAGATCTGAGGCGAAGCTGCAACCCTCGGATAGGCTTCGGGGGATCTACATAGATCGACGAATGGCTGACTTCGCGCCCCCAATGCCGTGTACGTGGAAGACACGTCGGACGAAGTACGTGAACGATCGACCCAAACCTTCTCCTAGCTCGCGTCTTGTGAGATTCGCGCGTCCAACAAAACCATGACGAAGGGACCATCCGGAAAAAGTAAGCCGGAACACCGTACGCTGGTCGTCTGTCCAAGGTCTCTTGCGTTCACAAGGATCAGCCCGAACTAGTATCATCATCGCGCCACGAGCTGTGATAAAACGTTGACCCTCAGTGCGAAAAGCAATGCGCGGCACCAAGGCGCCCACTTCCTCACTCCCCGCTTCCCCTCGAACACATGCCTCCTCAATATCCGTAACCGCGCCCATTTACGGCGACCACTTGCGGTACATGTCCATGCATGTGTCCGTTCATCTCCCTCTCCCTGACGTCGCGAACGTAGTCACGACCATTG
The DNA here is from genome assembly GCA_024195185.1 of Coniferiporia weirii. NCBI lineage: Eukaryota > Fungi > Basidiomycota > Agaricomycetes > Hymenochaetales > Hymenochaetaceae > Coniferiporia > Coniferiporia weirii. Next base: position 136,869 of record JAKOPK010000002.1, read on the forward strand.
CTCGCGTCGCGCCCACTATTGTAATCGCGTGCATCACGTACATCACGCACGCTGCTTCGGCTACTTCGCCCCTCGCTTGCAGGGCTATGAGGGGACTGCTGCTGAGGCTGTTGGTGCTGTTGGAGCGGCGTACCCTTGTTCGCCATAGGCGGGGACGGAGCCGAGGAACCTTGCGTAAGATTGACTGGTACAGATACGGGATGATGAGGCTGCTGATGTACCATATACGAAGTATGGTGCCCGGAATGGACCTGTTGCTGCTGCTGAACCGCACCCATTCCCATTCCATTTAAAGGTACACCTACCCCCATCCCCGAAGCATTCATGGGAAGTCCAACGCCTGCACCCCCGACAAGCTGAGAAAGACGAGAAATCTCTTCACGTGAGGAAACAAGCGCGCTTGTGAGTCGCTCATTCTCATTCTGCAAAAATTCGACTTTAGCCTGTAACTGCGCGAGCCATGCCTTTTTGCGCTGACGACACTTCAGTGCAGCTGGAAATTTTTCTTTTAAGTTACCTTGAGCCTAGAATGTAAATGTATGCGGCACTTACCCTGTCGGTTCCGCTCTAAGAAATTCTTTCGCTTCTCCTCCTCTGTCTCAAACTTCTTCTGTCCGCCTTTGTTGCCGCCAGTAGACTGCAAAGAGGACTGCTGAGCACCATCATCTTCCGAATCATCGTCCTCGTCCATCATATCATCATCGAAATCATGGGTGCTCGATGCAGCAGTGCTGCCCCGTCGAGTACCTGATCCGCGCGTATTTGCCGCAGTAGAAGAGGTCGCCCGCGTGCGCTTCGTACTGACAGCCTTTGTGGACGTCCCGGACGACACACTCGCATTGTCATTTTTGCGCTTTGACCCACGCTTTGTTCCGGACTGGTCCACGTCATGTGTCCCTGCTCCATTCGTAATTCCATTCACGCCGGACTGCGCCATGCTCTGCTTTTGTGCCTCCTCACGTTTAGTGAGCTCCTGGTGCGCTTGCGAAAGAAGAAAGAGCCCATTGGCCGCATGGTTAGCTGCACTCGCAGAGTTCTCGTAGTTCACGTCATTGCTGTTGTCGGGTTGTGAGTGCGCCGTTGCATACGCATTAGTGAGTGCATACCGATGGGTTGCCGACGAGTTGGAAGAATATCCATTCACACTCATCTGCGATGGAGCGAGTGATGTTGCCTGTTGTGACGTATTTGTCGACGAATTGGGGGCACCTGAGCCGTTGGCATTCGCCTGCTGCTGTTGAGACGCTGTATGCTGCTGGAGGACACCGGTGAGTGCATTTAGTGTGTTCGGCGTGATGGTCGCTGCCGCGGAGCTGACTGCAGAGCCCGAGTTGACCATTGCGAGGAACGCTGCGGTATTGGGAGAGGGAGGAGGAAAAGAAACTGGCCCGCCAACGAGAGGGGTCAAGCCTGTAGAAGGGGTTAGGCCTGTGCGGAACGTGCCGGACGCATCGAACCCAAAAAGTGGGGGGTGTACGGAGGCGGCGCTGGCAGCGAGGGCGGCGACAGAGGATGCCGGCTGTGCGACGGAGACAGGGGGCTGCGTCTGAGGGCCGGCAAGCATGGCGGGAGAAAGTGGCCCCGAGCGGAGCGAATTGGTAAGCCCTGCGGCAGAGAACGACCAAGCATAGCTGGGGTCCGATGGCGAGGTGATTGAGGCGAGCGGGGGGAGGATGGGCTTATGTGCGTCAGAGTTGGAGACATTGTTGAGGGAGGTTTTGCGCGAGTGGCCGGAGCCGTGTGTTGTGGAGGACGCGGCGGAAGAGGATCTTTTGTCTGAGGGGACGCGAGACGCGCCGTCGTTGCGGATGGAGGAGAGAGTAGGAGGCGAGTTGGAGGTGACGGAGAAGGACTGCTCGAAGGGGTTCGGCTCAAGGTCGAGGTTGTTGCGGAGGGGAGGACGGGACCCGGGGTGGCCGTCGGGGTGGTGTTTCACGGGCGAATGAGGGCGGGCATAGACATCGGCGTCGGTGCTGGCGCTTGGATCTGGGTCGAGGTCGGCGTCGGCGAGAGGGCGGAGGGCGGCGTCGGACGATGAGCGGGGGTGCGGCCTGTGCGAATGGGCGGGAGACGTGTGAGGAGAAAGGACAGCCATCGGAAAGCGCAGAGAGAGATGATGAGGGGCGGATACAAGCATCGAGTGACGATTCTGACGTAGCTGCTTTTCCCTCTTTTCAAGCTCCGATTGCCGAACACCGGACCTCCTCCGGTCCCCGGTCACCCCGCCATCGCGTCATTCCTTACGGCCCAGAGCTCCGCGCTGCAAGAAGCCTTCCGAAGTCTCTCCACCTGCCGCTTGTCGTAATGACACCCCATTTCCCAGGCACCTCTCGGCTTCTCCCGTCTTTCTTTTCTTTCTTTCCTTTCATTATTTTCACTTTCATCATTTTTTTCTTCCTCTTTTTCTTTATCTTTACTTTGAAGAGGCGCTTATCAATCTCCCCTTTCATTTACTCAATCACCGTCAATGTCACAACACCCTTTCCTAGTCGCCTTTGGGAAATTCCTCGCACCACCAACTCTCCCGACATAACATGCATGTCTCCCGCTGATCTATTCCGAATAGCTCCCGCGCCTCGACTCCCCCACACTCCCCCGACCTGTCCCCGTGTCCCCGTCCGATGGTCTGTGATGGTACCATTGATACGTACACCCACACCGCTCTGAATCTTCTGCCTTAACTCTCCGGTTCACCAGATCTGAACCGCTCGCTCTCCATCGATTATTCTTCGATTGAGTCCGCCCATCAATATTCCCCGTCTACGGCCCGTTACCCTGGACTGCGCGTAAAGCTACAAACACCGCACCCACGCCCGCCCACATTAATCTCGCCCCGCGGGCCCACTTGCCCCTCGGCGCGATCTACCGCCATGGGACAGTCGTGGGCGTCCACCTGCGGTCAAATAGTCGCACAGAGGATTCTGATTGCCTTGTCTAGTTGCCTGCATTGTCGCTGCTTTGCTCATCGGATTGTTCCCAAGCGGAGAAAGAAAAACAACGAGTTTTTGGCCCGATGACTTTGCATGGCCGAAGACGCCTCAATTATCTGAAACAAGCCCCGGGATGGTGCCGATGGATGGGTAGTAAAGAGTGGTATGTGGTTCATTAGAGGTGTGTGGCCTCGCTGTGGGTGGTGTCCATGATCGCCGCGTAGATATACAGATGATGGCAGAGTGAAGTCTTGTATGATGTCACCGCATCTTTTGTGCGCAAACTTTATTGTTCTAAATTGTCTAATAGCGCTAGCGGCCTCGTTCGATGGTGCTTTTCCGAGCGCGCGTGATCCTTGCCCGACCGGTGCCGTAGCTTAATTTCCAAAATAGGAAGCCGGGCTGGTCGGTATACGTAGGTGCATCCTCCGCTGTGCTATCGGATTGATATTAACGTCTACCAAATGTTAAGTAGTATTAACACCGGGCGTGGCGCGGGGATTACTACGCATACGTGATTCACGATTAATACTGCTGCGTGTGCACCGAAGCAATCACTCGTCTGTGCTTCTATTCTTCTCCCGTGAGCAATCACGGTCCGGTGCCCCCGTCCCCATCTCCGCTCCGTAACTCACTCAAGCAGCCACCGCAGTTTAGCAGGCGTTTCATTTCTTCCGCCAGCTGAGCCCGACGTTTCCCGGCGATTGAAGGCCTTCCAACCTCAGCACGGGTCTGGCCCAGCTCAGATGTCGATATGGCACTAAGAGTGCGACGCAGCGGCGACTTGTCACCTGGAGCTTAACTTAGACTGAGACTTCTCTCCGTATCGATCCTGCCAGTACATCCGCACATGTTGCCCACAACTGCTGTCACCCATCTCTGCACGCCCATCTGGCTTCTTTCAAGCTCGCCTATTCGCCCCTGTGATTTCTACTCCCGCTTGTCTTGCCCTTACGGTGGCACTAGTGGCCACGTTCGGTCTCTGCGTCCCGTATTTGCTTCAAAACATGCTTTGCCCACGTTTCTTCTCACGACGGGCTACTATCGATCTCGCACAGTTGCTTTCAGAAGTCAAACGCTCTCTCCTGTGTATTAATGTCTGCGCCTCCCGCACATTGGGGTGAACCTGGTAACTACGGTATGATACCAGGACCCCGGGTATATGCACTTGGGGAATCGTTTTTTTACTACGGAGACACCAAATCATGCGCAAACAAATTTCTCCCAAATTTTCAAACTTCCCAAGGCCTACTACCCCAACTCGATCAGGCCACAACGCTTTGATCACCCACTGACAAGTGCATAATTTTGTCTACCCCTTCCTCCCTTCAATAGCGCTTGAACGCTGGCCCGATCGATGGACAGCTCATCCGCGAACCAGCCACATTAATCCGGTCCCGAGTCCTTCTTCCGCCTTCCCCGCCTTTAATATTGTAAACCCCCTTTCTCTCACCCGAGTCCGCCCTCTCCTCACCCGCACCAATCTGCGGTTCGCACAGCAACTCAGGGCATAGCAGATATACAAACAAATATCGATTCAGGAGCTATCTGAGCGCCTTCGTACGTTCCGAGCCTCCGCGATACGCTTTCCGCCGCCGGCAGGCTCGTGCGCCCCGAAATTCTTGCGCTCGTGCCTTTGCGTGCTCCCTGCATGGCTGCTGGTCGCAGGGGGTCGCGTCCTCCAGCCAGGCCCAGCGTTCTAGTCTAGAACAGAACTCGCGTAGCGTGCTTCCTCTGCGTCTTCCTGGCAATGATACGCGTTTTTCTTTTTTTGGTCTGTGCTCTTTGAGTCTCGACCGACCGACCGACTGAGCACTGCGTCTGGTCCGGATGTCAGGCCCGTTCCAGTTCTATTCTATTCCTTTCTATCCCAATTTTCTTCCCCCTTTTCCTCAAGTCTCGGCGCGTGGTTTTGCAATGATTGTAAAGAGAAAGACGGGTGCTGTAACATCGTCACGAGTATAATTGATCCCGGACATGACGCGTGGTCCTGGTAATCAATGACGGGATTGGGTGCTGCCTATCCTACGAAGCGAAGGGAAATGTTCAGTGGTCGGGCCACGGACCACGGGTCGCGGACCATTCTCGGAAGACATGTAATGATCTCTGAACATACACCGTATGTCTTTGCAAGTGTCTCTGCCGATTAGCCTCAAGCGTAGTGGCGCCGCACGGCAGCTCAGAGTTGCGCGCTGATTCGCATTAAGCTTCTTTCCACGCCCAACTTAACGTCAATATTAATCGAAAATGTTATTACAATACATACGGGTGGCCCCGCCGCGCCGGAATTAAGCTTGCGCGACGTTCTGCTATGATTCTTCAAGAAGGATCGACGAACACACAAGAATGGTAGCCGTTCTGGCGCCCACTCCACCAGCGCTGAACATATGTCCCGGCTGCATTTGTTACTCCACTGATAGACGTCTCGTGCTGGGTGCATGCATGTATGTCAGATTGACTATTACGGCATAACCTACCTTGACGAATTAACGCAACATATACACATTGCACCCATTAACATATAATCTGCAAAAGTACTCCCATTCCCGTCCAAACGCACATGTACACGCCGTTCTGGGAAATTGAGAGCGAAATGGAAGGGTCGTTCCCCTACAGACGTGTTGTTCTTCTCGAATTCTCCGAGTCGAGAGGCTGACCCACGGCATGCAGTAAACACTGCTGCCTGCATATATATCTTAGCTCTCACTTATTCTCGGCAGACCGGGACCTCCAACACCCAGCGCCGCCCTCAATGCGCTCACACCAGTCCCGCAACGCGTCATCCAATGCGTAGCGATCGGCGCGCTTCCCGCCCGCAGGCGGCGTGCGCACCACCAACTCGAGCGCCTGCACGCGCGCAGCGAGGCTCCCCAACCGCCCGGACACATCTGCTTCTGGTCCCGCGCCTCCGCCCACCGGCGTGCCCGTGAGCACGAACGAGCTCGGCTCGAGGATGAACCTCTCCAGCGCCCGTCGCGGCGGGTACGGCCCGCCCACTCCCGGGGGCCCACTCGCCGTGCCTGGCTCCCTATACGCGCTCGCTGAGTTTGATTCACGCGGCGGTGCCAGCTGTCCACCGCCACCGTTGTCAAAGTCGTCACTGCCAGTACTGTCCGGCTCGGAGCCGCCGCCGGCTAGATCCCCGGTCGCAAGCGCTGCCTCAAGCGCTGACACCGCCGCGTCGTTGATGAGAGGCTCGGACAGGCGGACGTGCGAGAGGCGCGGACAGCCGGATAGGAGCGCGCCGAGCGTCATGAACGGGTGAGGTGGGTTCCCTCCCGCGAGATGCACTCGCTCGAGCGCCGGCAGCTCGAGCTGCTCGCACGGCTGCGGCTGCGAATCTTCGCGTACTGTTAGCTATTTTTGTCGCGCGGAAAGGAATCCGGGGATAAATAGACATATAAAATGATGGTAAACCGTAGTTAGACATTAATATTCTCGTACAGTTAAGTTTCGCTGATGACTTACCTCGATAAGCGACGGGAACGGATGCCCAAGCGCCTCGGACAGCCCGCTGTCCGCGCTGCTCATGTAATACCTGTATAAACATATCGCCAGTGTACGCAGGCGCGGAGAAAGGACGTCTGCGAATGTGCACAAAGAGTACGTAATACACATTTTTACATCTCTCTTAACACATGCTCCCACACGGTTCAGGGGAATCAAAATAAAACGGTACCTAGAATGCCCCCTACCGCTATCCGAAAAGTAGCAAGCGTTTCTGCGTGTGCAGTGAGCCAGGTTTGCATTCGCTGGAGACGCTCGACGCGTCCCTCGCGTGACCGCGGAAATTCGAACGCGAACGACGGGAGCACCTCGAGCGACGATTCGTCGTCGACATGATTTGGATGATGGGAAGCCGCACCAGCTCCGGGGGCCCACTTGACCCTGTCGCTGAGAAAAAGGTGCACTGTCGACTGTCCAAGCTCAGGCCGCGCGCGCAGTGTGCGTGCGAGCAATGACACCTTCGCCCGACCGGTGACAAGGAGCGCGCGGTACAGGATGGGAACGACGAGGGAATAAAAGCGGCGCGAAACCAGGCACAGATCAAGCGCGGTGCGGTAATCGTGTTCGTCTGCGACGGGGTCCGCGGAGCAGGCGAGCTCGAAGACGATCGTGTAGATTTCAGTCGGGAGACACCCAAGTGTCAAGGAAGACGGAAAGGCCATTGCAGGAGACAACGATTCCAACTTGAACACGACCGGCTTATATGCCAACTGACGCCGGCACGGTTTCCAAGAGAGATAAGAGGATCCATTTTCCAGATTTTCTTCGCAGATAATAATGAAGGCCGGTAGAATATGAAGCCTCTCGTTGGGCGGAATTAACTAGTTGAGGCAACATCCTGTGTAGCTATGTGTAAGTTCCGCGCGCGCCTATATGCAGATCGGGTGAACTTCGGAGAAATATATGGATCCGGACCGTCAAATAGGACAAAATCCACTGCATTGCCGAAGTAATACATACAACATCTATTTGAGCACAATATGCAGTTTAAAGCAAGCTCTTAAGGTATACAGCAAATTATTCCTTCCTTACTGATGTCTATGCGTTCAGCTTCTGTTCGCTTTCGAGCGCAAGGGCTTCAACCCCCCCTTTGTCCTGCTTGAGGGCCTGAAGCGCGCACAGCGCGGCTGCAGCAAGTTGTGAGAATTTACTATCTATACGTCTAGGAATCACTTACCCCCGACTCCGCTCCCGTCTTTTGCTAGGCCTATCTCTACCCTTTTCTCGACGTCTTCCCCTACACACGCACGTAAGGACTTCCGCAGCCGGCTTTCGAAGTTCGGGTAAAATTGGATAAGGCTGCAAAGTATTCGATTAAGATAATTTCACAATAGAAGCCGTGTCAATCACTCACCTTCCGTCTACGCCGACCGCGTATCTCTCTTCGTTAGTTGATTGACCACCTCCTAGGAGTACTTGACCGGTTTGCACGAGGACGGCAGCTATTGCGCATCCACTAAGTTTGGCAGCACGGGTGGCCACCAGCTGACAGGCCCATCGAACAATTTCAGCGTCTTGGTCAGAGACAGCACTGGCTTTGAAGCCGACTTTGTCAACCAGCACACCCCGAATCTCCTCCAACGATTGGGCACCTTCTATGTCCGACATGTATGCAGTATCGAAGCCATAATGTTGATTAAGTTGGGATGTTGAGGAACCATTGAATACAAGGGGAGGTGAAGCATCTACAAGAGAAAGCAAAAGATTTCGTGTTATCTCGCCAAGATACATCCCCGAAATGAACTTCTCGTATGCTTGAAAACGTGGGTTAATAGACTCCCTGTCCAGTTTGTTGTCGTAAGGTGTGGATGGCAAAATAGATCGCTTCATATGCTAGGATGAGCTTTTTCGTGTATTGCATTCCGTAACAAAATTTGAACGCACAGAGTTGTTGAACCCACCCCATTCGGTATTCACGACCATTTTCTTCGTTGTTCGCAGGGATTCGGAGTTTGCAAGCTTCTTAATTTTGTGAACGTCTTCCACGTAAGCTCCGTTTGTACCCGTCCCGAATATGCACCCAAGGATACAGCCGCCACTTGTGTACGCTCGTGATAGGAGAGCCCCTACTGTCTGTAGCTCGGATATCAGAAAATCATGAGGTTGTAAAAAAAACAAGTGTACCATACGTCATTGACTAGAGCGGAACATTTGACATGAATGTGTTTACGATCGAACGCATCCTGAAGTAGTTTAACTACATCCTTGCCAATCGCGTTTTTTGCTGCGAATCCTTTCGTCCATGTCAAGAGCACACCCTTGTCCAAAGCTGTCTGCTCGACAGGGAAGCTGAAGGTTAACCCAAGGTGTAACGCTTCGTCATCGTTTATCTCATGGCCCTGTGAAGTCAGAAACTCGTCGACCGAGTCCGCAAGGTAGTCTATATGCGCGATGAATTTTCAATTAATCGTTTTAATTATAGACAATAAGCGCACCAAATAAAACAGTAGCTTCCCCCGTCTTTAGAACCTCCGACACTTTGTACTTCTGCTGCCGTAGCGTAAACTCCTTGTTTCCGTGAAGCTGAACCTCGCAGACGCGGCTGACATACGACGTTGGGACCCGAAGAGGACGAAGAGGACGACAAGTGCATGCTCACAGATTTGTTCCCCCAAGGTCCAAAGCCAGAAAAGTCCTTGAAAATAATTGGAGGATGATAATATACAGAGCCAGGGTACTCACCCCTTCTCCGTGCCGTCGGGAACGCCAGTCACGAAAGTCGGGCTTTAATGCCGCAAATCAACGCGATACCCCAAGACCAGTATTTATATCGACTTACATCATGGCCATAGCTTTGTTATATTCGGACAGTCCCATCTCAAAATCATCTACAAACTGGCGAGTGATGGCAAGCAGCCGCTCATCACTCAGGTGGAACTGCTTTTCTACTCCTTCGAGGTAAGATCGCGTGGCGTCGGGAACATTGAGCACCGGGATGAATCCATTAGAGGGAGGAGCAGGCATCGTCGTATTTTTTGAAGCGAGCGACGGTGAGGTAGGTGTAAAGAGAGAGCGGTGTTAGGTAGGAAGGCCCTACCGTCTGCAAGAGCTCGCCAAGGAGGAGATCAGTGACGTTGAGTATTTCAGGAACATATATGAACTTACGTAAATAAGCCCGGTTACCGAATCAGGCCTTTACCAGTCGACTTTCTTCCACCATCTCCTTCTCCTGACCGCCCCCTTCTCACCTTTACCTATCAACGTTATCGACCTCTGTGGTTATATGCGGTAGCTTGCCAGCGAACCGCGCGCCTTTCTTACAGAACCCCATGTAAGACTTCCTGCGATTCTCGCGATAGGGTTGCCGGAGTCTCTTCGGAATTGACGAAGTCATGCTGTCAGAATTCCAGTAAGTACTACTTGAAATTATTCCCCTGGTAAGATCCCTTGTTTAGTGGCAGTACCGTCGGATGGGCTCACTAGTACTGGTCCGTGTTGCGGATTTTGCTTATATATCCACTCCCTTACTCATTGCGGATGCTTGTTTGGGGCATCGCAATTTTGAAACTGAGGACAAATCCCCATGGGGATAAATATCCTGCACTTTGCGAAAGTGCGAACTGCTACTAAAGCTGCGGTCCTTGAAGAGCCATCGCACATAGACAGGATTCTCGCCACAACCACATCCGGGTTCAATTCTACCCCCAGTATTGCTCCGCTGGTTGCTCGTTCAGCTGCCAACGCGATCCTCGATGTCTTTCCGTAGCCTTCCTCCCGAAATACATTCCTTGATCTGCGAGTTCGTTCTTCAAGTGGGAAAAACATATCTTGCTTTGATCAATATCAACAAGTACTTCTACGAGCTGGCAATCCCCATCTTGTATCGTGTGGTCTGCCTTCCCACTCGTAGGCGTGTTATATCGTTCCAGTACGCTCTCTCCAGCAATCCTGGGGTTTTCGCGCATGTCCGCCACATACTCATGTCCGACCGCAATCGTGACGAGTTCCATGCCGAGCTGCCAGATTTCATCATCTACTGGCCACAATCTCAATCCGAGCGCATCGTACGCAGACAACGAATCAAAAAGTGGCTGTCAGAAAGAGATCAAGAGTTGTCGTCTTTCCGTTCTGCATTGCGCCACATCCTGGCGCTTACCTCACCACGACTGCGCTCTCTGACTATTCTTCATTACGAACATATCGCCGTGATACTGAAAGACCTCCTTGCATTTCCGTATCCAAAACTGGAAGAGCTCACTATCAGAGGAGACTACCCACCCCTACCCAAGGATTTGAACTTACCCTCGCTTAAACGTCTACATCTCGCTTCGGGGGACATGCCTAATCCATGGGCATCGTCTACCGCATTGACTAATGGTTGCCCTAACCTATCTCACATCCGCGTAACTGAACCCCTTTCATGCATCTTGTCAAGCGGCATTCTAGCTGAGGCTTTCGAAGTCTCATTCGGTCTGGCAAAATGCAACCCTAACTCCCTTGCTATGTCCGTTGAGCACCACTCAAACGGAAAAACGTCTGCCGCTCCGGCTCCTTGTCTCCCTCCGACTTTGGTTGAGCTATGACTTCAGCTATACCCGCCCGAAGTGAGCGCCACGGGCATGTTGTTCTCGGATTACATCGATATGTTGAAGAGGTTACAAGCTCTCGAATCGCGCACAGCAGTTTTTAAGCTTCTTGAATCAAATAATTTGAACGCCTTCCCATACCCATTTGATACAGCTCTATCTGACTGGAAGGACCGGATGGGTGGCGGAAAAGGGTGTTGGAAGTAATACAAAAATTCGAATAAAGCCTTGTCGTTACAACAGGAACAGCATGCATTACTCCCACTACTGCCAGAGCATAGAATTTGAAGGATTAATATTGACAGCAAGATGTAGTAAGTATCAGCTCGTGGTCGGTAAACCGGGAGAAGCCGTGAGCGTTCTCACGGTATTTCCCTCTTCTCGCTGCCTTCGTCGACACAACCTCCAACTCAACCCGTTCCGTGCATCTAAATAACGCTTCGAGGTCAGTTGTCCGTCTGCTGTCTTTTTAATCAATGTCGCTAATATCAGTTTTTCCTAAAGAGCGTCATGGCGTCAAAAGGAGCGGCTGTTGCCCTTGTATGTTGCTCATACGCTGGTGTACTTTTGTCGTGTCGTTTAACGCCGCTTTTTTGATTTACAGGACTTTGCGCGCGTCTACTCGAAATTAGGTCTCGGGAAGGGTATGCATTCTTCATGTTAGGGCTGTCAAATGTTTTGTTTTCGATGCTTACGTCGATTGCAGAAACCATTGCATCACTCCAGGCTTTCCGCAAGCGTCATGCCGATGCCCAGCGCATCCACAGCCTGCTCAATGCTCAGCCCACCACGGTTGATATTACTTACTATCGCTCTGTCCTGAAGAACAAGGCTATTGTCGACGAGGCGGAGAAGGTCTTGAGGGAATTTAAGCCGGTAACGTACGACGTTAGCGCGCACGTGAAGGCGATCGAGACCTTTGAGGCGAAGGCGGTGAGGACGTTTGTGACTTCTATTTTATAAGGAGAGCCCAACGCGTTTTTGCAGATCGAGAACGCAAAGATGACCGAAGCCAAGATCGATGAGGAGCTCAAGGACCTCCAGGCCACGCTTGCGAACATCGAGGAGGTTCGGCCCTTCGATGAGCTCACGGTAAGACGGATTTGTCGTGTTAGCCTTGCATATTACTAAAGAAGGCCAATTGTTCTCATTCTAGGTTGAGGACGTCGGCAACGCACACCCGGAGATCACCAAGACCGTCGAGACTATGGTCAGCAAGGGCAAATGGACAGTACCTGGTGCGTTCGCGGCAGCTTTTGTTTTCATCCTTACTACTGGTATCTTACGAGATATACTCAGGCTACAAGGAGAAGTTCGGCGACTTGTCGTTAATGTAGAGCGTTGTAGTTTCGTTTTAGAGTCCACCGAAAATGCGAATTTGACTAGACGGCATCACGTGTGCTAAGCTGATTGGCCTGAGAGCGACATCGTCGCGTTGTATCATTATTGAGACTTCGGAAGACGTAAAAGCGCACGATTTGAGGTTAGACGTTCTGAAGGTCGATAAGGCGCGCAGTATCTGTGTCTTGCCTTCATGATGTCGCTGCGGGCGAGCGAATCTACTCGGAGCGGGCTGAACGGCGGCTGTGACGCGATGCCCGAATATCCAAAAAAAGCAACTCGCGACCTGCCCGCGTCCGCAACGGGGCCACACTCACCTCAGAGTGCCACTTTCGACCACATTGTTCACCATTGACCACACGCCAGCATATTCCTCTTAAAAATGGCGGTTGATCCCTCAAGCGATATCTCTCGGCCACCGAGTCCAACACCTCGCCCAGAAACGCTGGGCCTCACTTCAAGCTCCAACACGAACGGAATGGGCTTCTTCTCAGTGCCCTTCGAGCGCTTCGTCCGTGACGATGCGAGCGAGTGGACAAGTGCATTTACGCTCCTTGGTACGTTCCAAGTAGTCTTACAACCTCTCGGTTCCGCTTGAGCTCAATATGAACGACAGACACCATCGAGACGTTTTTCGACTCGCGTATGGACTTGCTGGAGCGTCGTCTGAAGAAGCATTCTGATAAGCTCAAGATGCGCGCAGAGGAGGCGTTCAAGTTCAAGGTACACTCGGGGGACATCATCTCCGCCAATGCGAAGGACCTCGAGCGCGAAGTGCAGAAATTCAAGCTGAAGGTACGCGCATTTTGTCTCACCGCCGCGGGACGGAAGCTAACCCGACGCGTCGGTGCCTGGCTCAGGTTTCAAGCCGCATGGCGTCGCTTTCGACTGCCTTGCAATCAGCGAAAGTTGTCCGAACTATGGAAAAGATCTCGTTCTTCTTTGGTGTCATGTCACTCCTCCTGACTGCACTCCTTTTTGGCATGGCCCCACAGTACGTACACGCGTTTCCCTTGCTACTAGCGGTTTCTTGAGGTATACTAATCATCAATGCGAACAGGTGGCTGCACATTACTTATACCATTCAGGCTTCGTTGCTCCTCCCTCTCCGCGCGTACTACTACAAGAAACGCGCTTGGCACTATTTCCTCTTCGATCTCTGCTACTATGCAACTATTCTCAACTTTATATTTATTTGGCTTGCTCCGTCGAGTGCTACACTTTGGATAGCCTGCTACTGCATGTCTCATGGGTCGTTGGCTAGTGCAGTCATCACATGGCGAAACAGTCTCGTTTTCCACGATTTTGACAAAGTTACCTCACTTTTCATACACGTTTATGCACCGCTGGTATTTACTGTGATTAGGTGTGTTTTGGTTTCCTAATACATGCTCAGGATATTCACCGGTTCTTCAGGCACTACTACCCAGACGCGGATACCCGTTTCCCCGCGGTTGCTAAGGTTCCTCATCTTGACCCCCTGAAAGCATTTGGTCTAAGCGCCTTGATCTGTTAGCGTTCCAAAATTATATCCATTGGACCCATTCTATTTACTCACTAGGTTCATATCACAGACATGATCTGGCAAGTGTTATACTACAAAGTACGTCGCTTCTCCTCGATTAAGGTCCCAGTAAGCTAACCCGGCTTTCCAGTTTGTTCTCATTGACCGCCGGAAGAAGATCGAATCGGGAGAGCGTACAACATCTTTCTCCTGGATGCTGAATGACAAACGAGGTGTAATCGGGCGCATGCTCGGAAGTACCCCTCGGAAGTACAGAGAGCTTTCTTTCATGACCGGGCAATTAGGTACGCCTTTATCTCTTCCCCGCTCTATACGTGCTAATCGGGAGACATATACAGTCTATACTATTGTGGTCGAGTTACCTGTGCTTGTGTTGTACCGAAGCCCGTTTTGGAGTGCGACGTACCTGCTTTTCGTCTTTTCCGTAAGTGTATGGAACGGCGGGGGATTTTACATCGAGGTCTTCGGACGCAAGTGCGTAAATTCCTCGTGTTCATAGTCATGAATTACGGGCTCATTTAGGTAAAAACCACACTACAGGTTCGAACGCGAGCTGGAGGCCCTCCGAAAGGAGCTCGCCGAGGCTTCCGCATCCCGTTCCGGCGCTGTCACTCCGGCAGACCACGGCTTTGGCCTGCACTCCCGAACGGCTAGCGAGGACAATATTTCCGTATCGACGGAGTCCCCGGTATTCGTCGCGCAGGAAATTTCTCCGGTGGAGACACCTATTAGTTCCCTCAGCCTCTCCGACACGCCTGAGCAAGCTGTACATAGCCAGGCCGAGGGAAAGAAGGACAGGTAGAATCCTTTCTTGTGTTCCATTCCCGTCTGTGATTATGCCATCCCCATCTATCGTCTCCGCTGTCCCGTTCCCCTCTCTGATCACGATGTGCAACGAACCTATATACGACGTTACGCACTCCTACGCGCATAACCGCTATACGCCCTATTTAACGACCTATTCTACATATTGTTTCCTTCACTTCCTCTATATTTACACTTGTTCCCGTTATGCACCGTAATATTACCTGTCCCAAATGTACGCCGAAGCGCCTGCACAGCGGCAACGCTCGCTTGTGCGTCCGCTTTGTACGTCTATAGTGTCCGTCATGTTTTAATCGCATTAGATTTATCGAACGACGAGGGACCAGGATTCGGATCCGGCGGGTCAGAGTGCGTATGGCGGGCGTTGACGATGTTGCCTTCGGCGTCGAACGATTCCCATGGTTCGCCGCTGACGACCCACCCCGCGAAGGGTCCGCCAGGACCTTTCAGCGCAGATCGGGCCGCGCAGTAGGCGGTATCGGACTGCTTGACGTCGTAGTACGTCTCGTCTGGCCTTCTGGGGTCGACAGCGAACCGAGTTAGTGCGTGAGGGTTAGCGCGTGAAGATTGAGAGAGGGAGGGTTAGCCGCTGTCGCGCGGAGCAGCGGAGAAAGGCTGTACGCACGGTTCGGCGTGCGTGCCCAGCGCGCGTACGGTCTCTAGGTGTAGCCTGAGAAGCTGCAACTTGCACAAACGGGGTCTGTCGGAGGACAGCAGGGAGATAAGCAGGCGCCGCCAGCATTCGATCGAACTCGAAGCTCGATGGAAGAGCGCACGCACCGATATTTCTCGAGTCCGCGTTGTTTCGCGCCGACTCCGCGTCGCACACCGTTGATGATTACCTCGGGGGTTAAGTCTGGGGACGAATCTGCGAACCAGCATAACGCTTGCCGTAGCCGCGCCGCAGGAGGTTAAGGGGGGTAGAGTCAGAGTCGGGACGGTTTTACGCCGGCAGGGAGCGAGGGTTACATTCGTTACTCGAGGGAGGGGGCGCCCTCTGAGGATGCGCGGCGTGTAGCGCGCTCCGAGAGAACGCGAAATCCGTGTCAGTGAAGTGCACAGTGGGTTTTGAGAGGCGGTAGCCTTCGGGGAGGGTGCCTACGAGAAAGTAACAATCAACCTTCTCGAGCTCGTAGGGGGGTTTCGAACAAGGAAGGAAACACACCTTCGACCCCTTCAACCCTCCGGAAGAACGCGCGCTCGCAGTCCGCTCTCACAAGCTCGCGCATCGCGGAAGGCACATCGCCAAGCACGACTGCGCTGACATACACGGGGCCGACGAGGCGCGCAGCGAGGGCGCCCTGAGCGCCGAGAACGCCCCACGCAGCGATCTTGTCGCTGCACGACATGCAGCGCGTCGGCGGTGAGTCCGCACGCCCGGGTTTCGTACGAAGCACGCTGTGCAGTGCGTAGCCGTCGCGCCCGCGCGCGGTGCCGCCTGGGGCGGGTGCGGCGGGGGGCGCGGCGTCTTTTAGTGCGGCGATGGCGGGGTCCTGAGCGGCGGCGAGGAAGCGCGTGGACGCGTCGCCGCCTACTCGCCGCCGGCGGGGGAACAGATCAAGGTGAGGATAGAAAAGTGTCGCGTACAGGGGAGGGATACTCACATGGAACCGTCGAGACGTACATGTGGAGCGCAACATCAGGGCGCAGCATCCACTTACCACCCCCATGCGGCGACGCGCGTACAATCCACAGCGAGCCTGCGCCATCGGCAGCGACGGCAGCGCGGCGCACTTCATCATGAAGCCATCGCATTAGACCGCGGCGCGCAAGGACCTCCGCATGGCTGTCGTGCAGTGCGTCGCCGTGCGGCGGGTAGCGCGCAGTCGGGAGACACTTGGAGCCCGTCGCGAGCGAGACGACCTTCGTTTCGGCGCAGTCTCGGTCGAGGACGAAGGCAGCGAGGACGGTGTACTGGTAGTCGTTCGAGGGCTTCACCGCACAGGCTGCATACTGTGCGTGCACGCGCGCGACGAGCTGGTCGACGCGTACGGAGGAGAGGGACATCCGAGTCCAAGTCAGTGCTACACCAAACAAGAATCAAATCCACTTAGGGCCTGCTCGGCTGAATTTCTTACGCGCTGTTACGAGCTCTTATGAGCCCTTACGACTTTAGCGACCGCTATCAATTCGTGACCGTAGATCTGTCACAATGGAACTTTCTGCAATCAAATTTCTACATTCAGTAAAAAACGTAATCGGTATTTCATCGGACTATTATAAAGCTCAGCGCGCTTGCGGTATGTGGACAAATCTGATGTTAACAAGGTGTAGTAATCAGTCGGCAGCCCGGCTGCAGAAATCACGCAGGTGACAGCCAATTTCGTCTAACGGCCAGTAACAGCTCGTAACAGCCCGTAACAGCCCGTAAGAAATTCAGCCGAGCAGGCCCTTAATTAATTGCCTGCCTAAATGCGGAACGTGTGTGATCGGCGTAATGCACTGCGATGAACCTTAATATTCACATCACTAGTACTCCAACACTTTAATACTTTTGATATTGTGGCCAACACCACAGATGACGCTCCTCCATGTCTCGTCTAAACAGGAGACGAGAGTGGAGAGGGAGGACGAGGATAAAAGGGATGCACACCGCGCTTCAGTCCCCTCATCACCAACACCCAACATCATCTACTACTACTACTAAAACAAATCCATACTCTCCAAATGTTCGGCCGCTCCTCCAGAGAAACATCAAGGCACAACAACGGCCGCCGCGGCTTCTTCCACCGCGCCGACCCAGACCGTCGCGCAGGTGGCTTCAAGTCAGTCTTACCCACCTCTCATTGGCCTTGAACCTCTCTCAACAGATATCCGATCTTTCTCCCCCCCACATCACCAGAGCGGCCCTCCACAACCCAAACACCACGCACGAGGGCCGCAGGCACGCAAAGCACGAACTCCGCGAGATGGTAACCTGTCCCTCCTCACTCAGTTTCCGCTCGCTGCTAACGCGCTCCCCCCCTCTCCGTCTCGTCTGTCGCAGGGCCGGGGAAATGAGGCGCACGGCCATCCCAGCATCGCGTCGCGCTTGAAGCGTATGTTCGGCATACGCTCACGCTCACGCTCCACGCGCCGCACGCGCTATTAATACAGCGTTCCCCTCGAGCGATATCATTTAGCCGTGGCCGTCGATAATGCATGTATCATTAGAGTGCGTTTGATACCCGGAGCGGACGTACTGTAACTGTATCATTAGGAAGAGCACGATATACCACTTTATTCTAGTCACAAGGCCTGCATATACCCGTTCCCAGCACTCGGACCGTATTATCAACGATCAGCACTTAGCCCGACTGCGCACAGGCACGATGATCACCTTCGCGTTCGCATTTATGTGTTCTTCCTGCTTCTCAGCTTGAACGCCGGCCAAGAGATAGATGAACGGATGGTTGAATGAATGACTGAGCACGATGGGGTTGTACCACGCAGATCCGAGTCAGTCCGCGCGCTATAACGAGCTATCGCATTCCTTTCTTCTTCTTCTTCTTCTTCTCCTTCTCCCCTTCCCCCGAGTCGAGCTTATTGCGGATGTGGGCGGGAGCCTGGCATATAGTAACCGTCAATGATAGGCCGCCGACCCGACGGACGGACGACTTGGAAGGTCAGAAGTGCAGAGACCTCTGATCATGCTCGGCGACACCTCTAATGAGGTGTCGACGGTTGAGGTGGGGAGGGGGTGGTCGGGCCCATATACACTTCTAAGCCGGGGGCGTCGACGTGCTGTCGCTGAGAACGTCCTTGGGCAGAAGTGATGTTATGATGTGCGTCGCCGAGCAAGCCCGGGGCGGAATAATGCTTAGGCAGACTCAAGTTTAGCTCGGTCACCCCGGGGAAAGGATTAGTAAACGCGTCAAAGACACCGGGCTTCTCACCGACGCCCTAGTAGTCGTGGTTCGTACCCCGCTGGCACTAGTGTCAAATCCTAAGTAAGTTGTAAAGCATCTACCTTGTGTCCACGAGCAAGCAAAGCCAAGTTGTTGTTGTTGTTCGCCGGTCAAAAAGAACGTGAGAATCGCGGAAGCACATCACCCACACCACTACGCATCGGGGAAACCAGAACCCAGAACCAAGGGCAGAATCGACCGCGCCACCCGTGGTTTGCTGGTGCCCGGTCGGAGGGAAACAGAAGAACATATGCACCCGTGCACACAAGTGCACAGCCTCCCGCCCTACGCCCCATCCCGCGACGGGGCCGCGGCCATAGCGGCGCCGTCTCCAGCGGACGCGTCTCCGTTCGGAGTGGTGTGGCCACCTCCCTCAGCTTTGTCCGGGGATATGCATGTGCACAGTGCACGGTGCACGTCGCCCGTCGCCGGGTGATGCAATGATATTGATAGCGGTCTCCTTAGGCCCCGCACCCACGGGCACCCATCCGGCTTCTGCAGATGGATCATAGCTGCACTTGGACTCGGGCGGGCTCGACATCACAGAATAGAAGGCCTCTATCTCCTCCTTTCTCTCTTTACGAAGGAACCAAGTCGCGAGACTGCGAATCGTGATGGGGCTCTTCTCGGTTGCCTGATGAGTGCGCTTGTGAGTGGGAGTGGGGGTGGGAGGTGAAAGAGGCCTGGTTGTAAATGTGCACAAGTTACAGGAATGGCACATCGAAGGCTCGCACCTTCGCAGCGGCACACTTCCGAACCCCGTATCCCGTGACCAGGACGGAAATCGGAATCAGAAGCAGCGCGTTACCCCAGTCCGTCTCCCTCTGCCCTCCCAGGCCTACTTCGCCTTCAAGCTGTACCCGTCGCGCCCGCGCGATACGAGTGCTTCTTCTCGGGAGGAGGCGCACGGAAGAAAGCGAGCGCGAGAGAAAGAATGAAAGCGAACGCGAACGTTCAACGGAGCGGCAGCAACTGCAACTGCAACTGCAACTGCTGGCAGGACAGGGCCAGAGGCGCCGGGCAAGGGTCCACGATCGGTTGCTGTGATGTACAGAAGGCGGCTGCCAGAGCCCGGTGCCCAGCAGTGCCCATCGACCGTGGCCATCTGTCCTCTGTACCCTGTATCCGTGTCTGTCTGCAAAGCTTAGATAGGGTACCGAGTCATACGGAATCATAAGCACACGAAGGGAGGCAGGAGCACATACAAAGGGGGGCATTCGCCTTGTATGGTTAATGGCTATTCATGTTTTGCTGTGCACATACAAGTACCGCCACGCCCGTACCAGGAGAAGACCCAAATACAGCGAATTGCGAACTTGCGAACTTCAGAAGGCTCCTTTCAAAAATTGAAATCACGCATACGTATGTATTAGAGTGCGTATTGGTGCCGAGCTCAGGCTGCGCATCCAATTACGAGTACGTACAAGCACAAGTAGCGCAGCGCACCGGAAAGCTCGGACATCGGACATCGTACTCGGACTCGGACACCGGACTCGGGCGCAGGCGCGGGAGGGAGTCACCAGGTATCCTGATTCGCGTATCCCAGATACAGTACGTACGCGTGAGACTCGGGCGAAGAGACACAGACTTCGACGCAGTAAATTGAATTGAATTGCGCTGGGTCGGCATGCATATGCGTATGTGTATGCGCAGTTCGTAGTCAACAGACGGCCTCGGGCCCTCAGCGTGCCGAATACAAACTGCGTCGGACGTTCGTCCGACCCTCGCTCGGCTTGCCCCACCCATCGTGCATAGAGGTGGCACGTGCGTCAAGAGCCGCCGCTACCCAATGAACAAGTGCGTGTGCACTGTGCCGCAGCGCCGGCTAATAAACCCTTCGTCATAAGCACAGACGACGCGATATGGCCTTTGCCCAAACGCGGTTATATTCACGAGTACAGCTAGAAGCACCCGCACCGCTATTTACAGTAAACCGATTCTTATCTTCCTCGCCACCCCTGTACGTACATACGGCATTCATCTTCCGACTTTCCAGGGGTCACCAGTCCCCAAACCGGCTCAGCTACGTACTTTCTCTGAGCAGAAAGGGGCTCACGGCGCGCCAGTCTCGGGGGAAACAATCAATTTATAGTGGTACACTACTGTATTCATTTACTACTCGGCGCGCTGTATGCGGGAATATTGCCTACTTGTATTTGTATGTATTGCGAAAGAAGACGAAGAAAAAGGTACATGTGCGACGCGGGCTCGGTCGAGCGTATGACTGTGAGAGAACCCCCGCTCGCGTACACTGTCGTTGGCTTTTAAGCCAATTCGGAAGGAAGGGCGGGAACAAATGAAAAGAAAAAAAGGAAGGGAGGTATGTATTGATGTAACCGTATGAGGACCAGGGGGATATGGGTGCATTGCAAGAACAGACTGTGGAAAAAAGAAAAGAAAAAGGAAACAAGGAAGGACAATTGGACCGAGCAAGCAAGCATTATCAATGGAGGAGACGCTTCTGATACATTCTCTTGCGCGTCGTAACGTATGCGCAGTTGCAAAAAAAGAAAAAGAAAAAGAAAAAAAAGAGGGGGGGGAAGGATTCGTGAACAGAAAACTTGGAAGGCGGGAAGGCCTTTTAGTGGACGGGGGGAATCGTGAAAGCGGGAAACGGGAACGGAAACAGAACTGGACGTGCGGGAGTGGTCGCACCGACAGTTCGAATGGACGCAGGCACACCAGTCGGCGGTATGGCCTGCTAACGCAGGGCACAGATGGCATCCTTGGTGCAGCGCGGCGTGGGTATCACCAGGGCACGAAGTTCGATAGGCATCAAACCGTCTTCCCTCCCTCCCCTCCTCTCCCATCAGCAGCCACCGTTCCGGGCCGTCAGTAAATGAGGATCCGTCACCAGGAGTTACGCATCCCACGGCAGGGGTCCGGAGGGCCCTTTTTGAGACACGGGGATGGAATGGAGCGAGCCCGTCGAAAAGTGTCGCAGGCGGGATGGACGGACGAGGGGGGACGCGAGTCATGCGCGCTGTCGCCAATCGGAAATAGGAGAAATAAAACGAAACAGCTGGAACGCTTGAAACACCGGTGGACACCATCGCCCGCCCATGCGTGCGCGCCCAGCAGATCATGGGCGATCCTTGTCACCGTCACTCATTACCCGTCACAAAGTGCGATGAACTCCTCTATGCGCGCCCAGTCGATCGTATCCTCGAGCGGGGACGACAGAAACTCGACGGCAGTGTCCGCATCCGTCTCCGCGTCGAACGGAAAGCTCACCGGCCTTTGGCGCGATTCGTGCTCCGGCTCGTGCACTCCGGCACTCATCGCCTCCGCGTAGCTCGGGGGCGGGGTCACGACCTTCAGGTTCAGTCTGAGCGGCGGCGTGACCTTGGGCAAGGGCAGAACCATGGGTGTAGGAGACACTGGGGAGGACGGTTGGCTGGTCGGGAGAGTGGGTAAGGGGCGCGGACCACGTGGTTTGTCGCTGCGCTTGAAGCGCGCGGCAGATGCACCCGGCGCAGTCGCAGAGCGCTGCACTGTGCGGCTGGTGCTGCTCGACCCCGAAGAGGACCAGCCCGAGGAGGATGAGGTTGCGGACGACCAGGAGGCGCGGCTGGAGGTCGACTCTGCGGGGGAGAGGGGCGACGTGAGGTCGTCGTCGTCCTCATCGTCGTCGTTATCGTTAATGGCAAAGTCGCTGTCGCCGAGCGAAGAGTCGTCCGAGCAGATAGAGGATGTGCTCCAGATGGAAGCCGAGCGGGTAAGGCGAGTGCGGGTGCGGGACTGGGCTGTTGCTGAGGGCGGGGAGGTCTTTTGGATGAAGGCGGGGTCTGGAGAGCAGGAGTAGTATGAGTAGGGGTCGTAGATAGAGGCGTGGCTGAGAGGGCGGGCCATGACGAGAGAGGAGGATGGCGGGGCGGTATGCAGCACTAGCGGTAAGGCGGGGCATTTGTAGGGCAGAAGGGGGCTATATATGTAGCAGGGCCGAAAAAAAGGAATAAAAGAAAAGAGAAAAGGGAAGGGAAGGTAGGGCAGCGTCTCGAGATAAGATTTGACCGAAGCGACCGGAGCTGTGACGCTGGCTTCCTTCTAACTCGCCGGCCACGCCGCGAATAGCGGGGCGGAGACTGCCACCGCATATTACCGCATCCGGCCGCCCCTCCTCTGCATGGACGACGACCCGGAGGACGTAGCGACCGCAGAGCGTCTCGACGGGCTTGACCCCCTCCGCCACCTGCGCAGAGACGAGCAAATTGCGCCTGCTCAGCCAGCGTCCGTGCACAACCAGCTCACCCGGCTCGTGTTCCCGTCAGGTGCCAACGTCGGCAGGGATGACTCGAGGCAGCAGCCGCAGCAGCACGGTGCAGAGATGACTGTCCACGTTCTCCTCCGTGTCGACGCGTCACCAGGTCATGACTCCTTCCGATGACCTAACCCGCTCTCCCGCCCCCCTCTCATTATGTAACCTCCCTCTATTCTATAGGCTGCGGAGGTTTGGCGTGGCCCGCAGGCGAGGTAAGCTCCGCCTCCAATCTGCGCCCTTCCGTGTCGACCGTGTCCTCCCGTAGGTTCTAGCGTCCTACCTCGTCCGACGCGGATCCGCTGCAATCGCACACAGGTCCGTCCTCGAGCTCGGCAGCGGCACTGGTCTCGTTGGCCTCGTTGCCGCGTCACTCGGTGCAACCGTCGCCATTACCGATCAGGCGTTAGTACTCTTCCTTTGTCAGCGCTGTCCCGCCCCCATACCGTGCTTCGTCAGCCCGCTTTTGGACATTATGAGAGCCAATGTCGCGCTGAACAATCTCGCTGACCGCGTACACGTCTTTGAATACAATTGGTTAGCTATCTCCTTAGCGTACGCGTTGCTCACTCACTCTAATGTGTGTCACTATGGTTATATGTCCCGCCAATGAAACAATAATCTCGCGCGAATCGAATCTCTCGTCTCGCGGTTATGCGCAGGGGAATGCCGAAGCCCGACGCGCTTCCAGTCCATCCAGATCTCATCCTCGCCGCAGATTGTGTGTACTTCGAACCTGCGTTCCCGCTACTCGTCACAACCCTTTGTGATCTCTCCGCGCACGGCGACCCGGAAATCCTATTCTGTTACAAAAAGAGGAGAAAGGTACGTCACAATAGTCTCTTCCCCCCCTTGCACATTGCGTTATAGCCGTAATCATATCCCCGGTCCCCCCTGTCCCGCTTAAGATTCCCGAAGTCGAATCGCCTCGCCAGTCCCGATCTCATTTAAGATCTTTTCGCGATCGCTCGAAACTCATTTGCTCTTCGCTTCCTCGCTACTTCCTTAGCTCGTCTGACCGATGTTTTACTGTTAATTGCAGGCGGACAAACGGTTCTTTACGCTGCTAAAGAAGCATTTTAATTGGAAACAGGTGTGTGCATGTCTCCGCCTATTGCCGCGAGCGCGTCGCGTCCCCAGCCCGTATTTGCGTTTCACGCGTCTCCATGTCGTCGATTGGCTGACACGGCGTCGCGACGCGCTGGACCGCGCCCGGGGGAGCTGGGCGCTCGTCTGTCACTCCGGCTATTTCCAGCCTATTCAATTTCCTCTGTCATGCGGGCTCGTACTGTAACATAGAGAGAGATAGAGACGTAGCTGACAAGCTCTTTCCCCCTAGGTCGAGGACGACCCAGATTTTGCTACGTACACGCGCGAAGCGATCTCGCTACTACGGCTTACGAAAAGGCGGTAAGGGTCCCTCCTACGTTCCGACGTGTTCGTGCTTGTGGCGCGTAGAAGAAGGCCGGACCGTGACTGAACAGAGCAGAGCAGATAAGAAGACGGCAATTAACGCGCCAAAAAAAAAAAGAAACGAAACTGTATCCGTATTTAGCGTAGAGGAGTTTGTATGTATAAATAAGTGCATATGGCAGCCGTGTGCTTGGTGTGGACTCGTGCAGCTTGCGTCGGGATCGGGTGCTGCGACGAGCCGATCTCGCGAAGCGGGAATAAGGTTTCCGGTTTCGGGCTTACGGAAGTAATATCGTGTGCCGCACTCGCAATATGTATGTATACGTAGGGCATGAGCGGGAGGCGCGCGGGTTGCCGAATTTCCTCGTCGTACGTTTCGGGACTTGTCAACGCGCGCGAATTATTATTTAGATTAAAGATGAAATGCGCCGCCCATTCATTTCAGAGTTGGTTTTTGTTCGAGTGCGATGGAGGGGCTGGCGTCACTCGATGTTGTAAGCGGCGGCTGTACGGGCATCCGACGTGTCCGGTGCTTCTCGCGGACAAAAGGGAAGGGGACGGAGCGCAGCCTCCGGGCATGAAGACGAAGAACGAAGGACGAAGACAAAGACAGCTAGTGCCCTGGGGCACAGACGCAGACGCGCGTGGCAGCTATCGATGAGGAAAGCCTATACATAAATATTGTAGCGCAACGGACGATCGCGAAGGTCCGCGCTCGGTGGAGGCTCAGCAAACCCACGTCCGCTGCGGGAGGCCTTGGGTGCACGTGACACCCGGCGACTTTGTCGGGGCGCCGGTGGGAGGCCGGCGGCAGGCTGAGGGCGGAGCAGCCAATCCACATCATCCTGTCCTTCTCTCCTGATCGTCGGCGGCGTGACGGTGACCGCGCCGGGAGGACTCGGAGACGGACGTATGTAATTGTTGTATGTATTGCTTTGACTCCGATCTTGTAACTGTACTTGGACGCTGGAGCGAACAACTGGCATGCCGCCCGAATCACCATCAGCAAATCAGGGCCGCACCGAAGGCCCCTAGTAAACAGAGTACAGTATTTTTCCGCCAACCGCCAACGCGAAGGCCCACTGGCAAAGCTGCGGTCAGATCTTTGGGATGTGCTCAACGCCGCTATGATGATGATGGTCCATCCATCCGTCCCACTCCCTTCCTCGATCGATCGACGCTTTGCGAAAAAAATCTCACACCAGCGGCGAGCTAGTCTCGTCTCGATCTCTGAAGGCTCTCCGCGCTCGACCTGCTTCGAAGAACTCGCCCGGCTCGTCTCGTACCTGTCCCGCAAGGGGTCGCCTGTCTTTCTCTCTTCGGCACAACTCCATCTCATCTTCCCCCCAGATCCGACGAGAAACTGTTCGAAACGCTGCCAGACCCAAAAGTTTTAATAGGCTGAGGGGCTCAGGGACTTGGAGCGTCGAACGAATGTAGGGCTGAAACGTCTGCGGTGCACACCACTTGCAGATCTCCCTTGTATGTACGTCCTGATCTCGTATGCACCTACATATGGCACGAATTGAAAGGAAGCACGGTACTCTCCTTAATCACTTACTCCTCTTCGCTTTCAAGTTAACGCTGGCATGCAATTAAGGCCCATTCGACCGGGTACTTGGACCCAGTGGTGCCTGCCGAGGTATCTTTAAACCCAATCCGGACTCATCGAGACTCTGGTTTATAACAACGTCCGCCAGGGCTTCAGCAAAAAACCTAAAAGGAAACAGACTCAAAGCCACACCTTTCAACGCTCTTTGGCAAGGGTTCCTTACTCCGATTCTCATCATATTCTTGCCGCACTTTTGCTCGCCCTTCTTCAGGCTTTATTGGCGCAATTTATAGCCAGTACTAATGCTCCCGTTGTCAGCAGCAGTTTGTACGATAGCGGAAGACGAGAACGCATACTGCCCCCTCGCCCTCCGACGCAGACGGGGCTTCGCAGTTCTCCATCCTTCTTTAAATTCGTCGAGGCGTCGACACTGGGCCCACTTCTCTGTCCCCCCTCCTCTCTCGCAATTCGTAGGTTCGCACGAGCTCTTCTCTCGTCTTCTACGTTCTCTTTCCTCACGACGCCGTCGGGGCAGCGCATTACGCTAGCTGCTCGCGGAGACTCCACGGCAAATAGCCAACGCTAGGTGCGGCAGCCCGCGCTATAACTGTTCCTAAGTGACAGCCCGAACCCACGGATCGGCATTTTATTTATTTCTGGGATCTACTACTGTATGTGCGGTGGACGGTGCGGCGATAAGGGCACTCCGTCGTCGTCGTGCTCGGGTGAACTACCGGAAAGAAGGAGAGAGGAAAAGGCATAAAGAGGCGAGTGTGCCTTTCCAGATGAGATTACAATTGACTTGGCCGGGAGATACATAAGCTAGGGACGTCTTCTTCGGGAGGGATAAGCTCCAGGCGAGGTTTAGCGTCCGCCACGGGGTGAGTAGTAGTCCGCTCCCCCTGACAAATCCAATTCACTTCAGAACTCCCCTCCCATACCATTAACGTTAATTTAGCGCTGTCGTATTCGGGCAAAGGAAGGAAGAAGAAGAAAAAGCTTGGACTTTTGGACTTCGCAATTGTCAATAGCGCCGCTGATGTTGTATTATTATTATTGTGGCCGGGTGAGAATAGCCGTTTTTGGTAATTGGGCGCCGCGTGCCTGTTAGGTTTCCGCGACGACTCGGAAGTGTGGCACGCCGCACGCGGGGCGATGCTAAGTGCTAACCTCTAAGCGCATGCCATGCTTATGCATGCATGGAACGCGATCGGGGGCTCTACTAGTGCGAGGGAGTAGGGGGCTGTGGCGGCACATGTGCGCACATGCATACTGTATGTAGGAAGAAGAGGAAGTCCGAGTCTTGCAAGTAGCTGTATAAGTGGATATCCCAAGGCGGAGTCACCCACCGGACTCGGCGCACGGTTTTTTTTCTGAATAGAGAGAGGGGCTTCGAGTGGCTCGTTGACGCACATGCGCTGCTTCCTACTAGGACGGACAATACGGCGCCCTTCGTCGTCTCTGCCGTAACGATAATAGTACGCGCCCCAGCTCATTTGGCAATTCATAATACTCATGACAAGCTTCGCATGCCGTTACCCATTCGGCTATGTGTGCTCGTTTGACGTCTTTTCCGAATAAAGGTGCGCCGGAGAGCTGGCCGCAAAAGGAGCGTTACTCGTATTGGGGCTGTCCAGAAGCGGCGCGCCCAGCCACATAAAAAAACGAGTTGCGAGAACACCGCAGGACAAAGGCGGGAGCATGGACTGCTCGGACAGAATTCTAACCAGCGTAGCTTCTTTTTCCTCTTCGTTCGTGTTGGTTTTCTTCGAGGGCCTCAGCACCTTCGCGGCCGGTGATATATCGAGACACGACCGGGAGAATCTCAACACGAGGAAAGAACAGCGCTTGCATGTACTGCCGGATGAAGCATAGTTACACAAAAAAATTCGAGCAATATAGAGACGTTCTTTTTCTTCCCTTGTGTACAAAAATTCCTGCGGCGACTCGCGAAAGGAGCTAGGATCTCGATACGCACGCCCAAGACATGTGAACCTGTTAATAACCTCCAATGACCGCCAGTGCAATAACAATATTAATAGCAGCGGCACACGACCATAGCGACGCGATAACGTCGGGAGTATCAGCCCACAGGCGCCCGCACGCGTTCCGATCCATTATCCAAGGCTGTCTGTATTCTAAATACCGGTAGCACTAGGGTCCCATTATTACATATAACGCGAGATGAAACGAGCAACGAAGGGAGAGAGGCATCTATTTGGACTCGGAGTCTACAATTGTCTTTAGCTATATCGGACAGAGGCGCGCGCAACGTTAGTCAATTTCATCTTGTGTATAAATGGTATATTGGACAGCCGCGCGCACCTGGAGGCCGTGAATACCGCTGATCACCTCTTTCAAGGTCTCGTTCACTAATCGGTGCTGCTTCACAGTGGGGATGCCCGCGAACGCCTTGCTGGCTATGGTGATTGCATAGAAGGTCCCGCACCCGCCTAGTTGTGGGATTTCAAAAAAAAAAGGAAAAGAGGACAGAAAAAAACCGAAGGCGTGTAAGGGAACCCGGATGAGGAACGGAGTCAACCCAGGACAGGCGGTAAGCGAGAAGACGGGAAGATAGTATGGTACAGACCTGACACGTCTTCCACTTGCAGTCGCGATGGGTTGAAACGCTCCGTTAGCATCGACTGTATACGTTGCTCGCCGTTTAGCTCCTGCTCAATCGGCGGGGGCGTTTGTGAGGTTGAGTACGCGTTCTGGCGCGCGGAGACGGGGAGTAGAAAGTTCTGCCTGGCGGCGCGCGGCGCAGAGCGCAGTAAAGACCTCGACAGTGAGTACATATTTTCTTTTGTGGAAGACGGGTGAGTTCGCTGGAACGGCGGATGTACGGTCGAGGTCCAGGCGGCCTCGAAAAGTACGTGCGGGTCACATGATGTCACGATTGGTCAGCAGGAATAAAAGAGACCCTTCCGGTCCCGCGTTTTGCAAGTTGAGCGTCCCGACTTCGCCCTCAGCACCGACCCGCGCCATGGTCCTCTCGGTGTCGCTGCTGGCGACGCTGACGAGATCTTGCCGACATACAAGCACGTTCCGCGATGTCCTGGCGCACTCACGCCTCGCGTCGACACTCGCGGGCGCAACGCCCAAAGCGCTGCATACACTTCCGCCGAAGGGGCCTTCACTGGCCGCTCTCGCGCCCCGTACGTGGAGGGCAAGCCCTCGTCCTCATGTCGACGGCTCCGGCAGAATTCTTAGCCTGTGTCGAGGCTATTCCGTGTCGCGCAACGCGTTGACTGTAGCAGGGAAGCCCATGCAGCCGCGTTTCTTCTCCGCCAACTCGACCTTCCAGGCCGCTGCCGAAAATACCCCCGAGCTTCCCGTCCTCACCCCTCCCTCGGTCGGCTACTGGCTCCTGTGCACGACTCTCATGATTTACGGTGTCATTGTCGTTGGTGGTGTTACCAGACTGACAGAGTCCGGCTTGAGTATCACGGAATGGAAGCCGGTCTCTGGAGTGATTCCGCCGCTGTCCCAGGCAGACTGGGAGGAAGAATTCACAAAATACAAGGCTACTCCTGAATACAAACTGTATGCCCATGCCACGCCATTATATAGTCTGCCTTCTCAGTACTCACGGAATATTCCACCAGGCTTAACTCCAATTTCACAGTTGATGATTTCAAGCGTATATTCTACATGGAATGGGGTCATCGAGTTCTCGGACGCGTTATCGGAGTCGCCTTCGTCCTTCCTCTTACATACTTTGCTGTTCGTAGGAAAATTACTCCTGCCCTGACGAAGCAGTTTGCCGGTCTAGCCGTCTTGCTCGGTCTTCAGGGTGCTCTCGGGTGGTACATGGTGAAATCTGGACTGGAAGATTCTATTTTGGAAACGCCCGGAGCGGTGCCTCGCGTGTCGCAGTACCGGCTGGCAGCACATTTGGGAGCAGCGTTCGTGTTGTACGGAGCAATGTTCATCACAGGACACAACATCATCAGGGACTGGAAGTTCGTGCGGAAGGGAATGTGGAGCGGGCTTCACGGCTCAGCATGGGAGAATGTTTTGCGCCAACCCCTCATTAGGAGCTTCCGAACAAAAACATGGGCCGTCACTGCCCTTGTATTCTTGACCGCACTTTCCGGTACTTTTTTTTCTCTTTTTTTTGAAAATCATAGATGTGACATGGAACTGTCTCTCATTGACTTGTGTCTTTTTCCCACTGTAGGCGCGTTCGTGGCAGGCCTTGATGCCGGCCTGCTCTACAACGAGTTTCCCCTAATGGGCGGCCGCCTCGCTCCCCCGGGGGACGAACTGATGGACCCTGCTTACGCTGTACGCGCAGACAAGTCGGACCTGTGGTGGCGCAACATCTTCGAGAACCCTACGACCGTGCAGTTCAACCACCGCGTGCTCGCAATGACAACCTACGCCGCCACCGCCGCGCTCTTTGCGCTGACACGCACGGGTGCCCTGAAGGCGGCGCTCCCGGCGGCTACGCGCCGTGTCGCGACAGGGGCGTTCGCTGTGGCAAATCTACAGGTGCTACTTGGTATTAGCACGCTGTTGTATTTGGTCCCGGTCCCGCTGGCTGCTGCCCACCAGGCGGGCAGCGTCGCCCTGCTGTCCATGATGATCACGCTCGCTCTAACCCTCCGCAAACCGGGAGCTGCGGCACGCTTATGGAGACAGAGGTCGCTGTTAAATTCTTCCAAAGACGCTCGTTTATAGGATCTACATCATCTGCACTTGGGATATCTGCTTTGCTTTTAACGTAACTTATCTTCAGTAACACACACCCCTCTCGCAATAATCGAAACAAAACAAAAAATAGAAACAAAAACAAGGCATCACACGTTAATTATTTTTGCACAATTACATATCTACTCTGCCATCTGCACGTCCTCGTCGCCTGGCGGGGGCTCCGTTGAGCCAGCGGCACCTCCTGCCGCTGATGCCGTCGTCGGTGCAGCACCTTCCTTCGAGGGCAGGCTACTAATGTATGGCTCCACCTTCTCTTCCTCGAGTATGCGGAAAGAGCCGGGGGGAGAAACTGCCTTCTCGAGCTCACCGAGAGGCCCGACGATGCCGATAGACGTGTTGTGAATCGTGAGCTCCTTGTCTTGCTGGAGCGTCTCACGGAGTGCGTGGAGGCCGTGCTCGATCAGCTTCTCGAGAGTACCTAAGTAGACGGTAAATAATTTGCGAATAAAAGTAATTAGCAGCTCAGTCTTGTGCGCGCGACGGGCGGGCATACGCACAGTCAACGAACTCCTCGTAATTCCGCTCCAGGTAGGTCTTCGCGCTCTGGCTACGCGCGCCGATCGACATGGCGTAGTATTCGTACGAGTTGCCGGACGGTGAGAACTCGAACAGGTGCGGGCCCGACGGGTCCTGTCCGATGACGAGGAAGCCGACTCCGTAAGGCCGTCGTCCGTACTCCTGGGTGTTTACCTGCGCCTCTGCACGAGAATAAGATGAGGTGTGTGAGCTACCTCGACGTTCTGACGTCCCGCCTTTCGCAGGAAGAAGAAAAGACGCACTGTCTGCGATGGACGTCACGATGCGGTTCACGGGGATCGGGCGGTTGAATGCCATGCGCTCTGACATGGCCTGCTGTCGCATAAAGTTGCTGCAGACACGAAAGCGAGGACACGCATACATGTCAGCTCCCTCAGACACACTCGAAGCTGGCCACGCACCTAAGCACCCGCGCGTCGGATGTCAGGCCTGCAATCGCGATACCAATGTGGTCGTCGATTCTGAACATCTTCTGCTGGTACGACGATAACTCGCCCGTCGATCGCTGCGGGGCGAAGTCGCTTTAGCAGTCTGTAGGCATGTCAGACGTAGTGTCGCATAGACGTACCTTCAATGCGAGGAGGATAGCATGCGTCTTTGAGCGAAGGCCTACGACGGCAGAGCCTTGCTTGACCGCCTCTAATGCATATTCGACCTGATGCAAACGTCCTTGTGGAGAGAAGACGGTATTGTCAGAGTCGTAGGTATTTCTGAACTACAGAAAGCATTTGAAAACCGGTATTCCATTTCGACGAGCATGAATGCACGTACCATGGTCGTTAGCGTTCGAGAGGGAGACAAGTTACGCGTCCTCTACTCTAGCAGCTGAGGTGACGCGTCGAAACACGCCTTTAAGATTACATAAGCGCACTCTCGTGACGACTTGAATAAAATATGAAATATTAGTTTACGTCGATATGCTTCAGACGATACAGTTAAGATTACATTTATCTGCAGTGTAAGTTAAGAGGCCGAGTGCTGGGGAGAGTAATACACAATGAATCTATCGGTGACAGGCGTATTTACCTCCCGCCTTTTTTCTCCGCTCGCCACTCCTTGAACATCCCGTCCAAGCTTTTATACAGAAGATGGGAGGGCAAACACCGGATGATCTCTCCAACGCGGTCGTCCACCTGCTCTTTCCCTTTTCCCTCTCCGAGGGCCTGTTCTGCAAACTGCGATGCCAGGCGAACAATCGCCACGACCGCGAGCGAGACGTGCGTCTGCTGTGCCGAGTGGGGCGATGATGGATCCAAGGCCGCAAGCAGGGGACCAGTGATCGATGGTGCTGAGATAGCCGACGCATTCTGTGAAAAGGGCGTCGCTCGCTCACCTCTGACAAGTCTTAGCAAAATTTCAAGCACATTGTCCGCGTAAGTCATGTGCGTCTTCACAAAACGAGCACGTTCAGAAGGCATTCCTACAGGGGAATTCCCAGACCATCCCGCGAGGACGGTCTGGATAGTAGGCGCCTAGTGATATCATGAGACTTAAATCCCTTTAAAGTCCAAAGAGACTTACGGGGTCAGGGTAGCGAACGTCAATTTTCTTTTCCCAGCCTACAGCCTCACCAGCAACCCAAAAGCGACCTCCGAACATATCCTTTAGCC
Organism: Coniferiporia weirii; assembly: GCA_024195185.1. Classification (NCBI taxonomy): domain Eukaryota; kingdom Fungi; phylum Basidiomycota; class Agaricomycetes; order Hymenochaetales; family Hymenochaetaceae; genus Coniferiporia; species Coniferiporia weirii. Next base: position 169,499 of record JAKOPK010000002.1, read on the forward strand.
AGTCATGGACATCACCTGTTTTTACCCACTTAGGTTCTGAGAGCGGTCGTTCTTTGTCCAAGTAAATACTGAAAACTGCCTTAGTAGGGGACTCCAATTTCCAGAACGGAGGCAAATCAACGTCAGACTCTGAGGCTTCAGAAAGAACTTGAAGAGGCGAGTATGCCTTAGTCTCATTGTTGAGTGTCTCGATCTGAACGGTATTTCATTGTCAACAGAAGGGAAAGTGTAAATAATAGAAAATGTACCAAAATGCCTTTGAACCCCCCATCGGCGCGCTCAACCATCATGTCAAGCTCGATCCGGCCTTCAGCACGGAATACTATCATTTTCTCCACTATTTCAGCATCAATAAGTAGGCGCCTCGTCCCTGCAGCATACGAAATGGAAACCCGATTGGCTGAAGGCACTTTAATACCACTTGTGGTTGGCTTAGCAGGAAGGTCGAGATTCGTTGTAGAGATAGTAGAAGTGGTGCCAGAAAATGCGGCATTAGACGCAGGCGAAGCGGGCGGCTCTGGGAGGTGCTCTACATCCATCGGCTTCTCGGAGACACCATTGGCGTCTTTGGCAACCGGGGCCTCCGGCTCGACTGCCTTTGTTTCGCCATCCTCCCCGCTTTCAACAGAAGAAACAACAGAAGAAATAATAAGTTCGGGACTGGGCTCCTTTGCCGGCAGAACTTCGACAAGCGTCTCGGTTTCCTCCTTCGTATCAGAGTCAACAGCCTCCATCTGGTCTGTCTGAGTGACCGTTTCGTCAGCAGGAACTGGATCCGGCTCCCCAGTCAGAGGCGTTACAGGGCTAGCGCTGCCAGCAAGAGGATCCACATTCTCAATCTCGACAGAAGCACTTTCCTCCACGTCGACGCGCGAGGCAACATCCGTCTGCGTCTGCGTCATCACAAGCTCATCTTGTAGAATTTCCGATTCAGCCATAGTCTCATCGGCATCAAATTCACCTTAAAAAAGGAAGCAATTGAAGAGAAATTGTCAGTGGTGTGGACGCAGACGGACGAGTCGATTTTTTCGCTTTCGTCCAATCGTCCACTTTTCTCGGCTTCCTCACTAGCAGCAAAGTGGAGCTCACCATCATGGTCGTGGACCTCCATGTCAAGCTCGACCTGGGTCTGCTCGTAAATGTCCGTTTCCCCATCCGCCTCGCCCTCGGCGATAGCGGCCATCAGCCAGTCTGCATCACTGACAGTCTCAGCAACACTAGGCGCGACGCTGCCCCTGCCGACGCCAGTGTCCTGCTCAACGGCGGTCGAAACTAAAGAAGGATCTCCATCTGCACTTTCGCTTCTGTCTGGGACAGGCGGTGGCGGGGGAGCTCTGATTTCCTCATCCGCGTCTCCATCGTCGTCGTCCAACTTTTTGCGCTTGCCCTTGCGCAGGTCAGAAAATGAGGGAGTTGGAAGGATGGGCCGAGCATCATCTGCAGAAGGAGGAGTATGGAAATAAATACGCACACGCGCAGCTGAAGCTCCGTTAGAGGCAGAATGCGAATGGGAAGAATCCTTGGCAACAGCCTTCGAGTCACCCGAAGACTCCCCTGCAGAGCTTGCCTCAGCAGAAACTGCAAGATCCGTCTGGGTATCCACCAACTCCTCCTTCACTGCATCCTCTTCCTCCACTTTCGCGTTCTCTCCATCGTCCTTCTTTTCATCTGACTCAGAATTATGCGGGATCAGGCCCCACTGCCAGTTCAGACTTTCGATCTCCAATCCAATGATCTTGAAGTCTGTCAGGGTTCGCCTATTCTCCTCACGCTTACCTATGCTACCGCTAGCAGATGCGCTGATGGCATTAGCGGGAACGCGGTTCTGATGAAACCCGTCCGCCCGTCCGCCTCGCCCACTGTATCCACCGTGTATCTGACCGCCACCACTACGTCCTCCGTGGCCACGGAATGATGCGTTGTTCTGATGATGATGAGGACCACTGGGGAATGAGCCTCCCCCCCGGCGGTTGAAGTTACTGAAGTTGCCGCGATCCCGAGATTGGTGCCCACGCATAGAACCGCTAGATTGTCCAGCGCCTCCTCTACTTGCACCACCGTGCATATTTCCTCCGCGACCACGACCAAGAGCCATGCCTCTGTTTCCACCTGCATGGCCACCACGAGTACCTCTGTTCATGTTAGCGCCACCTCTCGCGCCTCCCATGCCACCCCTTCCCATGCCTCCTGAGAAATTCGCCTGTGACTGCATCTGACTGGCCTGAGGCGGAGGGTTGGGCATTCCATGGGGTCTGTTGGGACCCAGCGGTATATTTTGTTGCGCCATCGGGGGTGGGGGTGCTTGAAACCGTGGCTGAACAGGAGTGGACTGATGTGAGTTATCAAAGCGCTGTCGCTTTGCCGGCGGTAGCTGGTGCGGGGATGAGTGCTGCACATGAGGCGGAGGGCGCTGTTGTTGCTGTTGTTGATGTTGGTGCTGCTGATAGAAAGGCTGTTGAGTGACTTGTGGTTGCGGAGGCCTGAAAGGCTGTTGCGCTGGCGCTTGAGGCGGAGCAAGCCCTTGAGGAACGTAAGCCTGCTGGTACGGAGCAGGAGCGGTACCTTGTGGCTGGTATGGATTGTAGGGCTGATGGGGCCCAGTCGGCACGGCAGGTGCAGGGGGTTGTGCATAATGGTGCTGCTGTTGCTGAGGAGGGTGGTGCTGGTGTTGTTGCTGCTGCCAATGCGCATTCTGCTGTCCACCGTATCCATAGTTTGCGTACAACGCTGTCTGGTCCGCAGGAGCTTTAGCAGGCGCTGCAGGTTGGGCTGGCTGAACGCCTGGCCATTGGGGGTTCGCTCCGGACCACTGTGGGTTGAAAGCGGGTTGAGCCACGGGTTGCTGATGAGCTGACCAGTATGCAGAGTAATCCGGCTGCGCTGATGGCTGCGGAGGCGGGGGACCAGGAGGAAGAGGCGGTTGCTGGATAGGAAAGGACGGCTGCGGAATAAAAGGATTTTTGTTCATTGCAGACGAGGGGACGAGACGGCATCCGCTAGTCGTGCTGGCTGACAACGGAGTAGGGCTCACAAATTACTGAAAAATGCGGAAAGGGAAACTTACCAAATGGGACACCGTGAGAAATTACATACATGCGTTTAGCATCCCTTACGGCAAACGGCAAACTCCGAAAGCATCAAATGACGTGTATCCGTAGTTGAGGGGATCGACTGCATAACCGTGGCGGCTCAGACTACAATATTGCTGTTGATGTACATACAAGTACAGCTCTCTCTCCATCTCTCTCGCCTTTAATAATCAAAACTAAATGTCAGCACCGTCGGTATCCAGCTCGACGGCCCCTCGGGCTAATAGAACTGATCCAATCAAGCCAATAAAAAACGGGGCTCCACAGCGGAGGGGGTTGGATTAAAAAGGAAGATTTTTTCCAAAGAAAACAAAGTGGTTATGTTACCGTTGGTGCAGCGCGCCGCCGTAGACCCAACGGCACTTACTTGAAAACCAACCTAGTGAGTCTGTCCCGGGCTTGCATGGCCGATTCTGCACGGAACATCGAGAGTGCAGCGGCCTTCCAGTCTGTGGACGACACCCTTCCTTCGCCCCCGTACAGGCAGCGTCCTCTCAGCGTGCACTCGGCTGTCCAGTCGCCCCCCTATAGATCTTCTTCCCAGGTCCATCTCATGGACGAAAAGGAGGATCACACTCCAACCGACGATACTCCCGAGGTTGACAGGGCTGATAAGGCGCATGCACCAAAGCCCTCTGTTCACTATACGGACGGGTTCGTCAACGGTCCATCGCCAGTCAGACTAGACTCTTCAGAAGGTTATGCCTCCAAAGCTCCATCATTAGCTCCGTCTTACGAAGACTACGACGACGAAGACTACGATTGGTCTTCCGATGACGATCTTGTTGACGAGGAGGCAAAGAAGTTTGAGCAACAGGTGGGCGGGAAAAAGGAGAGGTCGACTTTTATGAAGTATGTCATGTCGCGTCGCTTGTTATCCTTCGAAGTACTCGCTAAACTCTGTGATCCTCACGAAGGATTGTCACCTTCTTCCTGTCCACCCTCGTCGGCTCAACCATAACTGCAGGCATAATTGTTGCTGCTGCCGTGCTTGTACACGTCTTTTACTACAATCGCAGCAACGACAGCAATCGGAGCCACAGAAAATACGTAACGCAGAACGTCGAAGCATGGCTTTTCTGGGCTGCAGCGAACCTTCTTATATCATGGTTTCTCGCCTTCCTCATCAACATCGTCCCGGCCATAGCCACCTGGACGATCTTCATTGTTTGGGGACATATCTCCGAGTCGATGAAAAACCGTGTTGAACTGTACAACTCGGTGAAGGATACGATAAAACCTGTGTTCTATGCGGCGTCCTGTTGGCTTAGCTGGGTGATACTTTTTGCGCATATATTCAAGCTGTATAATCAGGACGACACCTCCGCTAGTCTGGCGTCCTATACTCCAAGAGTGCGTGTGTTTATAACGGGACATGCGCCTTCATCTTGTTGTTAAAGACTATCGTACCTGCCCGTAGGTCTACGAAGCTGTCGAGTTCGTTTTCTTTCTTGTCTTGGTTTTGTGTTTGCAAAGTCTGCTGTCACAAATGATTGGTATGTGCATAGGCTCCCTTGTCCTGGTATGCATCTGATCTTCCGCACCTTATGTAGCTTTCGCGTTCCACAGAGTAGCATTCAAGGATCGTCTTGAATCACTTTTTCTTAGTCTGAAGACGATCGAGCGTCTGAAAAATTATAAACCTAGACATCACCGATCCTCTAGATTATTTGGCGGATTCTCCACCCCCATATCAAAGGCCGCCTTTACTTTCGGCAGCGGTGGTACGACCCCGCACAACGAGAAGTCACGTTTTACTCCGAACGCATCCCGCGCCGGAACACCCGATCCTGACGGCGATGGAAATGCAGGCGACACGGAGGACAACGTCCCGTCATCGAGAAAAGGGAAAGAAAGGCAGAAGCATACGCGTGTCAAGACCATGGACGGTGCTCTTTCTCCTACCTCCCGTCCATCCTCACCGGCAAACGCTGGCCGGCATGCCACGGAGCCTTCTAATGGACACACCTACCCTCCGAAGCAGTCGCCCACAGAGGGGATAAGCTCACTGCGATTTGAAACGCATGCGAGAAGGTCATCAGACTCGGATGACGAGAACGTGGTCTTACACGCCGCAAAAGCACTCAAGTCGGCTGTTTTGCACGATGCACGGAACATTACAGGCAATGGTGACGATGACACGATGAATCTGGGCTGGAGTGTTGGTTCTCCCCAGGAAGCGAAGGTATATTCATCTAGCGCCTTCTCGTCAAGTTAATACTCACTAATTATTAATTCATTGTTTTTACGCACGTCATTCTTAGAGATTGGCCCGCTCAATTTACCAGGCTTTTCGAGCCGACCGACGCCGGAGTTACCTTGTTGCTGAGGATTTCTACCCGGCCTATGCTACCCATGAAGAAGCAGAAGAGGCTTACCGAGTGTTTGATACTGACGGCAACGGGTTAGATACTCCTTCTGTAATGGCTGCGCACGCACGACCTGATCCATGTCTCTTTCCCTAGTGATATCTCGCGCGCGGAGATTAAGGCTGCAGTCACAAAGGCGTACCGTGAACGGCGATTCCTTAGCAGGAGCATGCGCGACGTCAGTACGGCTCTCCGCTCATTGAACCAAGTCCTCTTGTTCTTTGCCTTCGTTGTCCTCTTCTTCATTTCACTATCCGTTTTTCACGTCAACATTACCGAATCTCTTTCCTCCGTTTATACGCTTGGAATAGCCGCGAGTTTCATCTTCAAGACCAGTGCATCAAACATGTTTGACGCGATTATGTTTTTGTTTGTGACACAGTTCGTATTTTTCGAGTATATTTATATATTTCAAAATAACTAACCTGCTCATCTGCTTATAGTCCTTTCGATACTGGTGATCGTTGCTTCATAGACGGTGGGATTTCTTATGCGCGAGGTACAGTTTTTGTTCGTTAATATATTCCCCAGCGGAGAACCTTGTTGTTAAGAAGATGGGATTATTCGCGGTAAGCTGTTCGCGGCGATTCGTCAAGAACCTTCCTAATTTCTTTAAAGACTGTTTTCGCTCGCTCAGACGGTTCGGAAACCTACTACTTTAATAGTCAGCTTTTTAGCAAGTTCATGTAAGTGATCATTAAATCTCATTCATGCTATTAATTCATTCGTCCATAGTACGAACGCACGGCGTAGTGGGGTAAATACATTGAACACGTTGATCGCCAATTCGCTTACGTCTATTTTTGTTCAGAAAACCTCAGAATCTTGCACTTTGCAAATTGCGTGGCGAACACCTTTGGAAAAAATCGACGAACTGGAAAAACGTCTCAACGAGTGGCTCTCGACAGAAGAAAATAGATGGTTCCAGCCCAGTACTTCTATCACTCTACAAAAGATCGAGAATCAGCGATATCTAGAGATCACAATCGGTATTCCGCACAATGGGTAACTACAGGACCTCGTGTTGAGTTGCATGGAACTAGATTGCTAAGTGGTGTTTCCAGGAACTGGCAAGATTGGGGTTTACGAAATACCCGCAAAACGGCCTTCTACGCAGCGGCGAACTACTACTGTCGTCAGCTGGGTATCAAATGCGCGAACTCTCCTATGCCGATCGTCTACACAAATGCCGACAGTGCCAGTACGCAGCAATTCTCGCCGCCCATGTCTCCTGCTAGTCCGGAAGCGGAAGAATCAGACGAGCCGGCTCCTGCGAGTACGGAGGACCTTAAGCCTATGCTTGGGTTCTTGCCGCCACCAGACAAACGGTCCAGTACACTCCTGCGTGCCCGTAAAAGCAAAGGCCGGAAGGGCGCATTCCGAGCAATGGACGGAAGCTAAGATCTTGATCGATTTCTTCAACCATATTTTTAAAGAATACACATTCTGCATCATCTACTTTAGAGAAATGGCGCGGGCGCCTCATACGTATCCGTCGGACCTCTGCTAGTTTTTATAGGAGACTTTATTCATACATTGGTCGCGATCACATAGCATTTTATTTTTTATTTTGGTAGATGAAATGGACTCGTACATAGCATGGTTGTTTGTCAAAAGCTCGTGTGTTATAGCTTTCCACAAAGCTCGCAATTAATGCCATCCTAGTGTAATGTGTATTTGCCAAAGTCCGATATTCAAGGATTGGTGAAGAGTGACCCGTGATTGGCTCGCAACGTCTTGCGGCCTTTTCCGTCTTGGGTCTTCAGGTCACGGTCCTTACTGACTTCACCCAACCTCTTATTCGCGCCTCTCGTATCGTATACAGCATGTTTGCGGCAGCACGGCGAGCGGCGAGCTGTACAAGCGCGGCGCGCGTCTTAACCTCGCGCAGACTGCTCTCATCATCGGCAGCCCGCCGTTCGGATGCCCTGTTCGTCGTGAGTCGACAGTGTCTGGCTGCTTGAACTTTCGCATGCTTAAAACCCGCACCATACACACAGCACCGTGACTCGTCTTACAACAACCCGAAGGTGGCTATATGACTCTTTGGACATTGGCACGAAAAATGCGGGTATGCTGACGGATGTCAACGTCGCGCAGATACCCTTTGAGTTCTCCGCGGACAACCTGAAGCGTGCGCAGGACATCATCGCGCGCTACCCGCCGCAGTACAAGAAGGCGGCGGTCATCCCACTTCTTGACCTTGGTCAACGGCAGAACAAGGGCTGGACGAGCATCAGCGTGATGAACTACGTCGCGCAGCTGCTCGAGATGCCTCCCATGCGCGTGTACGAGGTCGCGACGTTCTATACCATGTTTAACCGGTGCGTCGTGCGGTTCTCATCTTGCGAAGGAATTCTGACGGTGGCCGAATTGGTCGACGCAGTGAACCTATCGGCCAGCACTTCGTTCAGGTGTGCACGACGACACCGTGCATGCTGCGCGGGTCGACAGAGATTCTCAACACCGTGTGCCAGCACCTTGGCGGAATAAAGCCGGGGGAAACGACGAAGGACGGAAAGTTCACTGTGATTGAGGTTGAGTGCCAGGGTGCTTGTAGCAACGCGCCTATGCTGGTTGTCGGTGATGATTTCTACGAGGACCTTACGGCGGAGTCGACAATTAAAATTCTGGATGCCTTCGCAAAAGGCCAGAAGCCTACCCCGGGCCCGCAAAGCAGCAGAAAAACGTCGGAGAATGCGGCTGGATTAACTGCACTTACTTCCAAGGTGAGCAAGGGTACCCGTTTTGTCATGGTAATATCTAACATCTTGGTCTCGTCTAGCCAAACGGACCTGGCCAATTCTGCACTCCTGAATTCTCGTAGACGCAATGCCATTGTATGTATATCAGCCTATTCCTAATCCTCATCAATGGTATATATATGTGGGCCCAAAATGTTCGACGATATGAGAGTTATTAAGGCGGAATGAATCAATATGATGATATGCAACGTGAAAACCGTCTAACCGCTGCAGTGTTGTTTTCCTGGGGGACTCAACTGCAGTCATACTTCACGGGGGAGGGAGAAGCGGGGATCAGACTAATCGTCCCCTTCGCCGTCATCGTACCCGTGCATGCCCTCTCCACCTTCGGGCAGCCTTTCCATGACAAATCTATGAAGGAGTTAGTTAAATTTGAAGTGCACGCTTCATATATGACTGACTCAATCTCGTCCCTCAGTTCAGAGCAGAAGTCGTCTAGAAACATAAGATTGTTTAAAATGGAGCCACAATAGCTCAAAGCACATTTACTGACCTAAAGGAAGGTCCGTTTTATCAGTCCCTGTTACGGAAGTAGTTGTAATTAGTCTCTAGTCAGGCCAATCAGGATGTCGATACGGGCGTACCAAAAGGCATCTCTATCTCGTTCGCAATCCCCTCAATTCCCATTAATGTGAATGCAACGACAGTGACAATGGGGATCATGCCCCAATGTAGCTCCCTAACAAGGGTAAACGGCAACGCGAAAACATAAAGCGTGACGCATTGCTTAAGATGGATCCCGTCTGCGTATTCATGATACTTCATACAGATGTCATTAATACCATGTTATTATGCTCACATGAAATAGGGATTGGTGTGGTCGCTATGCGTTCCATGTTCGTGAACTGATCAACCATTCCCTGTACCCTAAATTAAAGCGGTCAAGATCACAATACCAGGAAGATTAAATCAAGCACGTACAGGGCGTTCATCGAATTTGTGCCAGCAGGGCCGATAGTCTCCAAGTAACCGTCCTTCCTGAAGTTGAAGATGCTCCTCGATAGTTCATGGGCAATTCTGCGTTGGTGACTTAGCTTGAGAAGTGAGGCATCGAAATTTGTCAGATACGCACACCAGAGGCACTGGTGTCCTCATCATATTGGCACGGGGATGGAACTGCACGGTGCGGTGACTATCTCCAAGCAGCGGCTCACTGGCATTTTGATCGGAGACGGTGACGCTGGCGTGGTGGAAATGAATCTTGTGCGAATCTTATATATTCATTTTAGGATAGCCCTAACTTGCGCTCCCGAGAGACTCACCATTCTCGCTTTTACGGCGTGTCATCTGGGGAGTAAGGGATCCCACAGAGTCGTAGATTCTATTCCTCGATGTCGGACTCGACGAGGAGCTGTTGTCGCCTGCTTCCTCATACCGTGTAATGGAACGGGGAAGAACGCCCTCGTAGTCGTCATAGTCCAGCCCGTTCTCACCACGCAACCGATGCTTGACTGCGTATGCGAAGGCAACGCACAATTTGAGAGCATCGACTTTAGCTTTTCGGAGTTGAGCATGAGTCATTTGTCCTCCAGCAGGTCCTGAGACGCGTTCAACAATACATTACTTGTAGCCCAAAAATACAAAACCACCTTTGCCCAGAGTCGAGGCGCCGGAATCGGGAGGAACTGCTACATTGACCCAGATAAGTCGAGACAGGTTCCGGATCTAAATTTCAAGTTAATCAAGGACCTGCAGCAAGGCTTCCTTGTGCTACGCACATTTGATACCATCTGTCCAAAGTCCTTGCGGCCCTCATAGAAACGGTCATACGATGTCCTGTGTAAGATAATAAACCAATCTAGATCTCACTGCCATAAGTTTTGAATAACCTACCCATTTCTAAATTCGTGCATCAGCTTTATTGAATACGCACCAGTCTGAGACGCCCGAAAGACTCACCGGAACACCAGGATGAGACCAACAACGACGGCCAACAGCGGGGTGACGGAGTTTGACAAAGTGACGTTGTGGCCTCTGTACCAAGCGTAGGCCACGGCGGAAGCGAATATTGTCACGGTCAGCACTGGGCCGGCGATGCGGACAGCAATCTGGCGCGTATCGTGGCAGTCAGTGACGAGCCCCCATGGTCAGTCGTGGTACAGGGACAACGTACGCTCCCCTCAATCCTCAAGACATCCGGGAGCCACGAGTACTGTCAATATGGACGGGGCGTGTTAACAGGGCTAATCACAGACGCCGGCAAGGAAGCGTCACGGACACGACTAAGGTGCTTCCGCGATATCTTCGGTTTCTATACGGATATAGACCAGATTCAGCAAGCCTGAGGCCGTCTGAACAGCAAACAGGGATTTATACCTTGAGCGCAGACGCGAGGGAGGTCACCGATTTTATCGTAGACATTCAGAGTCTGTGGTCGTAATGGTCGTGAAGATCGCAAATAGTAGTACTGTATACCACAGTAGTATAGTACTGCTGATCACTCCATGCCGTCAGCGGCTGGAGCTGGTGTGATCCGAGGTAGTCACTCTGGCAATGGTAACTCTGACCCCCACTTCGTCAACACTCAGATGAGAGGGGAAGCCGCAGCCTATTTAATTTCTCGATATTATATTACATTAATACATCCCCCTAAAGCTCAAACAGGAGTAACGGGGAACCATTTATTGAATATGACGTCGGGGTCGTACTTCTTCTTGAGCACTTGCAGCGTCGGGTAGTTGTCGCCGAAGAGCTTCGCGACACGGTCAGGACTCACACTAGTACTGTCACTGGCTGCAAGGACACAAAGTCAACCCTTGAACGGTGCACTATGTGGGAAATGCATACCATAGTTCCCGTAAGCCCGGGCCTCTGATACCTCCAAATCCTTTTCGAAACTCGTGATGAGGTCTGAAACCGCGTATACCTTGTCTCTCCCAGTCTTACTGTTTTCAGGTGTGTGCTCATCCCAGATACAATTCACTAGCACGTTTTGGGACGTCGTACGGTTGTCGAAAGCCATGGCATTCTTGGGAACAGCATTGACTTTGTCGAGTGGGAAGTACTCGAAGATAGCTGCCACCTGGAAGGTACTATCGGCAGTCACCTCCGCGACCTTGTCAAGCACCTCAGTCGCCGTCTCTGGCCGTATGGATGACTGCAAGACGCCCCTCATATAAACATTTCGACCATGACGCGTGGCTTCATTCTATTAATTTGTTAAATTATGATCAATGTATGTCAGTGGGTTAATTCATACGCAGAAGTGTGAATACTGTCATACCTGTAGGGAGTTCAACTTTTCATACGGAATCTCCGCAGATAAATCGTGTGGTTCTGAAAAATTGCAATCTCAGAACTTCTTTCAAAAGGCACCAATGCACATCAAACACGTACTGAGGTCAAGGAAGGCTTTGTACGCTTCCCTACCTTCTGCCTCCGAACCATTGAAAAAAGGGACACAAACCACGCACGGCTAGCCGGGACGTGATGAGTCAACGTAGTCGCGAAGCATGAGATAGAAGCCCTACCTGGCATTCGGGCGGGGGGCCCCTCGTCATAATCATGAGCAAACCTTCCTTGTCAGAGGGCCCGTTCTCCCACCATTCCCTCGTAGTCTCGACCACAGAATCGATGAGCGAGCCGGGATATATGAGAGAGCCGGCGTAGACAGTTCTCCGCTGGTCATGTAGCTGAAGGACGAATTCTGTGCAGACACCGAAATTGCATCCGCCGCCCCTTACAGCCCAGAAAAGGTTAACGTTCTCATTGTCATTGGCCGTTATAATTGACCCATCGGCTACAACCATAGTGACCTATATGATGGCGTCAAAACTCAGTGAAACCCATGAACTAGGATTGATGACTGACTTGACGTAGATTATCGATTGCTAGTCCATGCCTAGCCGTTAACCATCCGTAGCCGCCGCCCAGAGTCAATCTAGGAAAATGATACAGATTAACCACCGTCAGCGCAGATGCAGGACACGACGCCTACCCGCCCACACCGGTCTAAATGGTTTACGAGTCAGAAGGAATTCTTTCGCAGAGAATCGTACAATGCACACATGATTTACAGTTCCTCCGACGGTCGCGAGCCCGTGCTCGATCGCCGCTTTATCAACGGTCTCCCAAAGAGCACCACCACCAACATAACCAAGCTTCTTTGCCGAGTCGACTCTGACGCCATTGACGTATCTTGACAAATCGATAACTAGGCCGTCTTCCGACGAGGAGGCACCGGAAACACTGGCCACCACCACGGACGGCAATGGGGAGTTTCTCCGAGCGGGCGAACTTGATGGCAAGTGACGCGTCCTCCGCATCTTTAACGAAGGCGACGATTCTTGCACGTCGTGCAGCATTGTTCGCCCAGCGCGAAACGGCCTTCTCATAGTCCGTATCAGACGGCAGAACGAGATCGCCTTTGAATGCGGATTTGAACAGTTCGAAGGCGGACATGGCTCTGGCTGGTCCCGTGTGCAACAGAGTTCAAAGATAGAGGGTCGATAGCTGGATGAACGTTCTTATAGGATTGGGACACTGTGCGACCACTCGCTCCCGAAGTGATGGGAAAGCGCAGACATCCTGATTGAATGTGTCTTGGTGAGCGCGAGCTGTTAATAAGTTCGAAAGTTGTGCATATGGTCGAGCCACTCGCTTACTTGATGCGTAGCGGGTCGGCAAACAGCGGAACGATCGCTTGCAATCGTCCGCGGTTGCTCGAGAGCTTCCGCATGAGTACCTTTTATTTGAACTCTCACTGTGTTCGAGTCACCCAATCCCGATTCCTGACTTTCCCAGAGAAACCCCAAATCCCAAACTAACCTGAGACGGACTCGAGGCTTTCATTCGCCGTACTAACTGCCAATATCAACCAGTGTTATTAATCGAGCCCCGGGCTATATGCGATACGGACTCCAAGGTTCCTCGGTTCTATACTTCCCTGGCTGGATCTGCTATTGCCCACTTCGCTCCGTCACCAATCTTGTACTGGCCCCGACTGTTCTACGAAGCAATGGGCGCTACCCTTCAACGCCTCGAGGCTTCAGCGAGGCTGCCGATGCTACATTAATGTCACTTGCTGCTACATCGACTACGCCGCGTTGTTAGTAAATGATCATGTTCAAGTATAAAGAGGGCCTGTCCGCATCCAGCCTTTGCGACCTCTACCTCGCCACATACCTCTTCATCCTGCATCTGCATCTCTTATAGTATTGTAATAATGGCATACACTTCGGCCTACGCGTCTCAGGCTCTCACTCACCCTTCATACTCCACTCAGAGGGCCTATCCGTACAGCCCTCGCACCCCGGGTCCGGGTTATGATGATTACTCGCGCTACCCCTACGGAGAGCCCGCCTACGATGACTCGGCAGACTACGCCGGCTACAGCGACGTGAGTCATATTTTCAGTCAACAGTTATCCATAATGTTTGCGTCGACAATCCATTATTATATGCTAACCAAAGCACCTCCAGTTACACCGTGCGGCTACCCCACACTCGTCATATGCGACACCGCGAACAAGCAGCTATTATGGGAGTGGAGGTGAGCCTATTTCCCCAGATAGTCTGTTCGTCTGATTTACCGAGCTCTCCCAATTGCCTCAGCGTACGACGACCTTGCTCTCAACCGGCACTCGTCTTACTATGGAAACGACATCGACTACGCCCCATACGCCGCCTCGGCGATGACCCCGTCAAGGTCACGGCGCACATCGTCTTCCGTCTCATTCCACCATCAAGCTGGTGTCCCTTTCAGTGCGTCAGGCTACGGAGGCGGCTACGACTACCACGGAAAGCTGCCAAAAATCAAATTCCAGTCCAAGTTCTCAAACTCAGGCATGTCGCTGGCCGATGCTGTCAACGGGGAACGGCCGATGGGAGGCGATAGCTACAAGTGGCACGAACTGCACGCCGACAGGAATGGTGAAATTTACCTGAAGGTCGCAGTAAGTTAAAACGTCTCCTGAGTTGAGGTGAAATTAGTCTAAATGACTTGTCCCAAACAGTGGACCGGTTACAGGACTATCACGTACAGGGTCCCCGTTGACTGGTACGACGGCCGAGTGAGATTATCCTCGCTCGCCCGACGCGTTGCGCGCGCCTGCATTCACTACTTGCAGGTACGTATCTTGCTGAACGGAAGTTATCTCCGGCTGACAATAATACTCGCCAGTCGAACGCTATTCCGTACCCGTGGGACCGCGTGAAGATGTACTCTATTGAAGAAATCACCCATGGCACCTGGCAGCCCCAGCTCACCGTGAAGCAGTGGTAAACGTGAACTGCTTCGATAAAAGCACATCGCGGGCCCCCTATCAGGACCCCACTTCACCTCCCCCCTCATTCCCCTCGTCACGCGCCCCCTCTCATCAACCCCCCTTGCCATCACTCACCCCCTTTCACAACCCCCAAAGATCCCGCTGCACGTTTTACTGCAGCCTCCCCATTATGTATCTCCTACAAATCGAGCTTGTCAGCCGTTCAAGGACATCACTCCACACCTCCACCTGTACTATATATGTATCACGTACTCACGCCAGGTCAGCCATTTATCGTTTGCACTTCTTCGCCCTTTTTTATTCATCTTGCGTGCTGTCTGAACACGTTGTATATTTCACTCTATGTTATTTTGGCTTCTGTTCTGGAATAAATGTGCTTTTTTCCATTTATTTATGTAAAATTCCTGCGACAACTCGACTCCTGGGGCCTAGGGCGGTAACCACTGTTACCGATTGGCCCTTTGACCTCCAGAATACCCGCGGTAGAACACGAGAACACGAGAACTCGAAGGTTGGAGACAGCGATAACGGTGCATTAGTAAAGCCAAGATTAAGCAGAAGCTACGAGTACAATTGAATACAGGCTAATAAAAGATCATAACGTAACGTGTCGGAAGAATGTGTTCGTGATATCATGTGCTACGTGGAGATGGAGACAAGATGGGGTTTGGGTACATGAAACCATGATGTACTGGTAGTCGGGTCCAGTAAATTAATAATTATTAAAATAAAGTCCATCGCGGATATGCATGCAAAAGTCGTCCAGGCTCGCTGGATGTAAGAAATCATAGCAGAGGATCGTCGCACTAGTAATGGACGGATGTCGGATGCCGGCATCGGAGGTATCGTCGATGTTCACGTAAAAAGAACGCTCCGCCGGCGGGAATTGAGGCGCGCGTTGATGAGGACGAAGCCGTCGGGCAGCACGGACGCGCGCTCTGGCTTGTGCGTCGCGCGGGTGACGCGTTTCCATGCGCGCCGAACGAATTTCATGTACAGCCGGTTCATGTGGCAGGGCCCAGCATCGGCGCTGATGCGGGCGGTGCGGCTGGCAGCAGGGAAAACAACAGCAAAAAAGCTTCCGTCAGAACAAGAGAACCTAGACGGAGGGCGGGAGGGGAAACGCGGTTCTGCCAGGTTTGCCTGGGCCGCAGACTCACCTCGGTCGCTGGGGACCATTCTGCAGGTAGTGCGCCACGGCGCTGGCGGAGTAGTGTGCGGGGGAGTCGTAAGAGGAGATGGCCATTGTTACAGTGATGATTGGAAATAGTAGGTTTGAAAAAGACGTAAAAACGTGGAGCGGCGTATGGGGAGTACGTTGAAGAAAGTTCGTCGCAGACGATGTTGATTAGTGTCTGGGCAGGAGGAACTGGGATTAAGTATGCGTAGGGGTTACTATGTGCAGTGGGAGACTGGCTCTTTGGACTGCCTTTGCGGAATCAGATCAGTTATAAGCCGCAGCAAGGACAAAAAGGGTGCTTATTTTGGGTCAAACTTATTGTCCTCGTCGTCGCAGTCTGGTTACGCAGGACTCCATAAGCGGTCGCGTTCTGCTTATATTAACATCACATTGCGTGTGATACACAGGCCTCGACGTTAGCATTGATAATGCGCGGAACAAGGCTAAAATACAAAGGTATTCGCTTGGAAAAGTTGAACACGACGCAGATCCCGCGGATCGACGCTGATCTGCAAAATCTGCAAAATATGTACGGTACTAGCATTCGCATTCGCTCGACATTGTCGAAGAGCAACAAGAATGGATCTATTGGTTATGCAGAGCTATTTGCACAGAAATCTACGTGTATGGTTTGATAATAGTACTGAGGCTGTTTCCCCGTTCCCAAGCACATAGCCTCACGCTGGCACAATAGTGAACCATTTGGAAAAAAGAACATCGGGATCATACTGCTTCTTGATCTGCTGCAGCCTCAGATAGTTGTCCCCGAAGACCTTCCTTGCTCTGTCGGATTCAAGCTTTTCGTCGCCGACTAAATTCGGCGAATCGCCGGTATAAGAACAACATTTCTCTATAACGAGGCCCAATCCAAATTTGGACGTACCATAGTTACCATATGCCCTCATCTTCGATATATCTGGCTTCTCCTCTGCGCCCGATATGATGTCCGTCATCGCACACGCCATACTCTTGCCCCTGGATCCGAGTTCTGATGTATTCTCGTCCCATGCGCAGATGCACAGGACGTTGCTGTCCGGCCCGCGAATGTTGAACGCTGTCGCGTCATTCGCAACGCTGTTTATCTTGCCGAGCGGGAAAAGCTCGAACAAAAGAGAGACTCGAAAGTCCTTTGAGGACGACTTGCACATGCTCTCGAACACCTGCTTGGCAACTACTGGGGAGTACTCGCGCTGCGTAACACCGCGCATATAGATGCATTGCCCATGTCGAACGCTAGGGTTCTGAAGAGAATTCAAATTTTCGTATGGTGTCTCTCCGGTCAAGTCTATGGGGTCTACAGCCAGTATAAGAAAACTGTTTGAAAACATAGAAGAGGGAAGTGGCTTACTGAGGTCTAGGAAAGCCTTGTACTCCTCTCTACCTTCCTCAACAGTGCCATTGAAGAAGGGCATTACCACTATACACGGCTAGGAATATGTCAGAGGCGGACGTAACCAACACTCAAAACGTACTGCATAATCCGGGGCTGGACCTCGCGATATTACTTGCAGAAGAGAAGTTTTCGGGCCCGGACCCCTTTTCCACCATTCGGCAGTAACTTCGACAACCTGGTCGACAAGAGGAGGCGGGAATATTAAGACACCCGAATAGACGGTCCGCCGCTGTTCATGGAGTCGGTATACAAACTCGCAGCAGACACCGAAATTACAGCCGCCACCACGGATTGCCCAGAACAGATCACTGTTTTTGTTCTCGTTGGCGGTCAGGATTGAACCATCGGCTACAACCATAGTTACCTATGAAGCGTATATTAGAATGTACATCCAGAAATAATCAGTAGTCCAACCTGGACCACATTGTCAATGGCTAGTCCATGAGTCGAACTCAGCCATCCATAGCCTCCTCCAAGAGTGAGCCTGCCAAAACATGAGGGTTTGTTCACATGAAAATACGTGCATTATTACCCTCCAACTCCGGTCTTATTGAAATATGGAGATAAGCGCCACGATGGTACGCATATATGGAGTAATATACTGACGTGATTGACGGTACCTCCAACAGTCGCCAGACCGAACCGAATAGCAGTTTCATCGACAGTTTTCCAGATGGCTCCTCCGCCAACGTATGCCAGTTTATTGTCCGGATCGACGCTGCAGCCATTCATGTACTTGGACAGGTCGATTACCAGGCCGCCCTCTGACGAAGACGAGCCCGCGGGGTTATGTCCTCCTCCACGTATAGCAATGGGGAGGCCCGTTTCACGGGCATAAGTCACTGCGAGAGACACATCTTGAGCATCCCTGACGAAAGCGACGATTCTTGCGCGTCTGGTTGCGTTGAGGGCCCAACGCTGAATGGCGATCTCATAGTCAGGGTCGCCGGGAGTAAGAATGTCCCCCTTGAAGGCATCTCCGAAGCGAGCAAAGCTAGCCATCGCAAAGAGGGCGGAGCCCTTGGAGAACAGCGAGGCGGGGGAGTGAACGACCATGGTGTGGGGGAGAAAGACTGGGTGCAGCCGATGTTAAATGCTTGAGGCAGACAGGGCGAGGACACGCTTGCATCGTGCCCCGCAAGAACGCGGAAGGGCGCAGGGGCGGGAGAGCGCAGATCGAACGTCGCGGGTGGCACACCGTGCATCAAGTTAGGACATTGGGTGGACAGACGCTGGCAGCTGGCGGCTTGGCCGAACAGAAAAGCAAAGTCGCGGACTAAAGCCAGAGCCGGACGCGTGTCCGATTTTTCCCACACGTGCTTTGCTCACAGCCGATGAATAGAAGACATTCGATTAGGCCAGGCAGCAAGGCCAGTCCGAGGTCTGACTTCTTCTCGTCCACCCACCACCACCTCTCTTCTTCCTTCCCCTTCTCCCCCCTCCCAGCTGCGTCCCATAAGACATCGATTGTCGCCTGCCAGGTACGTTTCCTTGTTCAAGTTGTTCACCCTTCGCTCATCTTGGTCCGGGATCTCACTTCTTCTCTAGCTCAATTCCTTTTTTTGCATTTGATCCCGCTTTAACCCGGATCTGCGCACGCCTCACTCACGACCCTCCGCATATTGTACTCCTACACTTCACGACCATCTTCATGGCAGCCACTTACGATTTGGAGTTTGTGTGGTATGTGCACCTATCTCCCCGTGCTCTTCGCTGTCCTCATGTCTTGTGACGTACAGGCCCTACGTCGAAGCTACCGACGTAATAGTCACTGGAACGTTTGACGGGGTCCGTCTCCTGTATGATATGTAAATCGCGCAGAAGCACTGACTCCTCCCGACAGTGGTCTTCGTCGCTCCACTTGAACCGCACCCCGGCTGGATTCGCGGGTTCGGTTGCTTTGCCCTGGGAAAGCAAGATCCTCTACAAGTTCGTCGTCGATGGAAATTGGCAAACCCTTTTGGGCCATCCTATCGAGGTCGACCCTGCCGGGAATGTGAACAACGTCGCTTACACACCCGAAAAGCCTCAGCCGAATGCTTCCGCGGAGGAAACCCCTATTTTACCTCCTACTCTCGTCTCTGAAGCAGAGCCAGCCGATGTGCCTGTGCCTGAGGCTAAAGAGGAACCTACTGTTGAGGCCTCTCCGGCCGACGTAAAGGTGAAAATACCCTAACCTCGCGTGCGCGTATAGTACACTTGCTAATACTCTAAACATAGAGCGACGATGCCCCAGTTGAGATGGCACCGGACCTTTCAATTGCAATCCAGCCCGTTCTTGATTCCGATACTAATACCGAGGTGAGACATGACCGCTTATTAAATTAATTTTTGCAAGGACTTACCGGACCCTTATCTCAGCCAGAGCCGAGTTCTGAACCTTCGGTCCCTGACGCCTCGACACATGCGCCCTCAGCACAGGAGCCCGCTTCTGAAGCCACACTTCCTCCGGCCTCCGAGCCTGTTGTTGAAGCTACATCTGCTGTAGTGATCCCAGAACCTGTAACCGCCGAGGAGCCTTCGCCCAGCGCTGAAGTCACGCCTGCACCTGAACCTGCTCCGGAGCCTGTGGCGCGGGAGGCAACAGAGGAAACACACGTTGCACCTTCCACCCCTCCGCCCACTAAAAAAGAACTTGCGCCTTCTGCTCCCGTCACACCTATAAAAACCGACAGTGCGCATGAGCGTGACTCTACAAGGACGACCGGGTCAACGGCCCCTTCCTCGTCTGCACCGTCGACACCGAAGACTAAGCAATCGTTCCCCGCAGACCAGTTCGAGGGTGGGAAGCGCAAGAAGCGTTTGTCGATCTTGGGAAAGATCAAGGCAGCCCTCAGTCCGGATCGCAAGAAGGCGCCGTCGCCGTCGCATGGAAAGGACAAAAAATGAGAGTGTATGCACTAATGCTGGATACGCTAATTACGCCTTTCACGATTCAATTTTCATTCTCGAGGAATTTTTGTGCTTGATTCATCCCATTCAGTTTCCGAGAGTTAGCCTTGCGACACATAACTACGCTCATGTCCCGAATGCTTTTGCTTTTGGTTCAGCTCCCGCTATCCCTTGTCGACTCTCCAGCGAATAGATTTTTTTCTGTTTTTCTTCACGGCTGTTATCCTCTCCGCTTTGTTGACCTTTTCCTCGTAGTATACATTGTATTTAAGACTCCACTTGCATCGTGTTTGGTACATATCTACCACAGTGGTGCACCCTTGAGTACAGCATTGCCTCAGCTTACAATTATTTGAGGGATTATTCGCCTCTAAGTCTACTCGGGTCATTTTGCGTTTACGTCTAGCACAATCCCTAAGCGAGTAGTCAGTCATATGGGCCTGGTGCTGATCATCATAGCCATACCTGCTGCAAGCGATTCGCCGCCACGCCTAAGAAGTAACCGTCCCATTTCCTTGTTGACCGCGAACGGTTCAAGAGGGATCGGCTGCGCCCTCGAAGCAGGACCAGACATGCTCGTCGTACGTAACGTAATCTGTACTTCCGCAGACGTCCCTTTCGTAAGCACCCTGAACAAAAAAGGCAAAAGTCAGCGCACAGTCATGCGGAACTGGCTCCAGACAAACTCGAGCACCTTGGATATTTCTTGACGACCGCGCCCGTAGCCCGGTCCAGCATGGCGATGAACTTCGTCAACACTGCAGGCACGTTGTGCGAATGGTGGAACAGCTCGACTGGTGCGCCAATCGTGATAGGGAGTTGGACGTCGAATACGATGATGCGTGCGGTGAACGATGTCGTCAGCGGGACGATATCTGCTGCAGTACACAACACGTAGCCGATATTCAGATGAATCGGGTCGATGTTCGTGAGGTAGAGCGTAGCGTTCGAGCCAGCCGACGCCCACGAGACGCTAGCATCATCCACTTCGATGGCTTTTTATAACGTCAAATCGGGAACCTGTCTTTAAAAGTATCAAACTGCGATAGAGACTTACATCTAACAACAGCACTCTCGTCGCCCGGTAAAATGCGCAGCTGCTCGCCCACCTGAACGACACCGCTGGACAGCCTTCCAGAGACCGCGGTGCCTCCAGTCATCCCCTTGAACACATTCGAGATTGGAAATCGCAATGGGGCACTAATGGCACGCGTTGGGGGCTCGAGTTTGTCTTTTACCAAATGCGTCAGTAAAAAAGAGGACAGCTGAACAAAAAGGGCAAAATACCAAGTAAATCAACGAGGGTAGGCCCATTGTACCAAGCGTTAAGAGCTTCGGACTCCTGGCCCTCTCTGACGACGAGATTTATCCCAGAAAGGGCACCGACGGGAACAAATTGCGCTTTGGATGCGTTAAATCCAGTTTGTGCGAGAAAAGGTCTCAGCACTTCGACGATCTCATCGTAACGATCTTTCTCCCATTTTACCTAAAAATACATTACATTTAGCCCTTAAGCATAAAACCAAGCGTTGCATAACTCGCCTGATCCAGTTTGTTCACTGCCACGACAACCTGGCTCACACCAAGGCTGCGAACCAGCACGAGGTGCTCGCGCGTTTGGCCGCCCTTGTCGAAGCCCGCCTCAAACTCACCAGTCGCGGCATCGACAACAAGCAATGCGCAGTCCGCCTGCGTCGCGCCGGATATCATATTGGGTATGAAGTCCCTGTGTCCGGGAGCGTCGAGGATAGTGATCTGTCGATTAGGAGTTGACAATGCCTGCAGCGCAATGTCCATAGTCACACCTCTGCAGCCGGTATCAACACTGAAAAAACAGAGTTAAGAATTTAAATTTAACCTTGAGCGCTCCTCAAGCGTTCCGTCCATTTCCCAGGCCCATGTGAAACTGCCCTTGCCCATCTTGTTGCTTTCACGCTCGTTTGCCAGCCTCTTACGCTCGTCCAGAAGCCCAAGCTCGTATAGCAATCTGCCCATCAATGTTGACTTGCCCGCGTCAACATGTCCTATATCAAAGTGGTAATTAGCACTTTACAAACATTGAGAGAATCTAGAGGACTTACCGATGACAACAAGACTCACTGCCTTCTTGACACTGTCAAGGGCCCTGCGTGCTTCCTCAAGCACTTTATCGCGCGCAAGAGTCATCTTAGGCGGTGCCTCATAGATGGGTTCGTCTGCATCCTTCTCTTCGAGATTAAGAGAAAAGATATCAAGCGCCTGCTGATCTAGATGGGATTTCTGTGAAGAGGATTTCGGCGTAATTGCCGCAGTCTTGCCGCGGATCCCAGTTTGACTTCCACCCTTCGATTTTGGTGACAAAGGTGCCGGCGAGGATGAGCGGGACGTCGTTGCGGAGCTAGGCCCGGACCGGACGCCCTCTATTTGTTTGTTTTTCGCTTTCTGTGCCTTCTCGAGCTCTCGAGCCGCTTGTGAACTAAGTTAGCACTTGAAATAAATTTGGAATAAATAAGCCAGGTAAATCAGAAAATAAAAGGAATAAAATAGGCAGTCCACGAATTTAATAAGTTAGGAAAGATGAGGTGGAGTTTGTCTCGCACACAGCCCATTCAACGAAGAGAAGCTGCTGATAGGCGGTTGCTCTTGTCACTAGAATGCTGCTTCGAAGAATTTGCGCCATTGCGCGTTGCATCCAGCGCCGTCCCCCATCGCGCGCTCATAACAACGTCATCCGGACTCGGCACATCAAAAGCGAACACAGTAGATTTAAGCACAGCCGGGTTCAGCAAGTGCATTGGTAAGAGCGCCTCTTTGCGCTGCCTCCTCCGCATGCGTTCCTCCGACTTGTCATGCGTGGCGTCACTCTTGTGCTTTGATTTCTTTGTGCGCAAAAGATCGTCGACCAGCAGTGAGGCAAAGGGTGAGGGGACAGCACCGGAGGCACCTAATTTGCCGTCGTAAATTGGGTCCTGTGCGCGACTACGCATGTATTCCAGTGCTGTTCGTTCCGCATTCTCGATAGCCTCTGTTGAAGGCTTTGGGTGTGACTTCTTCGCCTTCAATGCTAGCTTGGATTGCTTCCTTGTGCCTGTGTCGACCGTATCCTGCCCCTCTGGTGGATACGATGGGGGTAACTTTGCACGTGAGAGGGATACCATGTTGTCTGGTGTCTGTGTATATGTAGTAATTGCAGTCGTCACTGAGCTGCTGCTGGACGTTGGCGTGAGGTATTCTGTCGTTGCATATGGCGGTGCGAGGACGCGGGGTTTCTTGATCCTCCTGGTCGTGTGCCCGCGTTCGGCCGCTTTCGTCTGTGCTAAAAGCGCCAGCTTGGACATTGGAGGGTTTGGGGTCGGGGAAGTGTTGAGCGCAACGGGATCAGGTTCAGGCACTTCAGTGTTTTCTTCTCGCGACGCGCTGTCCTTTTTCGTCTTATTACCTTCCTGTGTCGCGCTACTTTCTTGTACTGTGGCATCCTCTTTCTCTTCTTTCGTAGCAACTCTTTCCTGTGCTGCAGTTTTTTGTGGTGCTGATGTAGATCGAGAATTACTTGGAGTTGATGCGGCAGGCCTTTTTGTCACGCCTGATTGCGGTGTGGATGGAATAAATGGAAGAGGGTAAGAAGAAGGAAGTGCCTCCTTTGTTGCTCTCGACATCCTAACCTTTGCCTTCTGCAAGTCCGAATTCAACGCTACACCCGCCCGTACGGCAGCGTCGACCTCTCGCTGCACGGCTGAGTTTAGTACAGAAGTCGAGCCTGAGCTCAGAGATTTGGGTCGCAAATTTGGGTATGTCGCTGTAGACTCTGTGCTCATATACGACAAGGAAGCCTCGCTACGCGGCTTGGACCTATTGGAAAGTGCACGTGAACTGGCCAAAGACGCTAGTTTAGACATCGGAGGAGCTGTCCCTGGTATTTCGGGCGCTCCCCTTGAGGAGACTTGTGAGAACCCAGACCGCAACTGGCTACGCTCAGGACGTGACCTTTGGGAATGGCTACGTTCAGGGCCAGCTTGAGAGGGGTTATGAATAACCTCTGAGGAGTTATCAGACAGTTTCGGGTGATGTGCCTCAGGTCCAGCTTGAAAAGAAAGTGGTGCGACAAAGCTGGAAGGCGTTTCTAGGGCCTCGGATTCTTGATAACGTTCTATTGGGCGCGGAGGCTGGACGGTTGATGCAGATTGTCCAGACATCGCGGTGGGTGTCGGACTCGGTGTCCTTATCGACAAATGGCGAAGAGCCGAGAGTGATGGTGAAGGATGTATATCATTTGGATCCACTAATCTTTCAATATCTGTATTTTGGGTTACGTAAGTCAACCTATTAGTCGGTTGTGCAATCTACTGACTGACTGACCTATAACTTGACCGAAATCAGACGTAGTTAGCACAGAGTGCTCATCTTCTGCTAATGGCCCCTTCGATGTAAACCCAAATTTACTTGAAGAGGGATGTATAACCTGTCCGTAAGAGCTTGTCGTCGGTGTCGATGGCGGTCGACGAGGCGCGTGCGCCGCCAATAGCTCCTGGTGCGACGGCCATGGTCTGCTTTCCTCTGTTCTCTCCGTCCTCTCCGTCCTTTCGGATATCGTCGAGAGGCGCCTAGTGAACCCACTTGACTGGGGGATAATTGCGGCTGGATCCACGTAGAAATTACCAAGGTAATCCTCTTCACCGGGTGGTGGCACGGGAAGGCCTCTATCGTCCATGAGGTCTGATCGGGACGTGAGTGAAAGTGCGAATGAAAGACATACAGGAGTGGTGGACGGATTTAAACAAGCACCTTCGCTCTCTTCCGCTTCAGTCTGTTACATCCAGTACATACAAAACAAGACGATGTAATGCGCGATGACAGGGCAGGGGGACGTGGATGTGATTGAAACACGGAAACGGGTACGACAAGCAGAAAAAAGGTCCTAAGCTCACCTTTACGATCACTGGCAATCTGCCTGCGCTCTTTTTCCTCTGAAGAAGGCAAGTAAGACTTGAGACTGGAACGGGTTTGAGAATTAGCGGTGAATGGAGTACGCACCGAGGACCTCTTCCACACTACGGCCGACATCGAAGTAATTATTCCAAACCACATCTTTTAAAAAAGCATCGGAGATGCCTGAGACGGTTTCAGTTCCGATGATCTCCCTGACCTGGTCGACAGCGTCTTCGAGTTGGACTGTTACAATTTGTAAGTTGTTAATGGTTATACAAGCAGTGGACATGTTGTCACCAACCTTGTTCCTCCGGAGAGATAGATATGTCCTCTTCCTCGGATATGGCATCGATCTCAAGCTCCTCTGGATGCGAATCAGACTGATAGTCATATAGTTATATGCGCATGAGGATTACGTGCCCTCAATATTCATGTTTCTGACAGCACGGTGACGAGACATTATCTAAACCCAGAAATTGCTATTCGACCTTGTAGCTTCAGCCTAACAACTTGCAGTCTTGTGTCACAGATGAATAAGCACAAGTTGGGAGAGCCACAACTTCAAGTTCCACGAGTTAGTTAGTACTATGTAGCGATGCGCGGAAACCAAACCAAGCTGCAGCCCACGTGACTCTAAGTAGAGTTGGCATTAATATTGCCGAATTCGTTCAGACAACTGGAGAACAAACGCTGACGGGTAATGATGTATCAATGGTAATAATGTATTGCGGAGGCATAAATCCGGGTGTATGGAATAAAAACCGGCGTGGAATGTGTGACTGTGATGACGGCAGACGATGAATCGTTATAAGTAACCGATGAAGGAGTGAGGCAGGATCGTGACGGGATGGGATTAATTTCTACGGACGAAATATGATATTGTACGCGGCAGTGCAGCCTGAGATGATGTAACGAGCGGCGTGTTGATAGACGAGGTGCATTGAAATGAGGTATGAACATGCGAGGAAAGCGAGGGGTTATTACTGATAACGAAGATAGTAATGTCAGATCGCAGGAACGGAAACCATTGGTTGTCCGCAGTGAAAATATCAACACCGGAGTAAAACTTAGCGACACCACGACGCACGTCGATTATGAAAGAAGATGAAACGTGCCTGAAGATCGTAGATAAAGCTCAGGGCGGCTTCTTGATCCGTAGCTGGTCGTGTCAAGCTTCACATGATAACACACTCCTTCGCATCCTCTGCTTGTGCCTCTGCCATACCTCGTCCGCGGATGCCCATCTCCTGGAACGTCGCGTACTTAGGCGTCCCCGACTGGGAACCTGCCGAAGAAGGCAGAGTCGTTGGCCCTCCGCGAGGGGAACGCCGCTGAGGAGGTGCAAAGCCAGCAGAGCTGGGATGCCCTCGTGTGCCACCAGGTGGGCCAAAGTGGGTCGGCGAACCTGGAGCAGAATATGAATCGGAAACTGCACGCCCGGTCCCGGCCGTAACTGGACTTGAAGGGGCCGAGATAGGCCCCGAGTCAACCAAATTGAATCGCTGTCTATCCGGAAACTGTTGCTGCCCCGCACTTGACCAGCTGGAAGACCTGGGTAAAGGCGAGAGCGTCCCCGGGTGTCCTAATGAGTCGTGGCGCGGCTGCGAATAACCTTGTTGCTGGTGATGAGATTGCTCCGACACAGGTGTATCAGTCCGAAGAGACGATTGCCGAGGGGAGAATTTGCGTCCTTGCGGTTGATGAAGTTGAGGACTGTGCTGCCTCGAGGTCGAAGTCTGTTTTCTCTGATTCGTGAACTCACTTAGACGAATGCTATATCATGGCAGTAAACAGAAAAAGAAAGGCTACCTCTTCGTACCATTCCGCTGAATTTAATGCCGCTCTTTGCGTTCCAATATCCTCCTCGCGTTCGAGCTCCCTCGCGAGGTCACTACTTGACACGAGACGCGACTCTGGTGCAGGCTCTTCTGCAATTGCGCCTCCTTGCACAGGACGAGCGGGGTGTTCGATCACACCATGCAGGCTTTGTACTCTCGAGTATGGGTTCTCGTTTATTGACGAGGATGTGGACAATTCTCGCTCTAGCCCAGTCCGACTACGTCCCGGTGTATTAGTATCAAACTCCGGGTCTGATCGAAATGCTCCGGAAAATTCAGGAGAGCCCATGTTCGTCCGATTATCGTAGGGGCAGAGAGGTTAGAGCCACGTCGAACGATTCGGAGGGGGGTAAAGTCGAAACCGGCTTGGCGATTCAAGTTTAAGCGTACTTGTAAGTAGCACTTTCTCACGCATGCTAAACGACGCAAACTCGCTAACCACCCTTCATGCATGACAAAACATATGTCGTCGAAAATAAGAACTGTCGCGGATTTTGTTTTATTTAATTCAGTAAGAACTCATTTCAATAAAAACAAAGCGACACATACGCGTACGCAAGTCCGTTTTTCCGTGGTCGCAAGGTCGTATACGTAGGGACATGGGTATTCCTGCAAACTGGATGTGATTTCAGTTGCTGTCATGATTCATCAGCAGCCGTGAGACGTTGCTGACAAATTTCGTCTTTTCGTCTTTAAGTACTTAGTTATGTCGGCTTCTTTTTCATAGCCAACGCTCAACTCGACGCGGTAACACTAACAATTACGAAGGCCATGTTCAATATCTTACGTGCTGCACGCGTCAACGGCGCCTCCCATCGTGTAAGGCTCCAGCTGGGCTCATTTCAATATCAATGTGTTTGTCTTAATACGTACACTTGCAGCTCTTTTCAACAACGGCGTCTCGCAACCACGACCTCGCCAAACTTGTTCTTATTGGTCGTCTCGGGAAGGATCCCGAGACGAGATACACGTCGTCCAACAAGGAATATCTCTCGTCAGTTATCCTGTCGTTTCTCTGTAACCCGAGCTCACAGTAACGTCGTGCGGTCTTCGTGCAGATACGTCGTGGCAACTACGAACTATCCTCCACCTCCTGCCAATGCCGACGGCTGTACGTCGTTTTCTTGCTTGGCATTGTCCTACCTATCTCACCCTCTATTTGTGGCCATAGCACGAGAATCGGGTCGGACTTCCTGGCACAGCATCCTGTGCTTCAGCCCCGGCAGCTTTGACTACTTACGTACCCTTAAGAAGGGCGCACACGTCTATGTAGAGGCAAACTACGAACTCCGTGAGGCGGATCAGACAGCGGACCCCAGCACGCCCCATGGACAGCGACAGATCTTCTTGCGTCACGGTAAGTGCTTCGTATCCCTGCGGAAAGTCTGTTACCGATTTGTTCGGGGCAGATTCGCTTAGACTGCTCAAGAATAGTCCCAAGGCTTCGTCGGACGCTCAGTCTGATTCCCTTGAGTCCTCGGATTCCTATTAGTTCGTACTGTCTGGAGTATCGTATGTTTAGTTCCTACTTAATTTCAAACAATCTTACCTTTCCTATCAAATATACTTCCGTTATTATTACACCGAGTGTGTTATGTCGGGATGAATACTATGCAAACTGCATTTTCTCTGGTGCCGAATTCTCCGAGTAAACTCATAAATTTCGCGCCCAGCCACAGAACCGCGCCCATACTAAATATGATTACTGCCTGCGCCTCGCCTAAGCATTCTATCGCGTGGTTAAGACAAAGCAGTGACCCATCGTTAATACCTATGTTTACTAATGACCAGGTGAAAAGCACCGGTTTTCAGAAGAAATATATTTACGAATGCCAAGCGTACAACGCGGTTTCACGTGTAGAATTCTTATCAATCCTCGTAGCCGTTTGGCTCGAAGGGCGACTCCGTACGGGCGCGCACAGGGTAGGCCGTCCCTGCCGCATGATGCTGCACCCATTCCTTATCGAAGCGAAGGAAAGGAGGATGATGAACAATGAACAATGTTGACACACGTGTATGAACAAAATACTGCTATCGTACCATGCTTCCGCGTCGACCCATAGAATGGGACTCCGTCAGCTCCTCTCCTTCTCTCGCCTTAATATTAAATGTTTTGGCGAGATAATCTCGTATTGAGTTGACGACGAGCTGGATAATGGAAAAGTCAAGACAATAACAACTCCAACCGTGCAAGGTAATGCACATACTCGATGGTCGTCGTAACTAGAACCCCCATAGGCAGCAACGATAGCTATTGGGCATATAAGGGAATTCTAGACAGCCGGTAATGAGATATATTCCTTGTGTTCAGTGTTTGCAGTTGCAGTCATCACCTGAAGCCATATAGGAAAGGCTTAAAAAAACTTTACATATCAACTGCAACGAATGGTGGTCGGCGGAAGCAAAACTTACCGCCACCGTTTACACTATAGTCACCCCGGATCCCGATATCCTTCGGGGTTTTCCCTGTAATGCCCAATGAGTGCTGCGCCACATGATTATTCCGCCCCGCATGTGGCTTCGCGCGTACGCACCCATCGCACAGATACCCTTTTCGACGTAGTAGCTTGAGTGGCCCGTGCGCCGCACGACGTTGATCATCCCCTCAAGACTTGCCCATGCATCCAAGCTAACATCGCCAAGACTGGTCCCACTACCGAGTTCGCCGACGGTGCAAGAGAAGAGCGAGTGTCCTGCGATGGTCTGTATCGAAATGCAAAGACCCCGGCCTTTCGCTGCATGTCGGGAGGACCCACGGAAACGTTTGCGAATTGACAGCCCGAGGGTGACCGCGTCGTTCGACGAGAAAGCGGGGAAGCGATATGTCGTCTCCTCCGATATAGTCTGTGCGGCCAACTCAGCGTCGGATGGTGTGACTTGAGAGTGCGAGTAGAGTCCGTTAAACATGGTGCCCTACGTCACGTAATAGTAAAAGTCCGTGGACAGGCCACAGGGGTCCAAAAAGATACAAGTCGAGCTGGAAAGGCAAAAGAAAAAAAGGTATGTGAAAAGGGGGCTCAGAGGAATAGATGTGAGGGCTGCGGGGTATGCATGCCCAAGAGCTTCCGGACAAGAAAGAGAAGGTGTGCAAACGGACGTTATACACGCGGCACGGTAGCCAAATATTACTAGTCAAGTGATGGACGTCGACCATAGTTCTTCGTGGGTTTGAGGCTTTTTAGAACAGCTACAACAGCGTCTATTTGCTTGCGGCGGATGCAGAAGCTCGACGGCGGCTGTCGCAGCTGTGCCAAAGCTCTTGAGCGCGTCAGGACCGCCGACGTTACTTGTTTTGTTCCGTTCATACCACCGACGCCCGGACCATTCATTGCGTTTGCATCGTCATGGAATTCTTCAACGATGTTGGAGGAGATCCCTCCAGACCGTCTCTGTTTGAGCTAGTCGCACAAGAGCAGCTGCGGGACCTGCTTCAACCAGCTTTGAAGTATGTATTGTCGGTGCGTAACCATTCTGCAGTAACACCGCTGCGGACTCGAGCGAAAGCGACCTTGCTAGGTATTCGCACAAAGATACCCTCGATACCTCCTGCGGATCGTCAATAAACATGAAGAGTTTTACGCGCTGGTGATGCTATTCGTTGAAAGGCATTACTTGCGGACACACGGTAAGTTAGCTAGAGGATTCCGTCGAAGACGGTCGTTAAGTTCTTTCTCGAGTAGCTGCCTCTTTTGCGGAGAACTTCTACGGCCTCAAAAGACAACGCAAACCGCTGTATGAGACTGAACGCACAAAGCTGGCCGTCGGCAATTCGGTAGCAGGGGCACAGTTGAGGGACCGGGACATACATCGGTCTCTATTTTTCTTGGTATGTGTTATATATATATATACCACATGGTTGGCCTACTGTTTCTGATTCCTTATCCAGGTTGTTGTGCCTTACCTGCGTGCAAAAGCGCAAGATTATTATGAAGCACTTGGGGGCGGTGTAGACCCGAATCTATTTGAAGAGGAACAGTCGCCTAGGGTTTCCTCAGAAGATGTACGGATCTGCTTACAGCTCATTCGCACTGTCACGACTAACTGTGCTTTAGACCATTCCCGGCTGCCTGCGCATGGCTTACAAGAAGGTCTATCCTTGGCTGAATATGAGTTTCGAGGTCTGGATGATGTGCTACAATATTGCATATCTATTTGATCATACAGCTTATTATCGTCCGTGGTTATCGTGGATTGGTATCAACCTCAGAAGACTTGGGCCAGATGACACTGTAAAAAAGTCGACTGTATCTACGATCGTACGAGTTTACTGACACAACCTGACAGCCTACACAAGAGGCGGCTCGGGGTATGAACGTACCTCCGTCTGCAAGAAACATCTTGTCGACTCTTCGGCGACTCCTCTGGCGATCCCCCCAACTAGTCCTTGACTCACTGAAAGTGCTCTTGCCGTCCGCTATATTTTTTATTAAATTCCTTGAGTGGTGGTACTCGCCCTCTTCACCTGCGCGAACTGTCTCAGCACCACCGGCAGGCCCGCCGATCCCGCCTCCAAGGATTTTAAAGCCTCATCCTCAAGGCGTGCCCTTCGATCGCACGAAGTACGGGGAGTGTCCGTTGTGCACTGGACCGATCGCAAATGCGACGGCCTTGCCGTCGGGGTATGTTTTTTGCTACCGATGCGTGCACAAGTATGTAGAGGAGAACGGCAGGTGTCCAGTCACACTTACCGCGGCGCATACATGGCAGCTGCGGAAGATTCTAGTATGATATCTTAGACGTGTACTTATGTCTGTAGACTGTAAGGTTAATAGTGATTATCGTAGCCAATCGGCTCAAGGTTCCGGATGCGGCCGTTACTAGCAATGGTACTGGACTTTCCATCGACGACCACTGTTAGAATGCACGTTCGTGCCAGTGTACAGCCGGGAACTGCAACTGGCTGCAATCAGCTCAATGCTCGGATGCCGTCAAATTTAAACCATCATCTCTGACAAGCTCGTCTAGTCCGTCGACGGCGCTCGGAAAATGAAGGTCGTATCTTACTCTTATTTAGTCTGAGTTTAATCTAAGACGGGTTTCCCGCTTCGCAGTTCGGGAAGCAGATCCTTGCAGAGCAGATTCCCGGATGGTCACAGTACTATCTCGACTACAAGGGCCTCAAGAAAATTGTCTCCTCGCTCGCTCCGGGACATCCAGGCGCGGAGAATGGAACGCTCGCACTTGACCAACGACAGACGGCAATCCAGTCGCAGGACCAGGCGCTCGAGTTACTTCCCGATGCATATATGCCTGAGGAACATCCGGAAGGAGAGCTACAAGACGGCCAGACGTTGGCCTTGCTGTCCGCTTCAGGAAGGGATGAAGATAGAGGACCCGACTTTCAGGAGCATAAGACCGCCTTTTTCTTTAAATTAGAAAGGGAATTGGAAAAGGCGATTGTCTCCCTTCGTAATGAAGCGAAGGGCCTTCTAACACAATCTTCTTTCTCTGTAGATCAATTCGTTTTACCTTCAAAAACAGGCTGAGCTTAAGCTGAGGCTGGAGACTTTGCTCTCAAAGAGGATGACTGCTGCTACAAGGATCCTTCCTGACGCAATCGACGCCACCCCTAAGGACCACGTCGAGTGGAAGGCTGTTGAGGAAGGGTTTCGCCTATTAGAACGTGATTTAGCGAAGCTCCAGGTACTTTTTGCCATTCGATCTCACGGGATCCCTGTTATTGATAAAGAACTAGCAATTTGTAGATATCAACGCAATCGGTTTTCGGAAAATATTAAAAAAGTGGGACAAAAGATCGAAGTCTACTACAAAAGAGCTGTATCTCTCTCGCCAAGTGGAGGTGCAGCCCGTTTTCAACCGACAGCTTATTGGGGAGCTGTCGGATATAGTAACACAATGCCTTCTTGACCTTACAGATCTGACAATTGGCTTGAGTAGCGAGGGATCCATGGTTAATATGATATTCACTCATCAGATGGCGCTTGAACGTAGCTCGCGGATGGGGCCGTACCATGACCTGGAGACCAAACTTCACAACGCGATCAAGTCTGCGGACGAACGCTCCATCCAAGAACTTGTCCAACAGTCAGACGCCCTTCATGATCAACCGGGGGGTAAGATGCACGTCACGCGCATCCTATGGAAAGCTGTAATAGATGCACCCCAGTCTCTGGCAGATTTGATACTGTCTAGTCCATCGATTACGTTCGACTTTCATTTTATTGATGACATTAACGGCCGGACGTGCCTGCACGAGGCCGCAATAAGCGGGGAGCTTCGTCTTGTCGAATTATGTATCTCAAACGGCGTGCAGGTCGATCGAGCAGATGTCTATGGTAGGATTGCGTTCTCCGAAAAACCTAAGTACTCTGACGCATACTTTATTAAAAGGGAGAACGGCGCTTCACTACGCCGCAATGAATCTTCATGCGACGATTTGTGACAAGCTGATTAGTGTTGGCTTGGGGACTTCATCGCTGGATATGGACAACTACACTCCGCTGATGTATGCCGTCCTCAAAGGCAACACAGAATGCGTTCGGATCCTTCTCGACCAAGGTCGTGCCGATGTTGGACCACCTGCTGCTGCAAATGATTTGATTCCACTTTCACTGGCGTGCCGTGTCGGACACATTGACGTGGTGAAGCTCCTCTTGCAACGCGGCGCCAGGAGCATACCGAACACGAATGGAGAATACCCAATTCATATAGCTGCACGGGAAGGATATGCCGATATCTGTCGACTGCTGCACAACTACGAGGGCTGGGACGCGCCGGACAGGTACAATGAGTGGACCCCTTTGTTTCATGCAGCTAGAAATGGGCATGAGTCTTGCGTTCGCGCGTTGTTAGAGCTTGGCAGTCGGGTAGGAGTGACTGACGAGACCGGAAAACAAGCGGTTTTCTACGCTGCTTGGTATGGACATCCCAAATGCGTAGGACTGCTCCTCGAGGCTGCCTCCAGATCATCTGTTGTTGGAGGCCGAATAGGATTTACTCCTCGTATCCTGCCAGCATCAAGAACGGAGAGTTCGGTAGAGACAGACTTGGATACGATTCCCTCGCTATCTCTCCCCCCGCCTATCATGCCTTATCGAGTCTATGGCCACAATTTCCTTGATAAGGCATCCTTAGTTCATGTCTCCTTCGGACACCCATTTTCACGCATGTCGCAAAATAACACGGCTGTTCACTTGACTCCTCGTATTTTGGGGGATTCAACCACTCAGTACCCACTGGCCTCGCCTCTGTTCAAACTTGTCATGACTTGTAAACCTGACATCACCGCTGCCCCGTACAGTGTTTCTATTCCTATTCGCGATGAGCGGGATTTCTTCATCTTCCAAACGACGAGCTTGGAGAATATGTCGCTTGAGTTCTCTATTTACCCTAATTTTGGCACGAAAACCATCGGTCGGGCAATTGCTTCAGCTTCCATGCTACAGAGCAACGCCGGGTCCTCCTTTGATCTCCCCATCCTCGACCACCATCTTCATGTGATAGGAGAAGTAAGCATACCGGTTCAGTTCTAGTATCCTGGGCCTACTGACAGAAACAATAAGGTTCTATTTGAGGTCACGATCATCACCCCGTTCAAAGGTGTTACCCTAGAAATCGGGGGTGCCGTGGAAACATACTGGAAATCATTGGCGACGCCCTTCACTGTTCCGATGCTAAAACCGCCGTCGCGGATGGCGCAGCCTTTCAGGACGCTTGGTTCAGCTTCCACGTCTCCCTCAAATCGCTCCTCTGGTTCTAACGGTCATACAATCATCCTTTCGTCACTGGTTGGTGACTACGTTCATCTTACAATTCAAGTCACGCGAGATCTGCAGCCCATCGTCTTTAATAACTGGCGGCTTCCTGTAACGGAGTTTGACCTGGGCGTCTCCGACGTCACTCTCGCTCAACTGGAAGCCATCTCTTTGCGGTCCGGTGTTGTAATCGACTCAGAGAGACACAAATTCTCCACGCCACCAGAATGGTATAATATTTTATCCAGCTCCCTATTTTCGCTGCGAGACGTAATGAAGGTGAAAATAAAACCTCGATCTTTTTCACTGTTCGAAGCTAAAAAAGAAGTACTTTAGATCCTTCCTCCTTCCCTCGGAATTTACCTAGACCTTGCCTTATCGCCTAAAGCTTTACGGAGGCGACAGATGCCTAATCATGGCCATCCGCTCGATCCCGATAACTTCGTGGATTCCGTACTCAAGGCTGTATACCAGAGTTCGCCACAACAGCCCCGTCGCCGTATAGTATTTAGCTCGTTCAGCCCGGATATCTGTGCCGCCCTGAATTGGAAGCAGCCTAATTGTAAGAAGCACTAAAGCTTTTGTCTTCCTTCTTAGGGTTCGGCGCTGAGTTCCGATAATAGATCCTGTGTTTCTGGCATCTGAATGCGGCATGCAGAGCGGTTGCCCTCCGAGTCCCACCGCGTTAAGTCCGGATGATGTGGACGACCGTCGTTTGTCAAGCATTGGGGCGGCTGTTGACTGGGCGAAGACGAACAACCTTCTTGGGGTTGTCTTCGACGCGGGACTTCTTGTAAGCCGTTTTATTTTTTTTATCGGGTTTACATTCTCACCGGCATGTAGCTTAAGGTCCCGTCGCTCATTCAAGGAGTGAAGGACATAGGATTGCTCCTTGGGGTGTACGGACAGCCCGACCAGGCTGTATCACTCACCAAATCGACCGACACGGACGCTACTCTCGTTGACGCCTTCATTCAAGATGGTGTGGTCCGTTTCCTAGATCACTCTTCCCGGGGGTTGTTTTGAGTAAACGAGCATGCGCAAGCAGCCTTCTTTGCTGGCCGTAAGTATGATACAAAGCACATAATTTATTTTAGTTTTAGCGGAAAAAGTAGTTATATGTGTGGGTTGTCTTTTTGCTTACAGTGGTGGTTTAGTGTATGAAAGAGAATTCTTACAGAGGGGAAAATAAACTCAAAACTAGTAAACAACGGTATGGGACGAAACGACAGCAGAATAAAGTAACAGACAAACAGTAGGGGCCTTACAGAGCAAGTGGTGCTTGATGCAATTGTCAGTGAGAGACATCGAGACAGCACGCATACAATAGAATAAGCCACAAGATTTGGGGAAAGTAGCAGCATGTACTTGGAACCATTTCAACAAACAGTCGCACGATAGAGGGACGCATAGTGCGAATCTGGACGCGACATAAGCTCTTCGTGTGTCCCAAACTCGCTTATACTCTAAATCGTTCATTAGATAAATAGCGAATTTGTGAGAAAAACACGTGTAAGACTTACCCCGTTTTCGAACATAGCGATCTTATCTGCCCGCCTCGCAATCGAGAGCTGGTGGGTAATCATGATCACCGTCTTGGTCCTTGCACCCGTTCGTGGGTCTCGGCAGAGCGTATCTACCATTTCCAGTACGTTGTTTTGAGCATGTGCATCAAGATGCGATGTTGGTTCGTCAAGAAGTAAAAGATCCGCCGAACGCGCCCGCATGAAGGCACGGGAAATGGCTAGGCGCTGCCACTGAAAACGGAGGGGTTTACAATCACTTCGAGGTCTATTCAAAAATATGAATGTACAGACCTCCCCACCAGATAAGCCCTGCCGTCCGTTCTCCACTTCGCCGCCCCCGAAAGGAATATCCCCGAATGCGCCCATCCCCAACCCCATACATTCCAAATTCGTGTCTAGACCTTGTGGCAATGACTTTACTAGCCGTCCGGCGCCCGCCCGCACAGCAGCCTCGTGGACCGCCTGATCTCTAAACTGACTGCGTATATTCCCAATACCAACATTCTCACGGACAGTCGCGTTGAGTTTTGAAAAAACCTGAAACAATGCCGTGACATGCTGGTGATAATCCGCAGGCATGAGACGGCGGATGTCAACGCCATTTATCAGTAGCTGTGATGGCTTGTCGGGTGACGAAGAGGCATCGAAATCGTATATCCGGAGGAGAATATTAGCAAGAGTTGATTTACCTATATAGATCAGAACGGCCAAAATTCAATTTGACTCTTTCTTTAGTTACGAAGAACACTCACCAGACCCATTATACCCGACTATAGCGAGGGTTTCGCCGGCCTCTAAAGTGAAGCATACATTTTTCAACGTCGGCTTTGTATTTCCTGGATATGTGTACGAAACATTTCTACGAAAACGATGTCAGCATGTTTTACCACCTCACATAGTCAAGGATGGATGGTATTTTAGTCCACAATAACTAGATATTCGTGCCAACACTCAGTCAAAGAACCCGCTCGTCGGGGTTTCCGACAAAGTCTAGTCATTAAATGTGGCCAAAGAAGTTGCTTACCTAGCTTCGATTTTCATGCCTTTGCCTGTACTCTCGTATTTTACAGTCCTCTGAGGTGAAGGACTGAGACGAGGCTCAATGCTCGTTGCAGCAAAAAATGCACCCATAAAAAAGACAGACTGGAAGGCGCGCTCGCAAGAGGTTGCCAGTGACCGAGCATTAAAAAGGAGCGAATGCAAAGAGGCACGATAAAGCGCAAGAGAGCCAAGAGAAGTGGAAGAAGTGTATAAGAAGAAGGGCAGCTGTGAGTTCGTGAGTTTCTCGCAATAAATACGATTAAAAGAGGAAATAACTGACATTTTGGAGCAAAACTAGCATTTCGGAAACGTTTGTCTGGGTTAACAACCATCTTAAGCCAGTCCAGAAGCTCATACTTGAGCTCAGGTTGCTTTGTTGTGTCTCTAAGCCGAGAATGCGCTTCCGTGCAGAGGACCACGATTTCAAAATCCAAGGAGCGAGCCCGAAGAGAACTACCTCGGCACGAAAAGGTTCCCCATGCGCCATTGAGCGCATGCGTTCTGCGCGTTCGACTTCCCGCGCTTCCGCAGGAGTATAAAGTGCATCCGCAGGATTGTCTCCATTCACGGAAGATGAAAAGGGAAGGCGGGGGAGACAAGAGGCAATTAGTGAGAGGGCGGACGGCAGGAGTAAGATGCCAAGGAGGGGCAGGTGTGGGGGCGAAGGTTTTTCTGAACGCTCCGAGGGGAAAAATGGGAGAAACGAAAATGTTGATATTCCCGAAGCAGAATAGAGAACGAAAAGTTGGCTTGCGAGTTCTGCAACAGAGGATAAGACCCGCACGAGATCGAGAGGCGAAAAAAGTCCAAAGCCAAAGCCAAGGCCCGTAAAGGAGCGGACGAATAGATCAGATTCATGTAGAAGGTCGCGTATCGTCGGATCGGCTAGGGTCGGCAAGTCAAGACGAAGACGTTGTTCAAGTTGGCGCTGTTCCATCAAAAAGCGCATGGAGCCATGGACTATGCCCTCATTGTGGTTCCTGTGAAATCGATTTAACCCCCCAAAATTAGAAAATAAACATGAGGGGAAAACACTAATGCTCACGCCATTGCGTCAAAGAGTGACTCAGCAAGCATTCGAAAACCTTCTCTGACTACAAGACGACCGAGCCGCGCAGAGGGGAAATCTCCGGACGAAATCAGCTTCTGAATCTTAGGTTTGTCCATTGTGTCAGCGTTTCTGTACGTCTTAATTAAACATCAAAAATGCCTGCCTCGTCTAAAATTAAGGCTTGGGAGTAGCCTCGAAAAGCAGGCAAGAGACCTCTTATAATAGTGAGGCATACGAGGACAGCCGTTCGAATGGGGTTTAAGCCACACAGGAGAACTAGCATGTCCATAAATGTCGTCTGTAATATTGTAAGGGCCAAACGGAGGTTCACGAAGGAGCACTTTCGGTGGGAGCCCGGCTGAAGATGGAGTCTCTCGCATTTCCCTTGTGCACCGGCGTCGGTAAGGACGGGTCTGGACGCATTCCAGGCATCAAAGAGCGACATAGGCTGCGGGTCCGGACTGCAGTCCGAGACGTCTTCGTCCTGGTCGAGAAACGGCTGCGAAAAGAGGTGTTCACAGCTAGCTGACTTTGGAGTAAGGCGGGCGAGGAGGGGGGAGCGAGAGGCTCTGAGGAGAAGCATGGCGGGGGGCGGGATAGAGGCAGAGCAAAGGCGGAATGGAGTATTTAAGGGCAGGCATGGTTGAAGACTGAAGCCCGAAGACTTGGGTGATTTTTGTTAATTGAGGGAGTCTCAAAGGAGCCCGTATGCTGGTCGTTAGTTGGCATTTAGAGCCGGGCGACCTCTTGTGACACACGTGTAACGGCACTACCATATCCGGATGCATATGTAAGCAGATCTCTTACCTCTTCTAACCTTTTTTTTCCTCGCCCTCAGTAGATAGATTCACTTTTGACTCTATAAAAATGGAGGGTCACGACGCCGTTCTTGACTCTCTCGCAAAACTTCGCGTCCACGCCGAGCAGTCCTCGCCTGATCCACATGAACATCCTCGAGGTGGCAAGCTCAACAACTCTGCTGATGACCAGCCAGAACACCAAGAACACCAAGAACAGAGCCCGGCGTCAACTTCAGTGCTCTCAAATGTGGAACAACAGCATGTCCAGCGCGAGGGCTATGGCTTCCGTCCTCTCTCAGGCTCATCTACTCCCCTTATGGCTAAAGGCACTCAGTCTCCACTTCCCGACCCGAACGGCCTTGGCTGGCCCGCGAAGTCTACACTGTCCCGCCTCTACTCTACCCCTGCAGAGCGAGCTGCGCGCGAGGAAAAGCTGGCTGGCGCTGTACGCACTCTTCTTGAATGCATCGGCGAGGACCCCGAGAGGGCCGGCCTCAAGCGTACGCCAGAGCGCTATGCTCAGGCTCTCATGTGGATGACACGCGGGTATGAGGAGCGGCTGGCAGGTGCGCATCTCATCTCGCCTCGCTCGTCCCTTAGAAACACACAAATAACCCACCTCTTTTCCTTGTTGGTCCAGATGTGATTAATGACGCAATTTTCCCCGAAGACCATGAGGAGATGGTCATTGTCCGCGACATTGACATATTCTCGCTCTGTGAACATCACCTCGTGCCGTTTACCGGAAAGGTCGGTCTTTTATATCTTTCCCCCGCACACCGCCTTTAGATTCTCCGATGATCGCGCTTCTCTGTGTTGCTTTCAATTATACTCTGCTGTGGCCCCCTTTTTATCCATCTTTCTCGCTTTCCGCACTCCCCCCGTTACCCGTACACGCTTTGTCCTACCGTTTCACAGCCTCAGGAATCAAATGTGACTGGTGATCCATTCACTCACACGTATACACCCTAGATAACCATCGCTTACATTCCGAGGAAGCTTGTGCTTGGACTGTCAAAGCTCGCTCGTATTGCCGAGACCTTCAGCCGGAGGTTACAGGTCCAGGAACGTCTCACCAAGCAAATTGCCATCGCTGTTGAAGAGGCTATTAAACCACGTGGCGTCGCAGTTGTCATGGAGGCTACGTATGTCGCACCACTTATTTCGTAACCCCGATACCACGCCTCCTGCAGGGCCCTTGTGATTGTTTCACAATTTTGGATTTCACTTACTAACGGATCAATTATTCGTATGTAGACATCTGTGCATGACGATGCGAGGCGTGCAAAAGCCTGGGTCTGCGACTATTACGTCGTGCATGCTTGGTTGTTTTCGCACGCAACAGAAGACTCGCGAAGAGTTCCTGACTCTAATGAATTCCAAAACGCGGTAGTGCTCGTGCTGTCTGTGGACACTTCATTGAGGAAGTATATTGGTTTTAGCTCCTCTGCGAGCATTTAGTCGAGCACTTTCGAGCTTCTCCGGTATTTTATCACCACCCCACAACCTAGCCCAGGATCCAACTCCATCACGGACAACGGGAGAGCTGATAGCTTAAATCCGACGTGTTAATTCTGCACTGCCTCAGCGACTCACTACACACGATTCAACTCGCCATCGACTTTCCACTTCTTCTCGTCTCGCACAATTTCATACCAGTTTCACACAATCTATTTACAAAAGAAGGAAAGGGCATGGAATGTATCGAATGAAACTAGGACACGGACGGCCCGTGAAGCAAGCCTGCAGTTTGTAATCTGTGTATACACAGTGTAATTTTGTGTACAATAACGCTGGCTTAATTATTCGAATTGTTGCGGCTGGAATCGGCGGATGGAGAAGCTCTTGTGAACCTTATGTATTCTCCAGCTACATTCTCTCGTTTGTGATTGGGTATGCGAAGTGCACAGGTTGGAGGCCCATGCACCGAGCGCGCACCCACGCATCGGGTTCTCGAGATATAAACACGCTGTCTGCAGATTCGGGATCGGAGATAGCTCTCTCGGCAATGTCGACCTTTGATTGTAATTCCTTCGGGGCGTGTTTGCAGCGCGGCCGCTCATGTCCTGGTGAGCCGTAGTTGACCGAGTCCATGGGAACCCCGTTTCGAGGAGAGATGCTATTTTGACGAAGTTCAGCGTTACGGGGCTGCCAACGCTGCAGACACGGCCATCTTGGAAAAGAAGGCAAGGCACCTCGGCTGTAGGCTGTGTGCCGAGCACATCCCTTCGAAATGCTCGACTTGTTGAAAAAGGTTCATTTACATATCTTGGGCCGTGAACCTTAGCGGGTCCCTTCCCTGTCTGTGCTACCTACAAGTGGGCGGCTTGCAGAAACAGCCTCGTCCTGTGTCAGGCGAACTCTGGCGAAGTTAGTTGTAACGGCGAGTGCGAGGCAGACGAAGAGGCTTGCAAACGCCTACGGGCGTGTTATTACGGCGCATCGAACATGCTGCAAACGCGCGCGGGTAGAAGCGCCAGGCAGGTCCATGTTTAGCTCAGGTAAAGAGATCAGCACGATCTGCGGGCCCAAGCACACCCTTCTCTTACGAAAACACTCCGTTCAGCTGAGCTTTGCAGCCGCTTAGTGAGAGCTGGATGTATCAAGGTACTATGCGAATTGCTGAGAAAAGACTATTGCAAACAAATATTGGAAGTAAAGGAAGAAGAAGAAAACTGGACTCCTCCAAGCCACAACGATCCTCATTTGGGCAGACCACTCAGCGCCTTCCTCGCTAACGCACTAGAGCCCCCGTCCCCGCCATACCGATTGCGTTGGATGCGTGGCCTTTTGGTCATCCCAAGCGGCTGTGAGGCATTGCTCCCACTCAGTGGCGTGTCCAACAGAGTGTCCCTTTCACGTTCGGACATCGTGCGTTTCCGCCCGTCAGCATACTCTTCACGTCCGAAGGCACCCCCTGGCGGTGCTCGCTCGAAGGGGCCTCCAGGCCCCGAGTCAGCAGGCCCATTGCTGATGCGGTCGCGAAGGCTTCCGGGGGTGGATGGGAGAGACGCGGCTCCATTCAAATTACTGCCCCTCCCCGGACCGTTCTGAAGGGCTGGCGCAACTTCCCTGTTGGTCTTCCACTCCCTTTCGCCCCTCTCTGGCCGGTCCCCTCTATCCGCTCTGTCCCTCTCACCTCTGTCACCTGTTCTGTCGGCTCTATCAACCCTATCGACCCTGTCAATACGCTCGCTTCTCTCGGGCCTGTCAGTGCGAAGCCCTCGGTCCCTCTCAGCGCGGTCCCTTTCGAAGTCACGATCTCGTTCACGGGCAGAGGGAATCACTGGGGAAGCATCACCACGTCCGCTGTGACGCGGTGATGCCGCAGCCATCGCGCGAGGGGCAGAAGGGGGAGGGACGACGACTTTCGGAACGGAGGAGGTGGGAGAGGGTTCGCTCCCGCGCAGGCGGTCAGGCTGCCAAGTAGCGATTATCAAGTTAAAATACGTATAAATGCGTGTGATCGATAAACCTCACCTTATCTCCCGATGCATTTTTAACAATGGTTTCACCCTCAGGTGCATCACGTTCCTTCCGCCGTCGGTCAGATTCGCGTGCCCGTTCACGGCTGGAATCTTTCTCAGACGGACGACGGGAGCGTTCGTCGCGATGACCTTCCCTTCGTGAGCCGCGTTTCGCACTACGATCTGGCTGAAAGGGGGATTATATGAGCACAATAATTGCAAAAATTACAACAATATAAAAGCACACCTCATCATCTGCAGGTCGTCTGCGTTTCCCTAAAGTATCATCAGAATGTGCTGAGCTTGCGTGATTGCGATGCCGTGAACCGTCTGGTCGGACAGGCAGACCGTGTTCGGATTGATCTTCCGCCTCCTTCGCCGCTCCAGGCGCTTTCCTTTCACGCTCGCGCTCTTTGTCTTCACGGCGGTGGCGATCACGTTCTCTATCACGGTCTCCCCTGTCGCGTTCCCTGTCACGATCACGCTCGCGATGGGACTCACGGTCTCCACGTTCCCTCTTTTCCCTGTCACGTTCCCGGTCGCGCTCTCGACCCTTGTCGCGATCCGACTCTCTTTCGCGGTCCGCGTCACGCGTACTGCTTCCAGGAATGCGATCACGACCATTGCGTTCGGAACGTCCGTGCGGAACGTCGCGGTGCGCACCACTGCTTCGTTCCGCCCTCGTAGGTACGTCCAAACTCGTAATCCGTTTACTATCCTCCGGTTCTACGTCCGAACCTCGTTCACGCCGACTTCGTTCACGCCTACTTTCACCACTTGTCCTGCTATCGGCGCTGGCATTTCTCGTGCCAGGACGTGATGCAGGCGAAGGTGAACGACGGGCGGGTGAGTGAGTCATCTCGGCGCGAGGTTCACGAGGACTATGTCCTACTTTATCACCACGCCCACCACTACGTGAGCTACGTAATTCTTGGGCCTGCGGCGTTTGGCTAGGCGCAGCCGGTGGTGCCATCGCAGGCTGAATTACGTCACGATCACGGTGACGGGGTGACTGGGACGGCTCCTTTGCTGAGTTGGGTATATCGACGTGCGCTAGCGGTTGAGGCGTGGCTGGACGAGAATGGCCGTTAAGTCCTTGCAATACCTCCTTGCGGAGATCAGGCCTCGAAGGACGGGTCAGATGAGAAGGAGAAGAGGCAGGCGCTTCATCTTTGGGCCTAATAGCAGGGCTGGGGGGAAGAGAGGGAGACTCAATCTGATTTGCCAGCTGTTGATCAACTTGCATTGGCTCCTGGCGATCATTTTGCTCTTTCTTCAGGGTCTCGGAGGGCGCGACTTCGGGGGGTCTGGAATCCAGTCGGTTCCTTTTGACGACCTCAGGCCTAGGGATGCTGAGAAACGGGAGACTAGATTAACAGTTGAACGCGCATGATCATTGCAAAAACAAACTTTTCTAGACCAAGCTTAGCAGTTGAGGAAATTCGCTCAGAGGGACCTGACTTTTCTGCAGCAACAGACGGAAGGTGAGTGCCCCGCGGACCTGAGGGTGGGCCCACTGCATTTGTGGGTGGTACATCACGAGACCTTTCCGCTGGGGTGACCACGGCAGCAGTTGCTGATTTCAGGGGAGCAGGCTACAAATCGAGTTAGAACGGGCAGATCAATATGTATGAAGACGCACCTTTATAGGCTGAGCGTTCCTCGGCATCGCCCATAGCCTTTCCCGCTTCTTCAAACTTGAGGAATAGCTGTATTACAAAGCCGTCAAGATTGTTTTTTTAGAAGAAAATTCGAACGGGACGTACGCCCGTGCTAAGATCTTCAAATCTCCCCTTTCTTCGGACTGAACAAGCCGTTGGATTTCGAGGTCGATGCTCGAGCCCACCACCTCGTTGACAGCGGCAATTGGAAAGACCTCAATAATCTCCTTTAGAACGAGGACGGAGTTGTAAA
Organism: Coniferiporia weirii; assembly: GCA_024195185.1. Lineage (NCBI taxonomy): Eukaryota > Fungi > Basidiomycota > Agaricomycetes > Hymenochaetales > Hymenochaetaceae > Coniferiporia > Coniferiporia weirii. Next base: position 213,670 of record JAKOPK010000002.1, read on the forward strand.
CATGCATAAAATCCCCGGCTTGAATGCAATCGGTAAAGCACTACAGGAAGTCAGTACACGTATCTAGGCTCGCTTCGGGAACAACTTACACGTCCCAATTTACGGTGGCACTTCTTAAGGAAAGACTTGAAGTCCGACCACTTCAGTAAGTCATCTGGAGACGAAGGACCGTCTTTTGACCAGTGGGTCTGCAGACCGGGTAAGAGAGTGGTTGTTGAACCTTCCTTGCGACGATTGCTTGCATCGTATACTCTCTGATCTTTGTGCCAACCGTGAAGGTCCTGTAAGATTCCCTTCAAGAAGCGACCTGACGGAGCAACGTTTAAAGACGCCGTTTTCACATGAGCAAGCAGGTTTACCGTAATTTCTTGCCTCGCTTTCGCTGCACGAGAAAATGATGACCTTCACATGGTCCCCCAACAACTAGCGTATGTATCAGCTGACAGGCGCACTCGCACGAGGAAAGATATAGCTTACTTTATCATAGCACATAAGAGTATGGAAACCGGGGGTTCCCCGCTCATGCAGCGTTCGAATAAGCTTTGCACAATAAACCGCATCCATAGGCGACAGCAGGCATCTTGGTTGGATGCAATGCTCAATCAGGGATTGAATGAAGCCCGCCCCTTTGCCTGCACCGACTTTTTAACTAGTCAGATGCGATTGATCTAAACGCGCATTTTGGACAGCTTACCATGCGAGAACCAGTGCGCCTTTTCTTTGTCCAACCTACCCCCTTTTTCCGTCGTGTATCGGTAGACAGCCTCCTGCGCAGCTTTCTCCTTACGAAGCTCTGAGATCGCACTATTATACCGCTCGCGTTGGGCACGGTGAGCCAAAGACGTCATCCTGGCGGACTTGTCGGTCGAGCGGTCTGCCTGTCGCTGCTTATTGTATATGGTTTCGCCTGTAGCCAGGAGAGTCTTCTCCATCTCCGCATATTTGTCCTTCGGGAAGTAAAGGTCATAACTAGAAAGTTGCCAGAAAGTAAGGTAGAATCCAGGCCTGTTTATTATATGAATTAGCTGGAATGGCTCAAAAATTGTAGCGTTTGCCCTGACCCAATGACATCGTAGGCATTCCCAGGAGCAATCTGCCTGCAATCTTCGAAAAGCGAAAAGAGTTCCGGAACCCACGGGTCCCGATTCGCAAGACAATCAACGCTCGTATCCTCATTTGCGGGAATGTTCTCTTCTTTTCCTTTGGAGTTGTCTGCGCCCACTTCGGCTTCTTGTGCAACGTCGATCTCCATTTTCTCCTGGCTTGTGATACCATTCGATTCCACTTTTGCATTAGGAGTAAGGGGTGAAGACCCATCCCCTTCATTGACAGCAACTGAATTGTTTGATGGCTCACGCTTTGCAGCAAGAGCAGCCTTTAGGCGCTTCTCCACTGCCTCAGCACGTTCGATCTTCTCAGTTTCCTTCGCTTTACACCATATATTGGCGTGCTTCTGTTTAAATTATGAGTTAAACAAGAAATGAGATTTGCTGAATGTGACTCACCGCAATGGCATCGTTGAGCATAGGACGAAATATTTGCATTGCGACAGGGAGGCTCACGCCGTATACGTTGACGAGCTCCGATAATACAGGGATAGTCTTAGTGTAATCATCCATAGAGACTGCGGCCGGCGTTGTGAGGAGATCGAGATATTGGAACAGTACACCATGAGTTGCGTCAAAAAGAGAAGCAATGGATTTCAGATGTGCGTCCTTCGCTTTAAAAATGCAAGCTTGACGTTGCTGTGCGACCTGGACGAGAATAGGAAATGCTAGCTTTGTGTCAATCAGTGTCTTTCCGAGCCTTTGGGGACCCTTTTGCGACACTTCAGAAGCATCGAGGGCAGCACCACGGATATCTGACGCAACAGCTTCGATGCGCAACGTCGGTCCGCCTCCCATTGCCGTAATTTGTGCGTCTGACAAGCTAGGCAAAGGCTCAATTCCGGCCATTTTCAGTATAAGCTTCTCCAGCACGATGATCTCGGATGTCTGGCCGTTGTACAACTGATGGACAATGTACTTCAATACAGGTGAGAGATCAGTGCTATAGCGGCGGAAGAGGGCGCCAGTGAAGGTTGCCAGACCTGTTTTGTGAGTAATCGGTGAGTAATTTCATGCAAATAAAGAATGCAAAGACAAACGTACTTTGCAGCCAGTCCGATGCGTTCGCCCCATCGTCCTTAACCCTATCCTTAAGCGGGTTCGCCAGGGCATCCAGAATGATGAAGACAAGAATGTCAAAGCCCATATTTGTGGCATAGCGCAGTGCCTGGATCACAACATCTGCCAAGTTATCATATGCCTGAATCTGGTTCACTGCGTTTGTAAAAAATATGCACGGATTTGAATGGGCCATCTTCGCGACTGTCCCCGAGAGCGATTCAATTGTCTGGGACGACAATCGGCGCAGAACGCCTTTTGCTTCGCGCTCACGTAGCACTCGCTGTGCGTTGAGCTCTGGACGCGACTTGTATGTCACATCTCTCCATTCGCCGTATAAGCGCCAACGCACTGTGTTGTCGTATTGTTTGAGTATATTCCATACCTCAACAGTGCAGATTGCATTCCCAGGCATCATTGAGAGAGCTGGGAGAAGGTATCGACGTGAGACATTGAGCCAGAATTCTTGTATAGAGTTTTCAGGCTCAAGTATGACTGGCGGTGTCCTCTTCCCCTCTCTGCCATCAGCATCAGCAGATAACTGTACAATTTAAAAAATAAGAATTAATGTAAACTTCATGTTTAAGACAAAAGACTGACAGTTTGTGCGACGTGGACTTTGCCTATTCTGAGAAGTTTAGTGAGAAACAAAGGCTCACGGCTTATATAAATGTGCACAAATTTCATCATTGGCTCAATAACGTCAACGACATCGTCCAAGGTATGGCAGAGCGGCACCAGCTCCGACCAGAGTGGATAAAAAAAGACGAAATCAGTTGTGTGTGTACTAGGCGGCGGGGGCGCACACAAAGTCAATTGTGTCTTTCGCACAGGTGGCGTAAGGACCCCTGCCGATACGTAACGTGCACGGGGTTGCAAAAAGCCAAGACTATGCTCCTTGCCGAACATGCTGGTGTAAAGCGGTGCTATCGATGTCTTGAGGATCTGAAGGAGCAGGTCGGCAAGCTCGCGGTGAACATCAACAAGCCAGGGATAACGGGTCATGAAGGCGAGCGCGGGTCGGAGTAATCCAACAGATAAAAGAGCAGCCACGATCATTGCCTTCTGTGCTGGTGGATCTTTAACTTCCGGAGTAGGTTTCGACTCTGAAGTGGCCGCCTTCTGCTTTGATGACGGGCCTATGGAGGACTCTAACGGCGCAGCCATAGCAAGGAGATTGTTGGATGAAGACCTGATGCGTGTCTGCACGTCATCCAAGTACTTCTGCTCGAGTTTAGGCATGTCCTCGTCGAGGGGACTTAGCTGTGATGAAAAGGAATCAGGCCACATACACAAAATATTAGAATGCGCATTAACCTACATGAGGGTATAGGTCTTCCAGGGTAAGAAACCTTTCACGGATGAGAAGCGCCGCCGTCATAAATAGGCCCTTAGGGCACGCCTCCCGCGTTTCCGGTGACTACATCGAAATAGATAGGTATATGTTGAGAATTGTGGCGTTCTACACAGACTGAGGAAGACGAAGAAAACCAACTTGATAATGGCTGAACTTGAACCCCAGCACCTGGGCAAGCACTTTCGGTTTCCCGTTCGTCTTTAACTTGGATGGCGGGGTATCCGGGCCTTTAGCCGAGTGCTCTGCAAGGAGTAAAATATCGTCTAGACTCCTCCCGCGATATTGATTTGGTTCCGGATCGACTTTCATGCCATCTTGTCTCTCCCAGTCTCTCATCTGCAAGCATTCCCCAGCCCATGGAGAACACGCCAAGAGCGCGAGGAAGAACTGCCAATGTGTGGCAATATTTGCCGAGAACACATCGAGTATAACATCCAAGGCCCTGTTGGGATCGAGGTCGAAATATCCGACTAGGCTCACGACCCGCTCCCATGCCGCAGCTGCTCGAGCACGCACGGCCTGGAAACTTTCCGTCGGGCGCGCTGTTAAGGGCGAGTGTGCCGGCCCAAGACTCCCCACAAGGTCTGTGGTAAGCTTTGTATATCCTTCAGACTGTTCGCGGAGAAGATTGAACTTGTTTTGCTTATAGCTGGAGGTGCATATCAGGAAATATACAACTGCTATGGAAAGAGGTTACGATGACTCACAATAGTCCGGTTCGTGTCCGAATTTCTTTCTTCTCAAATACAACCTTGTCTGGAATAAGCCCAACCATGGTCAACAGTACCATGTCCAAGCGTTCTCTACACGTCGGTGACTCGACGATACCCGCGATCTAATGTGGAACGTCAAGTCAGAAATCTCGTATCGAAGTCAAAAAAAAGTAGATTTCGCAGGGTAAGACGTACTAAGAGCCTCTTGAGAAAGTCGGCGAGGATTTCCTTGTCACCCTCGGCAACTTTTTTCGCCCTTTCAGTTTTCATCTTCGCTTGAGCCACATCTGACTCGTTAACATCACCACCGCTACTGCTCACACCGCCGCCGCTGGAAACGCGGGCGTCCGAGATGAGCTCGTCGAGCTCCGCATCCACAGCCCAGACAAGGTCAACGATTAACTCGCCAAACAACACAAGATTGCGCGAACGCTCAGTCGAGGCAGTAGACGTCGACGGTAGGTTGTCAAGTACGTTCCGAATGAAAGCAACGAGCATTACAACATTGAGCTGCGAATATGGTGGGGTAGACCATGTCTTTAACACGGCATGCAGCAAGGCTTGATATACAGTCGCGAGCACGTCCGCGCATCCCGGGTCGGTGGGATGACAGTGCGGCGGGATGAGAATTGTGCGACTTTTATTCACCAATTTGATGAGGTACTCAGTATCCGCCTTGACAAACCGAAACTCCAAAGCAAATGCTGCTCACCATTCGCTTTCGCCTCCCTTCGACCATTTATCGAGACAAGTTTTGACGCTTGTGATGACGTCCATAACCGTCAGACACCTTACGCAGACGCCGTTCCGTGTCGTCTATCCTAATGGCGGATGCACGTTTAGGATTTGTTGCTTGTTGTCAGAACAAGAGGCGAAAGAATGTTGGAGGATAGTCTTCAGGGCACTCCTCTGGGCCGTGGCTTCAACTTACCTTTTCCAGAACACGTGGCGCCTGCTTATCCAAGCTATCAGTACTCAAGCCTGAGACTGATGATATTGATTCGTAATGGAAATCAATGCTTTATGACATGTTTTTTTAAAGAATACAGGGAAAATACGAGTTGCAGGGAGTAGCGAGAAATTGTATGCACTAAAGTATAGTTATAAACAAAGCAAACGTTTCTTATAAACCACTCGTCCAGGTATTGCGTAAACAAAAGCCTTGTCTCAAAAGACTGCGCTGAGCCGTTAGCCCTTTAATGGGAGGTCCATAACCTTGCTTTTTGAATAGAATCATGCGTCATCGGAGGGTTGCTTATATTTAGGAAAACAACCGCGCTAACATTGTATAACTAGCTACACGAAATTATTACAGCCACGGCCACATCATTTGAAATTGTGTGCCGAAGTCTCACACAGTATTAATATCATTCAGCCGAGCAGGTCCTAATACATTAATGTTCGTAACTCATGCACAGTCTTCGCAGACCCATAAACATGAATGTCAATTAAAATTTCTTTGAGAAGCTTCTGCAGCCCGATTCCATTTTTTTTCGTCCGGGAAAGAGAGGACGCAAACCGCTCAGAAAAACCCCTTCGCCTTATTGGACACCGCATTCACATGTGATATACGCCATTAGCAGAGGCATAACGAAAAAAAGCGTCTCCAGTAACGTCAAAGACACGCATAGTCGGCGAAAGGTTCATACAACTGAAGGGGACTCCGCATCTACGATTCCTTCCAAAACATGCATGACTCGCTGTTGGCGCTTGGTAACCGCGCGAAGCCGAACATAAAAATTGACAAGGTTAGTTAGTAATCTCAGGAACCGATCCTTAGGTTTCGGAATATCGGCACCTGCAGGCTATTCGCTTACCTCTCTGTCTGCTCCTGTGCTTGTTACAAACATCGCCGGTACGCCCAATGACTCAAGAGCTGCTTGCTGGCACGCTATGAGCCCATCCCATGCAGGGAGAACCCGCTCGCGATCGAATAAATGTAGTTCCTTCTCGAAGTTTTGTCTCATCGTCTGCAAAATTGGGGGAGGGTGCTCGGGTGAAATAGTAGACACTCGGCGAGACAGGGACAAACAGTTGCTTCACGATCAGATATGCCCGTGCCAAGCATGTTCGCTCTTTTGAAGCCATTTAATAAAATTGTATCCGAAATCCATGGGGAGACGGACTTGCTTTGTTACCGCAATATTAACCTTCTCAGCCTGCTTTGCGTGCATAACTTCTCGTTCTTCCCATAGCTGTTTCTCCAGTTCTTCTTGGTCCCGACGCAGCTTTTCAAGCGGATCGGTTGCTGATTTGTCGAGGACCAATCGTCAGGGCGACGTACCTTAGCGATAGCTTCAAGGAAGATCGGGTCCTCGGAAATATGAGCAAGACGCGACAGAGACTGCTGAAAAGAGAAGCCCTTCACGTCTTGCTTTTTCCGAGGCACAGGCTGGGCAGAGCAGATAGAGTTTGCGGACGGCCCGTTGTCGGAAAGCACGATGGTACGCGAGGACGACGCCAGTTCGTATGGGGCATGAGCATTCGAGCTTGTCGCCGAGGATGAAAGCTGAGAAAGGAGACTAGCGACAGACGGTGAAGAGTCCGAATTAATCGATGACTGTCCGGACGATTCTTGCTGCGGCATCGGGGGCGTTTGCCTGTCAGAGGACGTCTGGATTTGAAGGTCGGACCATGCTTGGGATGCCCGAAGTTGTTCTAGTAGAGCAGATACACCTGCAGGATCCTAGACAAGTAAACGACACAGTTGAAACACTCAGAGAGAAGTACGTCGAGAACGACTTGCGTTAATGTTCGTGAAGTTCATCGTGTGTAAGCGACAGACACCTGCGCCGTTCGGTTTTATCTTATCTACCTTATCCCAGTGAAGCAATTCACATTATGTAAACAAATGTCACATGTTTTGGTACTGTATAGCAGAAATGAATAGGGTACTGACTTCTCACAGTCTGTGGACAGGACCCAAAATATAGTAACTGAAGCTTTCCTCGCCGGCAGCAACATCGACCAACCTCAAGACACCAAAAAATGAGGTACGTCTCCATGTCGCTGTCGTCTTCGTCCTTAACTGACTCTATGCGCTCTCTAGTCACCGTAAGGTCTGTAATGCGCCGTTTCTTTCTAGATGCAGCTGCTGACCTGCTATTAGTACGAGGCTCCCCGTCACGGCTCCCTTGGCTTCCTTCCGCGCAAGCGCGCTGCCCGTCATCGCGGAAAGGTCAAGTCTTTCCCCAAGGATGACCCCAAGAAGCCCGTTCACCTGACCGCTATCATGGGTTACAAGGCCGGCATGACTCATGTCGTCCGTGATCTCGATCGTCCGGGCTCCAGTGCGTTTAATTGTATCATAAAGAGGTGTTGTGATATGGACATCTATCCTTTTTACAGAGATGCACAAGCGCGAGGTTGTGGAGGCTGTCTCTATCGTTGAGACGCCGGCCATGATTGTCGTAGGAGTGGTCGGCTACGTCGAGACCCCGCGCGGGCTTCGCACCCTCACCACCGTCTGGGCCTCCCATCTCTCGGATGAGCTCAAGCGCCGCTTCTACAAGAACTGGTATCGGTCCAAGAAGAAGGCCTTTACACGCTATGCGAAGAAGCACGCTGAGGACGGTGGCAAATCTGTCGCCCGCGAACTCGAGCGTGTTCGCAAATACTGCACTGTTGTTCGCGTGCTCGCACACACCCAAATCCGTCAGACTGGCCTAAAGCAGAAGAAGGCGCACCTGATGGAAATTCAGGTTAACGGAGGCTCCATCGCGGACAAAGTCGAGTTCGCGCACGGTCTGTTCGAGAAGCCCGTCGAAGTCTCGTCAGTATTTGAGCAAGACGAGGTTATCGACGTCATTGCTGTTACGAAGGGTCACGGCTTCGAGGGTGTAACTCACCGTTGGGGCACGAGGAAGTTACCACGGAAGACCCACAAGGGTCTTCGCAAGGTTGCGTGTATCGGTGCATGGCATCCGTCGAAAGTCATGTACTCCGTCGCGCGTGCCGGTCAAAGTGCGTGCCGTTCATATGCAGATTTTGACATGCTTTCTAATTCCGCATGCTGCATGCAGACGGTTACCACCACCGAACGGAGCTCAACAAAAAGATCTACCGCATCGGCAAGGGTGACGATAAGCACAATGCAACGACTGACGCGGACGCGACCAAGAAGGCAATCACTCCCATGGGTGGCTTCCCGCACTACGGCATTGTGAAAAACGATTTCCTCATGTTGAAGGGTTCTATTCCGGGAACCAAGAAACGTGTCGTAACTCTCCGCAAGTCGCTTATGGTACATACGTCACGTCGGGACCTTGAGAAAGTAACACTCAAGTTCATCGACACGTCGTCGAAGTTCGGTGTACGTATTAGCCTTGCTCTTGGCACAAACATTCGTCTAAAATCTTTCCGCCCTTTTACAGCATGGCTCGTTCCAGACGTTCGAGGAGAAGTCGGCTTTCCTCGGAACGCTCAAAGCGCGGGATTGATATCGTTTTTCTTTTCCCTCGTGTGCTTCTCTCGTTATTTCTGGAGCATGTTGTTATGATCCCTACTTGCTATATTCTATGCTACGCATGTCAAAGAAAGCGAGGAGAGTAGAGATGTGTGAATGAGTATCGCGATCTGAGTCTGCACTAGTCTACCCAAAGGAGACGTACTAGTATTCCTGGATTTGCCATTGTAGTCGTTTGCACTCACTCCTCATTCCGTTTGTCCCTGCCTGCTCCTGCCTCTGTTGTTTCATGCTGGACTCTGAGTCTCTTATTCCGCCGAATCCACAAGCGGATGTAGACCCTCTTGCTGACCCAGAGAATAATGTCGCCACGCCGGAGCACTGTTATCATGCGTTTGATGCGCTCTACTGTGCCATAACGGGGCGTGCACCAGTCCCGCCGAAGTTCGCAGATGAGAAGTAGTACGCGTTATATAGACACAGTCTCATCCCATAACCGATGAGGACGATCTAATGCTGGATACTGTCTTGTCGCAGCCCACTGTTTGTAACATGGAACACGGCGCGCTCGACGCGTTCAGGGGACGTCCCGTACCTGCGTGGATGTATCGGGACGTTTGAGGCGCAGCCTCTACACGAAGGCCTTGAAGAATACGCGCTTATCAGTGCGTTCAGAGACTCCCGTTTCCCCGCCATAGAGGAGCACGAGCTCCCTAATCTTGAATGCGCGTGAGTACGCCCACCGCGTTTACCTCTCATGTTAACGATCCATCATATGCGTTATGGTTGCATTCTATTTCTAAACACACGATAGGATATCACTCTTGACGAATTTTGAGGATGCAGCGTCGTATCTAGACTGGACGGTCGGTGTGCATGGGATCTACATATCGTTTGTGCACCCTTCACTGTCGGGAGTCTTGGCAGGCGCATCAGGCACTCCCTCTCCGTTCTCATCATCGCCCTCGCTGCACGCGCCGTCCGCGCGCCATATCTCGCGACGTACGTTGACAGCGACTTATCTTCCCGATGTCATGCCAGAGCAGGGCTGGGATAAGATTGAAGCCGTCGATAGCGCAATCCACAAGGCAGGATGGAACGGGCGCATTACGGAGGATCTACGTCGTAGCGTTAAGCTGCGCAGGTACCAAAGTAGCAAATGTGCAGTATCATGGAAAGACTATTGGGCGTGGAGAAAGGCAAACACAACAGACGTTTGAATCAGTCCATTCATGAATATATACGGGGGTATAGATAGAAATGAATGACAATGTACAATGTATCTCGTGCCTTTTAGCTTGTAAAACAAGTATGTTTGTATTATCGGTGCAATAAAGCAATATGCAAAAAGTGTCTATGCTATGACTCGTCAACAGGACTGTCTTGGCTCGAATCAACCCTTCTGGATTCCTTCTGCGAGTTTCCGTACGCCCTGTCCAATCTTTTTAATCGCCCCCCTTTGCGGAACCTGAAGCGTGTGGTAAGCCTTGTCCACAAGTCTCGGAGCAACTCTTCGTTCTCCGTCGTCCTCCGCGCTGACTCCATCACCCAATAGATTACACGTTCGGTCGGATGGCAATCTTCAAGCTCAAAAAATGCGTCCAAAAGGACCTGGAGGCGCTCCCAATTCCACTCCGTTTGTCGCGCATACAATCTGCGTGTAAAGGCGGGCGTATTATCTTGATGAAGCCCGTGCTTTGAGTATGAGAGGAAAAATGCTCGAAAAACTGCGTAAGAAGGTTGAAAAAACCCGGTATCCGGAGGGGAACGTCGAGTAGAAAGCATCTCAGTAAAAACTTGCAGAGCCTCGCCAATACATCCATGATAGGCGAATGTCTGAACCGTAAATGTGTACAGGGCTTCATCGGGAACGACCGATTTCGAAAATGTGATGCCTTCAACTGTGACGGTATCTTTCACGCCTCCGGCCACTGTATCGTCATGAGATATCTCAGTCCCAGGCTCAATTTCGCTAAGCATCGTCGCTTCCTTTTCTGAGGTATGAAGATTCTGGCGCAACGCGGCATACACATTCCGAACAACGTCCAATCGACCTTCAAGCCCAGCAGAGTATAGAAACGCGCCGACACCATCAATACCAACCTCGTGATTTTCTTCTACAAGTGCGGAAAGCACATCACGTACCCCAGAAAGGCCTTTCGTCTGCAGATGATAGCGTATTGCGCACAAGTATGTGATCCGTATCGGTTTCAAGCCTGAGCTCTTGAGCAGCTGCTGCGCATGTTGGATTGCTGGTAGGTGTTTAGTCTTGACGGCGATGTTTAAGAGCGTCGTATAAGTGTGGATATCAGGCTTGGCCTTTCTAACAACGTCCACATTCCCTTCGTTATCACGATCCTTCTCCACTCCCTCGTCCACACGATTGGAACTGCCTATCATATCACCAAACACATCCAGAGCGGTGTTGTAATCTTCAAGCCTCGTGCAACGTAAACCGGAGCCCGCAAAGTGGATTAAGGCGTTCCATTCGCGGGATCTAAGGGAAGGATACACACGGTGTTGCTCCCGATCTCGACGGAGGCGTGCAAGTACCGCAAGGAGCCTCAGGAAATTCTCTCGAGTGGGTGGCTTTGTCTGTCCGATACGACGAGCGAGGGTTGCTAGCAGGTATTCGTCGATAACGGGGTTTTCGGGCCTTCCAACTCCTGAATTGTGCGTGCTGTGTATATTCCCATCGGGTACCACGTCGTGTGCGACCAGACGTTGATATGCATTCCATGTCTCTTCCAAAGTGGAGGACTCGCTCAGAATGATTCGCCTCACGTCTCGGATGCCGTCGCAATGTAATTCTGTTTCCGGTGATGGTTCGTCGAGTACATTCAGCAATGCTGACAGCTTTGACGCCAGAGGTTTTTTTGACATGCTCTGTGCTTCGGAGCGTCCGGCTTTTTTGCTTTTGACAGGACTTAGTGAGGTCGTACGGTGTCCATTTCCTGTATGATGTCGGGACTTGGAGTACCCGCTTTCTTTGGATGGATTGTACAGTGCTATTCTTGTTCTGTGTTTGGAGTTCGCGGCCGTAGCATGAAGCCGAGCCTGCCTGCCCTCGGCCTTTGTTTGAGACACATGACGAAGATGGTTTGCTCTTAGTCGGCCATAAAGGTCCAGGTCCGTGTCGGCCTTCTCCTGCCCATCTAGGTCTTCTGACTCCCTCACCATCTCGGACCCGGGCGAGTGCGCTGCGAGTGGAGAATGCGACTCCGGGACTGAAGGGTTCCCCCTGTGAGTATCGCTGTAGCTGTTCCTTTGCGGAGCTAGGGCCAGAGAGGACGCAGAGGCAGAGCTGATAACATGCCGTGGTGCAGAAAAGCTGCTGGAACGACACAGAAGACGAGAACATGTCCTGCGAACAACGCGACGAGCGACGCCCCTGCCGTTCGTATATACCAGTAGCGCGAGGACGGTGTCCGATACGGACGCCTTGAGCATCAACTCTGAACCGTGTAATCATCCTGTATAGTCAGAGGATTAGAGCAGGACCGGCTAAGAGGTAGCTGCGTCGTGCTCACCACGATCAGAGCTGCGCGCGCAGATTGTACCGTCCGGGAGCGACGACTCTGCAGAGCGCGCACGATGCTAACAAGAAATCCGGGCAGGCGGGTCGTATAGCCCTTGTATGGCCTGCGCGAGAAAGAGAGTAGGGTACTGGAACAGTCGACACGCAAGAATTTCTGTTCGCGTCTCCACTATTGGACAGAGAAACATTGCCTTTTTAGGAAGCCCTCTTAGCCAACCGTGTATCACAATTATGTAGTATCGGATCGACCGAATGGTAGAACCAAATACAAAGGGCCTCAGTTGTTTGTCGTAGCCACCCCGAACTTCAGAGCGAAGAGCCATGAACACAGACCGGGCGCACTACACATGATATCCACATCATTGTCACCGGGTCAAACAAATACAAGGACGACGCCCCCGAAAATTTATGCTGGATAAAACGGAAGACTGAGCGACCCCAGCTTGAAATGGCTCAGTTTTTTGTTCCGTATTCGAATTGATGCCCTGCCTGCTTGGTGGAAGAGGGTGCCTCTGACTTTGATTTCGGCTTTTCGGCGTTTGGAGAAACCCAGTCGTGCTTTCACAGACTCAACACGTTGAAAACGCGGACTCTCATGCTACTTCGCTACTTTTTCTCTTCTTTGGGGGTACTCCTTTTTACAAGCTCTTATCAGAGGCAACATGCCAGGGTAGACATCTGACAAAAACCGCGTACTCGTGTTCTTCAAAACAAAACTATGTCGTGTTCCTTCCTCGGTCTTCGGAGAAGCGCTTTCTGGTATTACTATAATACCTATTCTGTCCTTCAATAGGTCCTTCCAAACAGCTTTGACGTAAAATCCAGGCTATTGGCACTACACCGCGACTTGTAAGAATCGTCGAGAATATCATCCTTGTGAAGCAGGCTATTTTCAGTATTTTCTCATGTCTGAAATAGAACATATCCCGCAATTGCTACTACCTTCCCGCTGGGAGCCGATCAGCGGACGGGCTTTTACACGGCGGTTTGTCGTGGAGAAGGCGAAGGCGACACTGTTGCTTGACTTCTACTGCACCCACGGCACTGACTGTACTATGGCGGAAGATGAAGAGCACCAGGATTCTAGAAGCTATGAAATGCACCTGGGAAAAGCACTGATTGAATATTACTAGATGGCAACGACGTCGGAAAAGGCCACTGCTTCCAACACCTGGGAGGGTTTGTTGTAGCATCGCAACAGCAAGTGATTCTCCGGGCTCACTACTGGTGACTTGCCTATCTGGCTCATCTTCGTTGCTTTTCCGCCTGTCCTTTGCTTGACCAGCTGAGAGTCGTGTTAACCCGAACGAATGGCGGCACGCTTCACAAGTTCGTCTCTCATGATTGCGCCCGGCGTATACAAATTTCATGACACTTAAGTGCTTTATTCTTAGGGGACTGGCCAATGCGTTCCGTCTGTGGCAGGGCCACCGGAACTTTGTTAATCCGCGCGTGCTCAGGATGACGCCAGTAGGGTACGTGTCCCCCCTTTTCGTGGACGCCATGCTATCGGTTCGAAGTCAAGTATGAGTCACATGCATCACCTGTTCGAGTGGCACACCGACGCTCATAAGTCATAGGGTCCCGGGGGCACGCGACAACATGATCATATGAATATGTTTATAATTATAGACAGAAAAGCACGTTTGTATACGATAAAATCATGACATCGCCGCCGACTTTCTGTCCCAATAAGAAAAGGGGGGACTAAGAGAATAAGTAATAGAGACGGAAGAAAGGAAGAGAGTAGGCTCGTAGGATACCATGGGACGTGAGGCAAGTAACAGAAGACGAGATAAAGAAGTGAATAGAAATGGAAGCAGAGGAGGAAAGAGATAACTATGAGAAACTGATGGAGCACAAGGCCAGAAGAGATGTATGGGGTAGGGTTGATAGCGGAATATGGGGATGCAGTAGGCAGTATGCAGTGCAGTAGGGTATATAAGCGTGAAGTCATGGGAGAAAAAGGAAAAAGAGTCATGTTTAAAAAGGCAAGATAACCAGATCATATAAGAAAAGACGAGAGAAAGAAACGTGATATTTGCGGGATCATAGAATGTTGCGTTTGGATGTCGGGCGTGTCAAATCGCTCGAACAGCGTGCAGCGCGAGATAGCAGTGGATCAATTGGTGTGGGGCAAGGAGACCGATCCAAAAGATGCAAGTGCAAAAAGGGGTAGACGACCAAGAAAAAAATCTTGAGACCAGTGAGCCATAGAGACACCACATGTTCTTTTGGTTTTGCTAATGCTTGAAAGGCAGAAATGCAGAAGCACTCGCAAAGTATAAGGCGAACGTGTAGACGGAGGCCAGCGCCCTAAAATGAAACCCGCAAGGAAGGTACGGTAGAGACGGAAAGCTTAGGAACCCAAACGATGCCAGTCTCAGCTCATTATATCTGACAGCAACTCCAGGAACTGCCCCGGCCTAGCAGCGCTTTCTCTTCTTCGTCCGCTTGAGCTGCCCATGCCGGCGTTGGAACCGGAGTGAGCATGACGCTATCCCGTTTCTTTAGCTCGTTTTCCTTCTCAATGGCGTCCTTGCGCTGGATGATCGCGGATATCAGTGTGTCAAAAAGATTCTTTACCCCTGTTCACGTATTAATATTGAAAGCATCAACAGAACAGCCGTGGGCATGCAATAAAAAAGGTTAGTTCGGTCCCAATAATCGGAAGGTTAAAGCTTACCGCAGTCGTCCTTCGCGGACACCTCGAAAAGGCTCATGCCCTTCTCAAGCCCCCATTCCCGATCATCTCCGCCATCGTCGTCTTCTTCTTCTTCAGGAAGACTGTTGCTACTTCCGTCTAGTCCATCTGCGAAACCCTTCGTGCCAGCACGCAGTCCGAAATGGCTGCCGAAGCGAGAGCCCGTCATCGGCTGTGCCGTTCTGTCCCGATCGAAATCGAACACCTTCTGCCGTTGAGGTGACCCTGCTGCGTTTGAGGAATTTGCCCGTTTAAGAGGCTCAGCCGCTCCTACATGGCCATCTCCAAATGTCCAATTTGCCGTTGCGCGAGGGAAAGCGGTTGTAGAACGTCGTAATTCCGACGACCGAGATAAAGAATTGTCATCCATAGCCTTGGGAGCAAGCGTACTGGCTGGAACGGAACGCGAAGTTGTAAAGGAGGTAAAGCGGGGGCGGATATACGAAAGCGTAGAAGGCTGAGGTGCTGGTACCGGTGGGGAAGGTGGACGGGGTGGCGGAAACCAACGCGCAAGTGATAAACGGACGCGATCCGAGGTTACTTGGCGACTACGGTGAAGGTCGGCTTTTGAGCCTACAATGTAAATAATTAAATCGGAAGAGCAGTTCTTTTTCAGCTCTAGTTGGATGTGGTGCATATGTTTGATTCGTCGGGCAAGAACGATGAGACGAAGTGAGCGGCCAGAGGGTGCTGAAAAGGGTGCGTACCTTCAAGCCATCCACGGACATCGTCAAATGTTGAGGCGTTGGTGATATCGTACAACAGTAGTGCGGCGTTCGCACCGCGATAGTACATAGGCGCCTATTAAGGGTTTGCGAAAGGAGCGAGGGGTCAGCGGCTCGCAGTCTAGACGCGCCATAGAGGACCGGAGTGAGCACAGAAGAAACGACGAACCATACTGCGAAATCGCTCCTGGCCCGCCGTATCCCAGAGTTGGAGACGGACCTTGAGCCCATCGACATACACCTTCTTGGTGACGAAGAAGGCGCCTGTAGTAGAAGTGGTGTTCTTGGGGTCGAACTTGTTCTGTGTATATCGCTGAAGGAGACTGGTCTTCCCGACGCCTGGAAGTACACGAACAGGAATGAGAGCATGGCATGAGCATCATATTGCCTGTGCATAAAGAAAGGGGCTTGGGCGAACCCGTATTGCCCATGACGACTATCTTCGCGTCGACGGAATGAGATTCATAGTCGTAACGAGATTTGCCATAGTTATCGAGCGGGGCATAATCGGAGACAGTCATGGATGTCGCGGCAGACGGCGCGCGCGGTAAGTAGCCACGGCGGGAGACGTGGGGGGTATTTCGGAGGGACAGTAGATGAAGACATATGTACTAAGGGGGAGGGGGAACCCCTGAACGGCATCACGTGATCATGGCTGACGGCTCGTCCTCCCCGGGCGGCATATTTTAGATAGAACTTATGACTCTGGATCTGGTTTGTGACAGGAGAGCTGTAGAGCGCGATTGCTAGCTGTTTCAACAGGCACGGCATCTCGCTCGAATGCCCGCTCGCCTCTTCACGATTGAAGTACACATAACGGGAATGAAATCTTCATTTTGATGCATGCGAAGGAATGTAGAGATAGCATGGTCACCTAACACATAATGGATAATAGGCCATACGCAACAACAGACTATTCTGTCGAAGTAACAGGGAACTCGAATACCACGTCTTTCCCGGTCAGTCGGCGGTACACCGACGAGAACGAGTCCAGTTTGTACTCGAGGGACGTTGCGTCTTTCGAGTCCAGGAAACTGTTAGGGCCGTTTAGTACTTCACGGTTGAAACGAGCCTATAACAGCACGCACACTTTGAGAAGCTTGGAGCCATCGGTCGCAACACGCGTGCGCTTTCCCACAATCTCCGTCGGGAATACAAGGTCTTCCAGAATCTTCTCGTGGACGTTCGTCAACGTCCGGCTACGCGGGCGCTTCTGTTGCACGCGTGATGTACGCGTCGGCTTGCGGAGCATCCGACGCTGTGCAACAAATACGACATGACGGTCCGAGAACTTCTTCTCAAGCTCACGGGTAAGTCTGGAAAAGATAGTGTTAACACATCCAGATAGCAGAGCATACCCCTGGCAGAGTAACAAACCTGGCCTGGACCTTGTGGAAAGCCTTCAGCTGGGGGACGGGGACGAAGATGACGATAGCCTTCTTGCCGCCACGGACGTCGACCTCGCGCGCAGCCGAGATCTGGAGTGGGCGGAGCTCGGTCTTGAGCTCAGGGACGTTGTTTTCGAGGTCAATGAGCGCCTGCGCGACAGACGACTCAGTCTCGTCGGGGGCAGTTGTGGGCGCGTTGGCGGTACGCAGAATTTTGTGTTGAACAGACATGGTGTTGAGGTCGGCTGGTAACCGCGTGAGCAGAATGTCAGCCAAGTCGTTCAGCGTCCATCCATTGCCCTCCGGCCATTCTCCCGCGTTTCCAACCGTCGAACCGGGTCCAGCACATCCACACAACGCCCAGCATCCATTCGTTCGCTGAAAAGTACTCACCTGCTCACCGAGGACGACGGACTAGACGGTCTTGAGGGCCTGCGCTGAACTGAACCGGCTTGACTCGGCGTCGGCGTAGTGGCGCAGCGCTCGTTTTCGATCCACGCTGGTGCCAGAATGATTTCCTGTGACTTATGTAAGGAAAGATCAAAACTGATTACATAATAAATAGAGTTAAATTGACGAGAAAAAGGTACAAAGAGGGGCTAGGAACCCGGATTTCGGAGCGAGATCTGCCAAGGTAGATCGCATGAAGTAATCTTACTTTAATGTAGTACCGAGGACACATATACGCATGGATTAAAAACGGTCCATCCACAACCACGCCAGAGCTGCTGGCGGCGTGTGTTGCACAGGCATCAGACATTAGCCTTGCAACGTTTCACACGACCGCGCTTGTATCGAAGCTGGCTATGCCTCTAATCATGATGAGTGGCGCTTCTCTGACCCCGCTTTGGAAGGAGACAAATAAGGGAGGCTTCGATACCGAAGGCCGCGCCCATCATGTAAGTAAGTGCATAATAGCCGACCTAGACTTGCCTGTCCGCTTTTTATCTCTACTTAACACTCGACATGCTCGAACGTCCGCCGTCGACGTGACCTCCGTTCTCGCCGCAACCCTGGAGTCCGCCTCTGTCTCCCACATACCTTGCGTCTGGCTCCATTATGCCCTACATCGACTTCGTGTCCAAGGGTGATCGCATCTCCCTCTGGTACACGACAAACACACGCCATGGCGGCACGGGCGACTTCGACCCGGCAAGGCCTGTCGTCGTAATGTACGGGCTCTCTTCGTCTATGCTGCCCCCCCGTTCGTGCGAATGAATAAACCCGTTTTCATCAGGCTGCACCCGCTCTTCTTAGACTCGACCTGGCTCACGACTCAGTTCGAGGATCCTCGTCTCAACGCACGCTTCAACCTCATTGCATTCGACCTGCGTTCCGCGGGAAAGAGTAACGCGCGTCCGAGTGGTGCGCATGATACCTGGGTCGATGCCGCGGACTTGGCATTCGCCTACCAGGTATGTCCTCAACCGTTTTCGTTGTTACGCGCTCATTTTATCGTGCGTTTCCAATTAGGCTCTTGGATTACAACCGGCGCATTTCTTCGCCGTTGAAAATATATCTGTCAACGCTGCTCTTCGCTTAGCGGCATTGTGGGTATTCAATTGCTTACGTCTTCTGATGATACACTTACGCACCCGCGCCAGATTTCCCGAACTATGCCTGAGCCTGACGCTTATCAATGTGCCCCCACCGACGGAGTAAGTAGCAGCCTTGAGACGGTTTCCCTCTACTTATATGAATGAATGTACAGACTGGAGTGGGCATTTGACATGTATGGAGAGCTCCTAAACATGTGGTGCCATCCGCAAGATCTCGACGAGTTCGATCATGCTCTGCTGGAGATGACAAATTATTTCTTGGGGAAGGTATTGTTATTCGCGACATCTCTTTTAAATTCACTTCATAACCTTACAAAGACCCTATGGTATCGGCAGGACTCTACTCCTGAACTTCAAGATGAATTAGTCGCTTTCTGGTCGTTGACTTATCCCCCTTGGCGACGTTCGCGTGTCTATGAGCTAATGCATTGCGTGCTCAACGTGGGCTCATTTCAACCTGATTCAGGAATCTCGAATCAAACTAACCTTATGCGCTAGCGGACACCTGTGTCGGAAAAGGTCCTTGCCTGTATCACACAGCCGACCCTGATTATTCAGGTGCTTTGCTTTATTACCAAGAATTCGTGCTTCTAAACTTTGAAATATCCGCAGTCCGACAAGACGGATATCAATCCCATAAAGTACGCGGAACTGTTGTCGAGACAACTCGTAAACGTCGAAGGGAAGGCACGAGTGCACACTATCAAAGGTTAGTTCGGAAAACCAGTTTTGCCTACTTGTCCTGCCCGTAGAACGCTTTCCCGGATACAAACAGATTTAATCTTACTATTGATTTGGCCAAACTTGAGACGAGAACTCGACCATGTTGCTTTATCATCCTCTACAATATCAACAAGCTAATCACAATTCTTACGATCAGGGTCCCCAGAATACGTCACTCTTGTTCCGACGTGCGCATCTATTGTAAATCGTGTTTTTGCCGAGTTTCTCTCGCGCCAGCCGCATGTCCCTACAACTCTCCGCATGGTCACACCAGCTGAACGCCAAGAGCGTATGCAAGAGGCCTTGTATAGGCTTGCAGAGCTGATGGAAGATGCGAGCATCGCAGAGCGTGATCCGTCGAGTCCGTTAAGCTTTTCGTGCGTGACGCCGGAAGTACTCCAGAGTCAATCCGACGTCCTGAGCCACCAGATGCTGAAAGAACGAGAGGCATTTTCACCGCTTGGGATGGACGGGCGACCGTGTCGCAGGTTCGTCCTTCCGTCATTGCTTAAAGCGCGTGATCGATAGCTCGTGTTTAGGTTTTCGGAGCGTTACAACGATCATTGGTTCCAAGCGGAGAAAGAGGAGGACGTCGCGCAGTGTATGTCAGCCTTGCCTATCTCCGCCCACATTTTTCACCAATCTTTCGCAGCGCATCATCTCAATAAGGAGGAGAAGCTGAAGGCACTCGAGAACCTGGTTACAGAAACGGAATATTTATCTAGTTCTTCAATGGATGCCAACGGTGAATATCGGTCCGCACAGGAGCCAGTGACAAGTGAGGTTGCACGGACAGGACGCCTTCGTCGCTCGACAATTTCAAAACATGTCGTCGAAAAGGCGACTATCGGCGGGGCGAGCGGCGGCTTTGCGCCGACTCTGATTCAAAATACGCTGCAGATGAGCCGTCTGCGGTTCTAGTTTCGTCGACGACTTCGCTCTCTTCGTTCGCTTTGCTATCTGGCTTTGTTTCTCTTATTATACCCTTTTGCTCTGTTCTTTCCATTAATTCCTCTTTCCTCTTTTTCGGTCTCTTGAACGTATGAACGTTCTATTTATTTCACTCTGGACTCGTCACAAATTTTACTTACTCCTCGCTACTTACTACTCATTCGCCACTCTATCCATCCTCGCTCACGACCTCATACGCCTCGTATATTTTCCCATTAAATTGGGTACGTCACTCATAATGCACACGGACTTAGCCGCTATACGAAAAACCGCTATACGAAGAACAGTCGCCACGGAACAGAGGAAGCATACAGTTCGAGTCTTTCTGGTGTTCGGATCCATCGTCTTCTAGAACTCCGCCAAAGCGCAGCATTTACTACCCATGCACCTTTCTCGCTGCAGAATGGGGGGGGAGAGGCGGACAAAAGAGATTACGAAAAGGATGGATGAAGGGTGGACGTATATTACTTATACAACTTCATGGGATTGGGATCATAAATGGGTTAGATGGGTTAGTACCGGTACTACTGTCGCATGTGTATAATACTGCATCATACAAGCACACCTAGTGGCTCGCTCTACGTACGGACTTCTCCGGTTTGCCAAATCTGGAAACCAAGTAAGCAATAGCTTCATTCAAAGGCTTGGACTGAGCACTTCTTTGCTACGTACCTTCACGTCGTTTGCCCTCATCGCCCGCCTCTGACTGACTTTATAAGACTAAATTACTATGGCCGATATGGAGGTTGATGTTCCAGAATCCGCTGCTGTTACCAATGTGCGATCTACTGCTACGAAGGGCAAGGATGCCGACGGCAAACGGCGCTTTGAGGTCAAGAAGGTACGTTTCCGCTACTCTCTCGCCATCTTCTTTGCCTATGCGCATCGCGTGTGATGCCCTGCTCGATACACTGACATTGACCTGTGCTTAGTGGAACGCCGTGTCGCTTTGGGCATGGGGTGCGTCTGTATCTAGTCGTGCATCAATGTCGCCACAGCCTGACATAGTGCATACAATCTTTCCTAGACATCGTTGTAGACAACTGCGCAATCTGCAGGAACCATATTATGGATCTTTGTATGCTTAAAGATCATATTTTTACCAGGACAACTGCTGATTTCGTGCCGCGCGGTACCCTGTATTCTTACCACGGCTGGATTAACCTGAACAGGCATTGATTGTCAGGCCAACCAAGTCTCTGCGACATCAGAGGAATGTAATGCAGCTTGGGGTATATGCAACGTGAGTTATCATGCAGTGTGCTGGTCTTCTTCCTCTCGTTACTAATGACCTATTCTCTTGAATGGGGGCCCGTAACCGACTGCTTACCATAACACAGCATGCATTCCACTTCCATTGCATCTCAAGATGGTTAAAGACACGAAACGTCTGTCCTCTGGACAACAGAGAGTGGGAGTTGCAGAAGTACGCATTTGTTGCTGTGACATCTATTTCTTCAAAACTGATCCTTGATTAGATATGGTCGATAGATACTACACTCGCGCATATTCATTGCGTAGCATTTCGCGCGCGTTGTACATTAGAATAACACTCGCAACTTTCCCAGTTGCAATTATAGCGGCATCAAAACACATCTTCGCTTAACTTTCACCCCTTTGAGTAGGACTGAACATCCAATCAAGCGTCAGAACCTTCTGGGACGTGTGATGTTTCTGTTTGGCTATGATTTTTGTTTGCCACGGGCAGAACCAGCCTTCTTACTTATACCCATGCCATCCACCCGACCGCAATTCACAAAATGTTGAGAAAACTTGGTGATTCCTGCAACTGAATATCATGTTAGCAACACCCGATGATCAACAGCGGTGAGTTCAACGAGTTGCTCCAAATCAATCAATATCGATAAATACTGACATCAGGCTGCGACCAGTTGAAGGTTGAACGCACTTGAGGAAGAACACGTTTAGTAAGGCGGGTCATGTCCTATGTGAAAGGAGGTGGATAGATCATTCGTCATAGCCTCTTGTTGATTTCAATTCCCAAACGAGTTGATATCGATCATGAAACGAGTTTGAAGAAGGAAGAAAGCAAGGAGCACATTCATTCGGCTTGATGCGCACATCACACATACGCAGTCTCGTAGGGGATTCGTCCCCGACATTCTATCCAACATACATATTGTCAGCTATCACCCACAATTTTTAATAACCCTTTTCTTCTTCTCTGACTTTGTTGATAACGCCAAGAAACACTCTTATTGACTACTGTTTTTTCGGGAATAGCAGTATGTAATTATTTAAATACATAAATATGAACAGACTAGCTTGTCGGATTACCGACACCTAAGAACTGCGCCCTCTGGTAACATTGGATCAGCGCCATGAGAAAAACGAATAATCAAAGAAGCCACGGACCAGCTTCATAATAGCCTCCCGCTCGTTTGGGGGTAGATTCGGGATTTGGTCGGGGGACAGAGCGAGCACTTGCTCTAACATTGCCTAACAAGCATATGTTAGTCTACTTTTTGTGTCAACAGCTTGTCCTCCCACTCACTCTTTGAGTTGGA
The DNA here is from genome assembly GCA_024195185.1 of Coniferiporia weirii. NCBI lineage: Eukaryota > Fungi > Basidiomycota > Agaricomycetes > Hymenochaetales > Hymenochaetaceae > Coniferiporia > Coniferiporia weirii. The sequence goes on from JAKOPK010000002.1 coordinate 236,426, forward strand.
TCCATATTTGGAGGAAAATTAATTTGTGCTGGGGGCGCAGCTGCAGCCGGAAGTGGAGCAGCAGCTGGCTGTTGAGTTAAAGGCGGCGTCGCTTGGTAGTAGGGCGGTTGCGATATGCTCGGAGTTGGCTGCTGCTGCATATTAGGAGGAGGCTGTTGTACCTGTTGAGGGTAGGGTGGATAAGGCGCCTGGCCTATAACTTGCTGCACGGGGGGCAATTGCGAAGGCTGGGAAGATTGAGGGGCTTGCGATGGGGCAACGCCGTTGGCAGCGTGCATTCTCTTCTTGGCATTTTAGATAACTGTCGTGCGTCACTTCAACCAATACACTAACCTCAAGGACCGCTCGGTCCACGATATTCATGAGCACTAGCGCTTGAAATAGGGCATGCGCGAGTTGCGGGTGGGCAACCAGCAGAATGCGCGCCTGCTCAGGATGATTGATGACAAACGCCTATGATAACGGCACGCATCCATAGATGAATAAGAAATTCGATTGCGAGCGTTGAAATCCTAGCTCCACCTTCATTTGTGCGAGCACTTCTAGAATCTGTCCTGGGTTTATCGTCGCCAGTGCTTGTGTGATTGCGTCTAGTGCCGTTGTACCTGGCGCAGGTGGTAAGCCCATCGGCAATGACCTCAAAAAAGCCCCAGGGTCGCTCTTTGACAATGGTCTATCATCATGGCGTTCACGCTTTTCACGCTCCCTCCATTGTGCTCTAGTCTCACCACTATCAATGATCTCACCATGGATAGTGGTCTTGCCCTCCAAGAACGGGTCGGAGTCTGCGAGGTCGATGCGAAGCGGACGACCCCCGACGTCAGTGTTGTTGAGGTTTCGGACAGCTGACGCAGCAGTCTCATGGTCTGGACACCGGAGTAGCATATGAGCGATACGGGAATGGATTCAGACATTCAATCAGGGACGCAAATAATAGCAGGATCAGGCGGTCAGAAAGGGCCGTCATTGAATTAGTATGAGATTCAAAATAACTACCCGCAAACTCGCAAAACCCGTATCCTTTGGGTTTCCCGGTCTCTCTGTCAAAAACCAGTCTGGTAAAGACATGTAGACGAGTAGGCTCAATATCCAAGTCGTAGTGAGCTACTGAAAATGCCGGCGTACCTGAATCCAATTACTTGCCCAACGGATTTAAAGACGTCGATGAGTTGCTCCTGAACTTGAATGTTAGCACTTTTATGAAGAAGAAATGGAGCAAGAAAGGTTGACTTCGCCCATGTTATACGGCACATTTCCGACTGGATAAAATTCGCGTCAGAACAAGTGTGAAGAAAGGCGAACGTATTGTAAATACCGAAGACCACCTTGCTCATGTCGGGTGTTCGTGTTCGCGACTCGGAGACGGGATAACGGTGGTATTCTCCAGGATAGTCGAGTACAGTTGAGCTCGGAGACAAAGAACGTCGACAAAAGCGGGTAAGGACTCCCCGGTGGTGGCACTACTGAGGGATTCGGATACATCCGAGCCTGTGGCCCCTACAGCCGCAGATGGGCCGGGTTCAGACAGCCGGTGCTCCCTGCAAATGCCTCCTGGTGTTCGCATTACTCGTGGCTCGCTCGCTACAGCTGGAGAATTGGCTTCGCTAAGTAATCGAGAACGTCTCGTCTTTGCGCAGGCAGTATACGAATATGGTGCAAAGCAATCGGCGTGGCCCGAAATCGCAAAGCTGCTGTCGAGACACCCGCTCGTCCCTTCCCGGCCGAAGAATTTCTTCACTGCTCAGACATGTCTCGCTATGTACAGCTATCTGATGAAGGAGGCAGAGCTTGAGTGGTGAGCTAGAATGTGGTTCTACTTATATTGCGTCTCTGACGTGGGCAAAGTACGGACTTGACAGAAGCAACGAAAGGTGGGGTCGGAACTGTTGTTCAGTCAGCCTACATTTATACGATGTCCATTAGCGCCCATACATCTACAGCTCGCACAATACTACTACCAAGAGCGAACCAAAGAGTTGAGAGACGAGATTGCTGCCGAGGAAAATAGATTTAAGTGCGTATAATGGGTTCCGTGTTGACTCGTTTTTCAACTATCGGCATAGGACCTTAGTTACAGAGATCGACGACATACGTTCCGGAAAATGGGATAACAAGATACTAGCTGGGATGAATGGTATGGAGGTTCCAGTGGAAGTCAAGTCTTCAACACAACAACCTGGAAAGTGTCATGCCTTTCCCCTCCTCAGTCATTTTCATTTCATTGTACTGACCTAGATTATTTATTTTGTATAGATGTCTTAACAGCTCCTGCTGAAACAGAGGTGCGGTAGCTTCTAGTTGCATTTTCACTCACTAAATTATATTATACTTGACAGATCCCCTTAAATACGAAGGCACCTAGTCGCAGCCATTCTCCGGTGGATATGTTAGATGCGGTAAGAGACCCACGCACAGAACCACGGGTGCTGATGCGAGCTTACTATCTGTTTGTAGTCCGATAAAACTCCCACTGCAGCTGATATTGATGACTCGGACGGTGAAGCACCCATGGATGTATCTTCACCGGTACGTGCTTCCTCTGCCGAAGAGGCGGAAACATCGACGGAGGATCCTCGATGGCATAATCCTGAGGAGGGGATGGAAATTGAAGTGTCAGTTGAGGCAGAACAAGCTCAACAGCCTCCTCGGCCCACTCGTGAGGGTTCGACGGACGTCGATCCACAATTTCGCCCGACCTCGCCCGCCCCAGAAGCGCAATCCCCCAAGTCCCCAAACTTCAAGGAGAGGTTGCGTAATAAGACTGAACAAAGGCAAGCTTCCGAGGGTGAGGAGGCCGAGATAGAGCAGGAGCCATCAGAAAGTGCTCGGGAGGATGCACAAGCCATGGAAGATGAAACAGTCGAAGTAAAGGACGCGGCCGGGCACGCAGCTGCCGATGAGGAGGCGTCTGGGCAACCTCCGTCCGGGCCTCAAGAGCCAGGCTCGCAAGAGTCTACTCCCGCTCCTTCAGGGAGTAGAGAATGTATGTGTTATTTTATTATCCGTAATTCCTCTTCTGACCGGTGATCTTGTAGCAAAGCGTGGGGTATCAGAGGTGGATGGTGTCGCATCCGACTCCTCAAGAGATAAGAAGAGGCTTAGGGAAGAATCCGAACCTGTTGATGACGCAGAGTCGCCAGCAACTCCATCCGCAATGGCTTCTGGACCTAAAAGCACGAAGGGTTTGAAATTACCCTCCCTATCTGTTAGTCAGCTGTATCTAAACGGTATTTTCAGAACGCAAGCGTTTCCAAAACGTCATCAACATGCTTCACTCGCAAATACAAACGCATCGCAATGGCACGATATTCCACAATCCTATCAAGCCCTCCGAGGCGCCGGACTACCGTGACATTGTGAAGCGACCGATGGATTTGAAGACGATCAAGAACCGCGTAAGGGACGGAGTAATAGGCACTTCGAGCGAGTATCAGCGTGACATTTATTTGATGTTTGCGAACTCGTTGATGTACAATCGCCCGAACTCTGACATTTACGTGATGGCGGAAGAGGTAAGTGCAAATATTTGTGCGTCCCGGACCAAGAATCTTACAGAAGTTGTACACTTTGCAGATGATGCTCGACAGCGAGGCCCACATCAATAGCTTTAGGCAGACGGAAGTGTTCAATGCTCGGACTCGTATTTGAGCTGTAGCTATGTAGTGATGTCCGTAATTTATGATTTGTACTTGTACCACTTTTGAAAAAACGAGGACCAGCCTTGAAGCGGAAGCACATGACATCAGGCCCTGTGTATGTTGTTGTATATACTAAGCCATAGTACGCGCCACGCCTTCCCCAACTACTTACTCCAAGCTTGCTATCCTTTCCATTCTTTCGATCCCGCATTGCTGCTTCGTTTATATTACCCTTCTAGTTTAATTCCACTCCTGCTGGCTTTAATAAATGCCGGTCTCAACGCGCTCTGAGTCTGCGGATGGTCCAGGGCGGTTGGACGAAGACTGGTTGAGTTCAGAGCTGCACGCTGACTATGTGAACGAGAGGTGTGTTCCTGCGCTCGCCGCTCTATCCCTTCCTTCCTTGCTTAAACACTGCAGTCACATACAGGCCTTCGCGCATTCTCTACGAGCCGAATACTTTGTCGACAGCGACTATATCGACACTCCCCGTCGCTCCCCGAGCACACTTAGTCTCAGTAGCACCCATCTCGCTCACTCTCATCAGCACCGTCAGTCATCAGGGATAAGCGGAGCGAAGAGCCCGCGGATACGAAAGGTATCTGCGCTCTCCGATTTTGCTCCGGTCAATCTACGGGTGAGAAAGAGGAAGAAAGGGACAAAGCGCCACGAGAAGAAACAGGAATGGTTGTTTGTTCTTGTTCGATGGCCGCTGCTGGTGAGTTGCATGTAGGTCACACCCGTCAGGCCACTGACTGCATCTGTTTAGATGTTTATATTCCTGTTTATATTCTTTGAGTTCGGGATGTATGTCTTCGTGAGGCAATGTGTTAACGCGAAGGAGTGGTTCACAGCATGTGGGTCCAACCCCTGTCCTCTTCCACATGTACGGCTTACCATCCACCAGGGCGTGGTCGTAAAGGACAGCTTCGCCTGAAACTTCGTGCAGCCCGCACTTATGAGGAGTGGAAGGAGACTGCTGGAGCCCTGGACGAATATCTCGGGTTCGATGAATGGAAGGCGATCGACGAGGACCCGTTTTACGACTGGTCGCTGGTCCGTAAGGTACTCAATTCTCTGAGGAGATTGCGGAGGGGCAACGATGCCCGTGGCGTGCTTGGAGTGCTGGAAACATGCATCAGGACGAACTTTGCGGGAGTAGAAAGCGCGCGGTACGTCCACAGATGGAATGTCAAACCGTCATAATCCTTACTCCAATTCAAGGCTTTATAGCGAGGCAAGGATAAATCGCGACTTCTGTGAAGCACTATCGTTAACGTCTTCAGTAGACCTTCTATGGCACGAAGGATTTAATTGAAAGTAGGCTATCGCAGCATACATACCCGTTTGCAATCTGCTTATGATTTATCTTTAAGCATACACATCGGAAGTGGAGAAAGCGTTAATCTACATCCGCGAATCTCCTGTACTTTCAAGCGAAGAGAAACGCAGATTCTTCAAGTCTGCGAATATGAACCTTGGGATCTCGGCATTATGCCTCAGCGGTGGTGCCAGCTTCGGCTATTGTAGGAGTCCTTCTGCTTGATTCCCTGGCTTAGACTCACCACCGATATCAGACCATTTTGGAGTCGTTAAGGCTTTTGTTCAGTCGAATCTCCTTCCAAGAGTTATTACTGGAACTTCAGCAGGTACGTTTATTTTTCCTTTCGAAACCTCTTGCTAAGTATGGTCTACAGGTGGTCTTGTCGCAGCGCTCGCATGTACAAGAACGGACGCGGAGCTCAAACGTATGCTCGTTCCGGGCTTAGCCGACAAGATCACCGCGTGCGAAGAATCCTTTAGCAAGTGGTTTAAGAGATTCAGGAACACGGGTGCAAGATTTGATAGCGTTGATTGGGCTCGAAAGGTATGTTTCTGGAGTCAAGGTAGAAGTGTATAAGGAAGTAACGGAGGTGATTTAGGCATGTTTTTTTACGCGCGGTTCTCTCACTTTCCGCGAAGCCTACCAAAGGACGGGTCGCATCCTTAACATCTCCGTTATCCCGGCAGATAGACACTCGTGCGTCTTCATTACATACTTGATGATTGTTTTAGAACTGACAAGGATTGTTTAGCCCGACGAAACTCCTAAACTATATGACTGCCCCTGACACAGTAATCTGGAGCGCGCTTATTGCTTCTGCCGCCGTTCCAGGGATTTTGAATCCGGTTGTGCTTATGCAAAAGACGAAAGATGGAAACCTCATTCCATGGAATTGGGGCTCGAAGTTTAAGGACGGATCTCTGCGCGTCGACATTCCGCTCCAGTCCTTGAACCACTATTTCAATGGTATTCATTAATCTCGCCTTTTACGGGGGAGTATTTAACTAACTCCCTTATGCTCTGATAGTCACGCATACTGTTGTGTCTCAAGTTAATCCACACGTTCACCTCTTTTTCTTCGCGCCGCGAGGCTCTGCTGGGAGACCCGTAGCTCACAGAAAAGGCAAAGGCACGTTTTACCACTCTTACTAATTTCAACAAAAGTGTCTAATCCGTGGTCAATAAGGCTGGAGAGGCAACTTCCTGCTTTCGGCCGCTGAACAATGGCTCAAACTCGAGCTGACAAAGAACTTCAAGGTCATCCGTGACTTGGATCTGCTTCCTCAGCTTTTGGGTACGTCGAATTGTCAAAAACTCGGGGAGAAAAATTATTGACTCTCAAGCTCGCTTTCGATAAAAGGCCAGGACTGGTCAAGTGTATTTCTTCAGCGATTCGATGGTACAGTGACAATTTGGCCTAAGACACGACCCATGGACTGGCTCCATATATTGAGTGATCCGGACAAGGCTGAGCTTGAAAGGATGATGAAAATTGGCGAAGCGGTGACATGGCCGAAGGTATTTTTGTACGACAGGCCTACCAATAAGTTACATTCTGACGCCTATGTAGTTGCACATGATTGAAAATCGCATTCGGCTGGAACGCGAGATCCTGAAGGGACGACGAGCCATACGGAAACCCATGACTAATCGTGAACGGGTTCCACCTTTGGATGTCAACCCGGGTAATGTTCCTGATGTCAGCATGGGGGCACCCTTGTCTCCTGACGGTGCGCCCGGAGAAGGTGTGGGTCAGCTAGACACAGACACGGATCTACCCTTTAAGTATGATGCCAGGGACGGAAAGCTCTACCTGCGGGCTGCTTATCGGGGTTCCGGAAATTCGACACCCTCCGATCTTAAGTCTAGCCAAGATCCACTGCGCTCGCCTGCGCGACGACGACGTTGGGCATCCCGATTTCTGGACGAGGGTGAGCCAGAGGCTGCAGCCACTCACCTACAGCAGGACTATGGACTCTGTGCTCCCGATCCGCCTCTGGGCACGTCTTCCACCCCTTCCGATCAACAAGGCTTCTTCCGGTTTTCACGCATTCCCACGGGCGGCTTGCTACGTTCTCTGAGGACGCGGTCATTCTCACGGCTGTCAGCGTCGTTCCAGTCAACGCGAAAACAAGATAATCCAATGGAGGGTGTTGAACAGGGGGAGGAACCGCAGCAGCCAGCAGATGCCACATGGAGTAGCGACAGCTCCGATCTCGATGAGGAGCTCGAATTGGATGTAGATGACTTGCACGAAGCGGGGGACTATCGAGAAGTTGGCATGTCGTCAAGCCAGGAATTGTGAGCATTCACCTGATGGCAGTTTACATTAGTCATATTCTTATTACAAAAAATGACCGTTTATTATCTAGATATCCAGATGACCTTGAAGCTAACCAATAACGTTATACCCTTTCCTTCTCGACCTCCGTGGACACATTACTGTACCCGGATGGAGCATGCTGTAATTGTACATCTTTAACAATGATTTTTATTGTGCTTGTCTTCGCATAAGCCCTTCAATGCGAAAGCATACACCGCGTCTTCCAGTTTGACTTGTTAATACCAACCCGCTAAAAATGAAAAAGACAATTACGTTTCGCTCAAAGGAGATGTGAATACATGTGCAATCCCACTTCGTTTGTAGGGGACGTAGGTCACATTTTTTTCAACAAAGGACCATGCTTTTTAGATATTGTACTTGGGGGTTGGTCGCAAGTTATTGCAGATCAAGAACATGCACCTTGTCCCTTACTGCTTCTCAGGTGGCTCCTTACCCAGTACTTTGCGAGCAGTATTTCAGAAGTCGATCCATCTTTTGCGACGCGCTGGAACTATATCCGCCCTGGAAATAGGAGGACGTTATGTGAGTTCTCTTCAGAATTTCAAGGCTGAACAATCAACGAACCCCACCAAACAACAATGCATGATTAAGGTAGTGGAAGAGCTCATATAAATCCACTCGCAGCTCGTAATGGTCGGATGGCTCTGATTTGGGGAGGAGCTCATGGTATTTTGCAAAAAACTCTTGTGGGAAACCTCCGAATATTCGTGCAATGGCTAGACTTCACATTTAAAATGTCGCTTGAGTATTCACTCATCCCATTAGAAAGTAACAACGCACTCCGCTTCATTATGGCCGTGGAAAGAGGACGGATCATATATGACTGGCTCCCCAGAATTCTTATCGACGCCTGTGTTACCGCTCTTGAAATAGAGTTAATATATAAACATATAGTATCCATTGATGGTATACAGACCCAGAGATCGCCATGAAGGAGAACGGGATTGACCTTTAAGGGTCGTAGCAAATACGGAATCACGCTATTCCACATGCCTTAGCACAGTAAGGTAGGGAGTCCGGACAAGCGACCTACGTCTTCCGCACTACCGCGATCTTTTCGCAAAATGCTTTGTTGCCGTTCCTCCTTTCCAGGCCCTGCTGCAGGCCCCCAATGAGTGCATCAAAGCACTCCTCCCACGTCTCAAACCACCCGTTCTCCAGCCTGGTAGCCCCACAAAATGTCGGCACACCAAAACCGAAGCCCTGCTCGCTTTTGTATGCATGCAGCTCTGTTGCGAGGCGCGTCGCGAGCTTCGCCATTGAGGCCGTAGTGTGGTGGGAGATGTCCTTGTACTCGGACACGAAGTACGGGCGTCCGTCTCCGTCTACACCAGAGTCCAGAACACGCGGTGCGAGTCCTTGCGCGGCGCGCGCGATGTGTTTGAGAGACTCGATCTCGCCAGTGTACTGCTCCTGCTCCGTGCGGCTGCCAGACTTGGCATAGTAGCGCTTGCCTGAGGAAGAGGTAATGAGCGGGGGGATGGAGGTGAGCTCGACTCCGGGCTCGATATCTTTGACTCTTTGGACGAGGGTGGATGCCATATTATTAATTGAGTACGAACGGCGCGACTTCAAGTTGAACTCCCGGAACCTGTGACGTCAAGGCTGCGTCGATCCTCGGGTTTGGTCGGAGCTCCAGCGTCGAGACGTGGTGCTGAACCTAATATCGTCCGAGTCCGTTAGTGTACTACTACTACATACAGGTCGCTGCCGCCGTGTTGTACAACTATAACCATGTCGTCCCCGCCAGCAACGCCCACTGATATCAGGGCAGAACTACTCTCCGCTGCGGAGCAGCGTGCCCGCCACGATGCGACGGTTGATGTCAAGTATCTCGCCCGCATCCACGAGCTCAAGCAATCATTCCGACGTCTGATCGACCCCGGCATCGTCAGGCCGAACAACAAGGAGGACACAGTATCATCGCTTAAAGTACATTCACCGGTAGACACTACTCGTCTACGCGCTTACCATGTCCTAGACATTAGAAACTCTGTCCAGCAACCTCTTACGGGAGCCGGACAACCCCAAGTTCCTGCAATTCAAGCCCACGAATAACACAATAAAGAGGCGCCTGGTAGACGTCAAGGGAGCCCTGGAATATGCAGTTGCTGTCAGTAACCACCCCTCCTGGTTTCTATACTATTCTGTTTTTAATATTCGGATGCCGCCTGGCAGCTTGGTTTTCGTCTGAAGGTAGAAACATGAATATGGCTCTGTCGACGGTGCAGCTCATGTGCTATATTTTCAAAGGTCGAGCAGTTCCAGCCATCGTATGTATTTGATAACCGGCACCTTGAGGACCTACGCATAGGAAACGACATTCTGAAAGAGGCCTTAAGTCGAGAGGCTGAGAAACTGGAGCGGGCTCAGCACTCGAAATTAACACAGAAGGAGTTAAGTGAAATTGCTAGACGTAATGTACGTCCCTTTCATTCGGTCACTGGCTGCGATTGTCTTTTCACTTCATTACGCCGTGTAGGTCCAGCTCAATTTTGAAGATGATCGGAAGGCGAAGCTACTTAGGGACCAGCAAGAGGCAAACCTACGAGCCGCGCGGGCAGCAGCAGGAATTTCGGCCCCGGCCGCCTCTCGATCGTCCCCAGCGGGTTTAGAGACACTTCGCGGGGGTGTTACTCTGAGTGGACAGATTGTGCCCGACGTGGAGCCCGACGTAGAAAACTCCTTGACTCATAGGTCGAGCTACGGGTCGGATAGCGACGAGTGATGTATTTCTACTGTTTCAACACTTGTATCCTTGTTATATCAAATTGCACCGGAGTATTCACATTTATCCAACTTAGTGCAAATGCCCATTCTTCCGACAGATTTCCGACGTGCTTTCGCGATGAATTAACGAAATAAATACAAAACGTGGTGCAACATTTACTAAGGGAACGAATGCTATTAAATAAGACAAGAAAAACCATATGGATATCACTGCATAAGACCTAATGAAACGGGAACTTCGTTCTGTCGAGCTTCGAGACAGGCCGCTGCTGATTGATGGGTCCCCGTCGTCCATTAGGAAGCTCGGAGTTAGACGGCATAGGCGGCAGGGGGACTCCGGACTGGTCATTCAGGGCTGACCGAAGAGAGTCACGTTGTAGTGGGACCGAAACCGAACCTGTTCATACACGTTGCATTAGAGTCCACCTTTCATTATGAGTTCAGAGAGTTTACCTGGGGCGTTCCAATGCCTTGCCTTCTCTAATATGATGCTGTCGCGCCGTGACTTGAGCCGCTTCGCCGCGACCTCGCCGCCGGGGACAGAATCATGAAGCTCGCCAACGTGGCTGGCCCTGTGGCCGGGATGCACCGAACGGCTGGCTCCTTCTGTGACAGCCGGCAAGTGCCGCAAAGAAACGCTTCGTAACATCCCGCCCGCAGGAGCGTTCTTGCTTGGACGATTAAGAGACACCGACCGCCTGACCTCGGACGGTCGCGTAGGGATAGATAAATGGTTTGCATCTGCAGCTGTGCCCTTCGACGCGCCAGAAATTTCAGGAAGACCCGAAAGCGGAAGAGGAGCCGGTGGACTGGCAAATGTAGCGCTCTGTGAAAACACAATCTCGCACAATTCGCGATGTGTTTTTCGTCGACTTAGACGGGGTGAGGCTTGTATCGCCGGTTGGATGGCTGGGTAGAGCTGGAAATGGGTATATACAGCAGGGTCTTGTGGTCAGGGACGCATTAGCATATGCACGTTAGGTATATATATTCAAAAGTGCTCACAAATGTCGAATGCCGGATAGCTGGCTTCTAATCGAACAGACAGTTTGTTCGCCAGAGGCACTGGATCAGAGACAGAACCCGTGTTATAAATATCAAGAAAGGGGTAGACAACTGGATCTGAATAAAGATTCCAATGAGTACAAAAATACGAAGAATCTGGCTAAGCCGAGTACGCACAGAGGTCGAAGTCCGGATATTTTACGTCCAGCCTGACAGAACAAGGTTCTCGCCAGTACTCAGATATTGAAGCCTTGCCAGCACGGTAGATGTCAAAGTATGGATAGACGGCCGGATCTTAATAGACAATCAGACGCTAATTGGTGACGGAAAGAAGGAAATTCTCACAAATATCGAAATTAGGGTATCGCGCCTCACAAACAATTGTCACGCTTTTTTCGACCGGAGGGGACGGTAACGCAGGATATATGCTGAAGTGAGGGTACACCGGTGGATCTATCGTGACGTTAGCAGGCTTCCGTATGCGTGTAATCATGCCCTTACAAAGGTCTATATGAGGATATTTTGGCTTTAAATTCACGAGAACTGTGCTCTTCGTCTCTGCCTGAGGTATTGAGGATTGCTCAGGACCCTTCTGAACAGCGGGATAGAGGTTGAAGAAAGGGTAAACCGCGGGATCTGCAAGGATTGAATAAAATGGCACGATGAAAATTGGCGACACTAACAAATGTCAAGATAAGGATATCTCGTAGGAAGCTTGACCGACAAATGATCGTCTTCGCGATCAACCTGAACGCAGGGATATATGTCGTTCAAACTGTCAGGGTACGAGGCAGGGTCTAAAAGCCCTATTAACTGAAGTTCTCCATTTACAAAGGATGATTTAACCACTCACACAAATCAAAAACAGGGTAGAGGCGATCCAACCTCACAGATATAACCTGCTGCTTAATGGGAGACGATACTGTTTTCTGAGGTAGCTGACGGGTGGACGCTGGTATCTGCGAAAAGGAGGCCACCTTCACAGGATAAATATCGAAATGGGGGTACACCGGTGAATCTACAAGGTAAATCCAACCGGTTAATAATGCACAGTGTATTGCTAAGGACGATGACGCACAGATCTCAGCAAAGGGATATGATGCCGGCAGTCTCACTGGAAGAGCCTTCAATGAGCTCCGTTGAGGCTCAATTACATATCCGGGATAGATTTCGAATGCAGGATAAACAGCTGGATCTACAAATCCATGAGCTAGGTCATTACCAGAAAAGAAAAGTCTCTTACAGATGCTAAAGACGGGGTACTTAGCATCAACCTTCATGTTGACTCCTCTTGCAGCCCAATTATCATCGGGTTTGGAAGGATACAAGTCGAAGTACGGATACGCAGCTGGATCTTTAGGACATTCAGTGAAAAAATGGCGCAAGTTTGTGCGCTAGGACCTACAAAGGCTGATTGAAGGATAACCAGGATTCAAGCGAACGTCAATCGAAGTAGTGGTGTCATCCGAGCCCGGGGCACGCTGGTAAGGCCATACACGATTCCACGGCGATGTCACGACCGTTTTTTCAGCACTTGCATTATAAGGCCAGACGCATTGCCAAGGCTGTGTATTGTCACTACCGAAGATATCGGGACACACGGGATACAGATCAAAGTGAGGATAAACTGCGGGGTCTGTCATAGATATGAGTGGGAGCCTAATCATTCAAGAAAATGTAGCTTACAAATGTTTACCAACGGATATCCAGGATCCAGACGTGTGGAAAGCGGGCGAGCTAGGACCTCAGGCTCCGAGGCACGGCGGTATGGCCATACGAGTCTCCAAGGAACAGCCTTAACTCCTGCGTCACCGTCCTCATTGCGACGTAACGTATGTTCCCGGGGTTCTTGACCACCTGCACCAAATGATCGGAGCACGCGTCCCGGTTGCAACAAAGTCTCTTCCTCGTACCCGTCGTCAAAATGCATGCTCCCGATACCCGGAGTGGCTATATAAGATGGCGTGGCTGGGCTTGCCGGATACTCAACTGGTGCACCCCAACTTGTTGCAGTGCTAGGTGTCACTGGTCTGCTTCCCAGATACCTAGCAGCGATATCGACCGACGGAGCACGGTAACTCAAGGCAGGACTGCCGGGCCATTCGGACGGAGGCCCCCAGCTTGTTGCGGTCGATGGCGTAAGGGGTGCGTAGTCCACACAGCGTTCAGCAATATCCGGAGACGGCAGACGAGAGATAAGGCTCGACACAGGTGATGTAACGTCATAATCGGGCGGCCCAAAAGAAGTACAGGTCGTCGGCGTTAGACAAATGGAACCTTCAAGTCTCCTGTCGAGGTGCACAGAAGGCACTCGACCTTGGTCAGAGAAGAGCGCAGAATTGGGTTCGAACTCGGGAGAAAGGGGTCCTGCGGAAGTTACACTCCACGTAAAGTCATCAAGGTCGAGAGGCTGCATGCCATCGACGTTAATATCAACATCAGAATCAGCCAACGGTACATTGTTCGGCATGTTCGTCGGATCGAGCGCTGTCTGACCCGTGGAGGTCACAAGCGGAGACTTCGCGAACGAAGAGGAGGCGCGCCACTTTTGCACTTTCTTCTCTACGCGCTGGATCGCCGTCTGCGGTTCGTCCTCTCCGATTTCGGTCGTCAGCTGGGCAACTGGGGAAAGCACGAGCCGATGCTCCTCAGCGCGGGTTGGCGAGAGTGCATTCCTGGAGGACCGTGAAGCCGGCCTGAGAGAAGAAACATCGATGCGATCGAGGAGGGAGAGCTTCCGCGGAACGTGTCTAATAATGGGTACCTTCCGCTGAATTGTGACAGAAATGTCGTCTGCGATCGACTCCTCCGGTTGTTCGTGAGCGAATGTCGTCCGGCTTTCGTCGCGACGGTGGGCGACGGAAGCTGGAGCGGAAAGACCAACGTCGAGCTCCCTCCTACACGCCGTAACCCACATGTCAAACCAACGGGCCTTCCTCAGGTCAAGATCAAACTCGATGCGCCCCGCAACTGGGAGTCCACCCATGCTATTCGTCGTCTGTCTTTCGTCGAAAGCACTTCCCCACAAAATTGACCATGATTCGTCCGAAACGCGAGGTGCGAACTGGACGCCGCCGTCAGCCATATGGAGGTAGATGCAAATGCCTGTTGTGCTTGGGAAGGAGAATTCGCGGGCAATTGCAGACAACTGACCAGACAACTGAGGGTATTTAAGGGAAGTGAAGAAATGAAGATATCAGCTTATGTACGCATTCGCTTCGGTGACTCATGGAGAGAGTCGGTATTTTCGGCAAGGACTCACACTTGGCAAGAGGGGCATTAACACGGCATGGGATGCACGTGCAGTTGCTTCCAGGAAAATGGAACTCCCATGTTCACGAGATACTGCAGAGGGCGGGAACACCATAACCAGCCAACGCGTTGCGGAACGCGGAGCCGAGCGCGCTTCATGGCGTAGAGATACGGGAGGATGGTACGTAAGGTTCGAAGTTCTCCGGAAATGCCCGCTGGGTCTCTGCGCCTCGGAGGAAGCAGGGTGATAGTGTTCGGCGGAGTCGACCTTGGTGTACGATGACGTGGCTGGGTCCGTATATAACCCCATATCCCTGGGGACAATGTTCATGGGAGGAAGTTGCACGGAGTCGGCGGTGATATCGGTGTCTGGTGGGCTAAGCGGGTGAACGGGACGAGGGAGATCATAGCGAGACGACTTGTGAAAAGGTCTAGTAAGACGAGACATTTGGCGTAGATGTGAAGTTTAGGCGATTAATGCAAGGTATTCGTGAATGTACTTGAACGTAGGTGCGTTCAACAAAGTTAATGAACGTAAAGCGGGAAGCGCAGCTCTCCGAGTGTCGCGTACAGGGGGTCGCCCGTCTTCCACGTCGTCGAAAACAAGAAACACCCAGGTTCAGTCCAGCAGAGCCTTAAGTAAAGCGAAAGAGCTTGTGAGAACGCCCTGAAAGCGCGAATCTGTCGAAACTGATTGGACCTTGGATCAATCCGTGAAAACAGCAGACCACCCTGGCAACGGAGCGTGTGTGTAGATCCCCGGAAAGGTTGAAGGAGACCTGCCTGCCAGGACAGCGTACGCTGTACGGTGCGAAAGGAGTGGTAAAACTGAGAGAAAAAAGAGAAAGAAAAATGCTGCAGTCCAGCTGCTCAATCGCCGTATGGTTACGGTGGCGGCCAGTAGCGAATGAAATTCCTGGAGATCAGACGCTTCACACGAAGCTAGCAACCGCGTCGGCCTATTTTCAACGGGTCATCATTGCTCATGATGCACTCTTGTAAGGCTGTGCAAGTTTGTCAAATGATGATAAGAACTGCAGTTCAGCGCTGGGCCCAATAAATGCGGCGCAGCGCGAACTTGAAAACAGGCTAAAGCTTCTCGCAAGCGCGAATTCAGTACGTGCGTTGCTCGGCTTCCCAATCTGGAAAGACGTATGTATGTATTGAACCCGCGAGAGTGAGACTCGACCTTGGGGCATGTCGGCACTAACGCTGGGAGTCACTTTAATCTGTCGGCAGCTCGTAGAGGCAAACGTTGAAGCCAGACCCGGGCTTCTCGTATTAATATTAATATTGGTCAAGTAGTCGTGCCACGAAGCCCCAGGCCCCCAACCAAGGGCAGCCGTGGACTTCCAAATCGGGTCGGCGTGACAACCCCATAAAGTATGACGCGCGTTCCGCAGGTGCGTTCGTGTTCGGACCCCCTCTACTACCAACCACCATGATCTTCTCAATCCTCACCCCGCTCCTCCTGCTGCCGTTCGCCAGCGCCGGCGTTCATAGGCTCAAGCTGCACAAGCTCGCTCTCGAGGGTGCTAACCCAGCGTTCGAGACGGCATATTTGTCGGAGAAGTATGGTGGTCAGGTTCAGCTCCCCATCGTCGGCGCAGGTGGTTCGGGTCGTCAATTAAGGCTCAGCAGGCCTTCGCAGAACTCTGAGGGCGAGGATCTTTTCTGGACCCAAGAGATGATAAATGGCGGACATAACGTTCCTCTCAGCAGTATGTTAATGCGAGGGTCCACTTCGCCTAATTGTCGTCGTTAACGTCACTACTCAGACTTCATGAATGCCCAGTACTTCACGACCATTACCCTTGGAAGTCCAGCTCAAGAGGTACGTAGTATGCATTAATCATTAGTTTCGGTCTTACAAAGTACGTTGGTCTATCGTTTTAGTTTAAGGTTATCCTGGACACTGGGTAAGGGACCTCTCCCGATTTGCGTGAACTGGTAACCTGACATCGTTTGTGTTAGTTCGAGCAATCTATGGGTCCCTAGCACAAAGTGCTCCTCCATTGCATGTTTCCTTCATGCCAAGTACGACTCCTCTGCGTCTTCGACGCATAAGCAGAATGGCACTTCTTTCAAGATTGAGTATGGGTCGGGTTCAATGGAGGGCTTTGTCTCCAATGATTTGCTTACCATCGGTGATCTGGAAATTGGGGACCAGGACTTTGCCGAGGCCACCAAGGAGCCTGGTCTTGCTTTTGCCTTTGGCAAGTAAGTAGTCACTATTTTGCACTTGCATTTTTGTCTGTAACTCAGATTCTCCCCAGGTTTGATGGTATACTCGGTCTTGGCTATGACACTATTTCAGTAAACCATATTACGCCTCCCTTCTACAGTATGGTTAACCAGGGCCTGCTTGATTCACCGGTCTTTTCCTTCCGTCTGGGCTCCTCCGAAGAGGATGGTGGGGAGGCTATCTTTGGTGGCATTGACAAGACAGCGTACACCGGAGATATTGAATATGTGCCTGTCCGTCGCAAAGCCTACTGGGAAGTTGAACTTGAGAAGGTAGCTTTCGGCGATGACGAGCTTGAACTCGAGAACACTGGTGCAGCGATTGATACTGGAACATCTCTCATTGCCCTTCCCACTGATGTTGCGGAAATGCTCAATTCCCAGTGGGTTTTTTTGTGGCAATTTTGTAGGTTACCTCGAGGCTAACAGTTTACTCTTAATAACAGAATCGGCGCGACAAAGTCGTGGAACGGCCAGTACACCGTTGATTGCAGCAAGGTTCCTCAGCTGCCCGACTTCACGCTTTGGTTCTCTGGCAAGCCGTACCCTCTTCACGGTAGTGACTACATTCTTGAGGTCCAAGGCACGTGCATTAGCGCCTTCACTGGTCTCGACATCAATCTGCCTGGCGGTGCCCTGTGGATCATTGGTGTGTTTCTTATTTGAGAGTTTACCGAAGGAGAAGGAAAAACTTATAAGAGCTGCAGGTGACGTTTTCCTGCGTCGTTACTATACGGTGTACGACCTTGGCAGAGACGCTGTCGGATTTGCTGAGGCGAAGTAAGCGTACTTCACGGATTGTGCTTTACCTGCATCGCTATTTTGTGTCTTTGTCTTTGCTCTCTTGGCAGCAGAAATGTTAGTGGTGTCTGGCGCGGACTTCTCTACAACAACTTGTATTATGACTGCTGCATCGTTTTAATGATATCGTATTTTCAAAAAAGAAAAAAGGGTTGTGTTTGCGCGATTGAACAATGTCAACTCGGAAGAATAAATAAGACGGTTAATCCTTACACCGTGCACGTCATCGTCGGGACTTCGCTTGGACAACGTAAGCTTGGCTCTCCGTGAACTTCGAAGTGTCCCCGATCTATCGCTTTTCTTTACAAATGCCTCCTTTCTGGTACCTCCATTCCTGATAGGTATGGACAGTGACGCGGACATCCCAACCACGATGGCGGATCTTGATGCTGGGTTGCAATTTCAACAGCAGATATGGGAGGATGCAAGTGAAACTCGTTTTCCTACCATCTTACATACTCGGAGGTCTTCTGGCACCCCGAGCACGTACAGACTTCTCCATGAGCTAGCGACATCACCGTCGTCATCATTCGCGACGCAAACATTCAAGACGAAAGCTTTGAGGCGAGCTTATCAAGGACCTTTGGACAGGGTAAATGTGCTAGGAAATGATGAGGGATATGGCCATACGGGGTATGCATGCACATAAGCCCCTGCGCTTGCTGTGTTGATGAATGGCGATATGTTTGGTTTTCAGTTGCGTAAATGCACTTAGCTGGGCCCTGGATGGCGACATGCTTATAAGCGGAGGGGATGATAAAACGTGAGCTGGGCTCAGTTCGCTGATAATGTGCTTGTTTATAACATTGATGTGTTGGTACCGCCTGGTTTAGCCTGAGGTTATGGAGACTCGATCCAAACGATACTTCAAGCCCCTGCCCGTACAAGCAATGCTCAGTTATTCATACTGGACATACCGGCAACATTTTTAACGCCCATCTATTGCCTTCGTCATCGCGGATGTATGTTACACAAGCCTACCAGTTCATTGAGCGACATTCTCTGATACCTCCTCCTTTTCGCTGCTTGATGTTTTTGGTGCAGAGTTTCAGTAGCGGCTGACTGTCAGGTACGCGTCTTCGATGTGGAGCGCGCACTGACGACCCCCAGACAAGCCCGGGGAGCCGACTTCAACGAGAGCGAGACGTGCATCCGTGTTTTAAAATGTCACAATGGTCGAACAAAACGCGTGGTGACCGAGGAGAGTTCGGACTTGTTTCTGACTGTAGCCGAGGTTCGTGTGATCCTGTCCGTTCCCGAGTCGCTCAACCAAATTGTTGTGCCATTGTTTTGAACATTTAGGATGGGACCGTTCGGCAACATGACTTGCGGACTCCGCATCGCTGCGGCAGGAAACGGGGCAGTTGTCCTCCACCACTTGTATCGCTACCTCACGATCTTTCAACGCTTGCACTCTCACCTTTAGCGCCCTACTTATTCGTGGTCGCTGGTGAATCCCCCTTCGTAAGTTTATTTAAATAGTTGAGTAGACATACACAATATTCTAATGGGTCTGGGACAAGGGCTACCTCTTTGATCGTCGTCAGATCGGACGGAATTTACAGGCGGAGTGGGGCGTGCCGTGTAGCAATGATGACTACGTTACGTGTGTACGTCGGTTTGGAAGGACGCAGCGATCTCCAGAAGAGGGAAGGGGTGCTGAGCATATTACTGGCGCTCGTATGGCTCAAACGAACGCCCACGAGGTACGTAATTTTTTCAATTCTATTAATGTGTGTATTCACATACAACACTTTCGCCACAGGTCTTGCTCAGTTAGTCATTTTAAGCAAGTTACATCTTCTACTAATAATACTGAGTGTCCCCGATGATTAAGCATACAGCGCAGATGCCGTCTTTCTATACTCTACGCGAGACGAGCCCCAGGGGTCCGCCACCAGGATATCGTCGATTCTCCCTCCAAACCGGAAAAGACTCAAGCTATCCCCGAGCGACTTCGACTCAAGTTCAGGCGACAATTCCACTTCCGACGAAGACGACGCAACGTCTATCACAAGCCATCATTTAGGATCAGATCCAGACAGCCTGCCGGAAATTCACTCTACTGACAGCATGCAAAACGAAGACGTTGATGATGGCGATGATGTCGATGAGGCGTACCTCTCCAGACTCGATGAAAAGTTTAAGTCACCGGTTATATTACCGCGGAGGCGATTCGCCGGTCATAGTAATGTCGAAACAGTTAAAGACGGTAAGACTTTACGTTTATAAAGGGAAGAAATGGCGATATTCATCATTTTCCAGTGAATTTCGTCGGCGCAGAAGACGAATATGTTGCTTCTGGTTCCGATGATGGCAATTTCTTCCTCTGGGAGAAGGCTACAGGACGTTTGCATGGCATCTATGAAGGAGATGGTAATGTCGTCAATGTGATTGAGAGCCATCCCCGTCTACCACTCATCGCGTGCAGTGGGATTGACACGACTGTGAAGGTAGGCTTCCCTGTTTATGGCCTCTTTTCTTCCAGTAATTCACACCCTTTTCATAAAAGTTGTTTGCTCCAACAGAGAAGGACTCCGCCTTCTCGCGACTTCACGATGCTGAGGACATCATGAGCAGGAACTCGGCGTCCGCCCGTCGCTCCGCAAGGGCCCAGGTGGGGTTTGCCAATCTTTTTATGCAGTACCGGATGGCATTACGGCGAGTGGCGGAAGATGAGTCCGAGGATGTGGAACCTCAGTGTACATTTCAGTAATAACCACAATATGTTTAACCCATGTATCATCACTACCTGTACACCATATATCCCAATCCTCTCTTTTTCCATAGCTATAGTCCCATACTTCTGTGTGTTAATGTCGGGTGAGCAACGCAGACTTTCCGAATTTGTCAATCGAGGCCTTTGGCTTCATACCGTCACAGCGCGTTCACTCAGGATTCGGTAAGCTTTCACCAATACGCATTCGACGTGAAGCCGAGTTATACTGCACACAATCTTTGTGCAAGCACATAGATGTGTGCTCAACGGACGTCTCGAGCAGCCAGAAATTAGAGGGATATCTTAATTTAATATTATCTCTTATTTTGCGTGACGAGCAATCAAGACCTCGGAGACGCGCTTTCCCGAGTCAAAATTTGGCTCAGTACGTGTCGTCCCTTCCTGTGTCTTCATCCCAAGTTTTGCACTGTAAGTCGTCTCAATTACTGCGTCCTGTGTCGTTCTTAATTGCTATATTCTGTGCTTGGAAGCAGGGTTGGACCGGAACAGTGAGTAGTAAACAGTGTACTGAGCGCGCGACTGGCACTTTCTGATCGTCCTTCGTGTGGTGCCTGCGTACACGCTTTTGTGTCGACCTTTGCCTCCTCTACCAGGATCTTAAGTGCACGGCGTTGGTCCGGGGTGCTGCTCACAGCCAAGCTCGAGGTGACCAGGTTTCCCTGGGCGGTCACGAGAGGTTACTCAGAATCGCCGTCTGCAGTTCCTTTTTCTGCGGCGGCTACGCCGTCTTCAGCTACTTCCTTTTCTAAGCAACGGACAACTATCTCCTTTACTCCACTAACCTCCTTTCTAACACCTTCCCCCCCTACTACTCATGCATTCATCTTACGGGAGGTCGAGGAGGAACCAGCGGCATGACGATGAGGATGCGCTGCTGACTGTCTCACGGGGAGACGACCGTCGCTCTGAATCGTACAGTCGCTCGCACCAACATTCGAGCCGGGCAGAGCCATACACCGGCTCTTCAACGTCGCAGCGAACCTACCCCATTTCTTCGTCTAATAACCATCGTTCTGAAGAATGGAGAGTGGCAGAGACAACACATTCTTCTTCCAATCATGACAGATACCACTCTGACAACTACAATCAGTCTCGTCGAGACAGTTATTACGAGCGTTCCGAGAACTGGTCTGGCCGACACTCTGAAAACGCACGCTACTCCTCGACCAGTCGTGATTGGACAAAACGTGACGACCATGGACACAATACGACTTCGTACTCTGAAAATCGCGTCTGGTCGACTACCTCGAGATACGAAGAGAGCAGCCGAAATGGTAACGGTCTTGACGATTGGCCCCGTGACGAGGCTCGACCAGAGCGAGAGAGGGTTAGATACGGCAGGGACGAGACTCACTCTAATCAAAATCAGGAGCATGGCTGGCGGGCAAAAGAAGACACTTGGACTGAGGACTCGACTCGCGATCGCAAGGCATTGAACTGGAATGAGCGTACTGATGACCAACGACAATGGCGAACCTCGAACCATGATCGAGAACGAGGTCGGGATTCTGATCGAGGTCAGGATCGTCCGCACGGTGTAGATCGTCAATGGGAGCCGGCAGCAACTTGGAAGTACAAAGAGCGGGACGATAGTCATCTTCAGCGACAAGATCGAACCGAGTTCCAGCAGCCAATATCTCGATACAACAACAAAAAGGCAGCAAAGAACAAAAAGAAAGCACAACTAGCAAACCTGAAGCGAGATGGGCGGAGGGAAGACAACATGAACAAGTGTGTTTGGCTTATCTCTTTGTTTCGTACCATCGCTCACCGTGCACTGCAGCTGGCAAAGGAGGGACCCACGGCCCGTAAACAGAGACAAGGATTACACAAAGGCTTCAGTGGGAAAACGCAGACATGCACATTCTCCGGAATCACGTTCTCGGTCTCCTGCACAGTCTGTTTATTCGCGGCATTCATCAAAGCGTTCGAAATCCAGATCATTGTCTCCCAAACGCCGTAAAAGAATCGATGAACCTGTCGACCGAAAAGAAGTTAGTCCCGAGCGACCCTTTACTAAGAAAAACGATCCTCGGAATAGGTCCCCCGTTTGGTCCCCAAGTTCTCCCTTCCATTCGCGGCGCACAGACGAAACTAGAGGCCGTCCACGACGTCCAAGCATCTCTTCGCGTTCCAGTCGAAGCCATAGTAGAAGCAGGAGTAGAAGCAGTAGTGAAGGTCCTGATATGAAACGCAAGGCCAAGCATCGACTCCCTACGGCCACTTCTCTCCGTGATATTGAATTTCAAGCGAAGACTCTGCGCTTGTCAGTACCCCAGTCTTCGCGCCAGAATGACGGACGGAATGGACATGCAGGTAAGAATGGGAGGAGAACCGACCGCCGCTTAGTAAGTGCCTTATATTTTTTACTCGTAAGCAAACTCATTGGTTTGTCTTAGTCTGTAAGCTCTGCTGCGGGTTTCCGCGAGGCGGGTCCGTATCGCGATGAGCATGAAGTCATGCCACCTCCCGCGGCACCGTTGCCTACAAGCTCTTCCGATGCAAAGCTTGCCGTTCAGACGTCGCCTGGTATGTCTGTCGAGGCACAAGCGAAGGGAGTAAGGCGGAATGCTGGATTCAGGCCCATTGGCTTCAGTCAAAGTAGCGCTTCTATAAAGCGATTTTTCCCTGACGAGGACGAAGATTCGGACTCAAGCATTCAACGAAGTTTACAGGATGGTTCCAGACGTCCCTTGTCGCCTCCAGGTCGCACGGAGTACGATGAAAATGCGCGCGCGGAACGCTCTCCGAATTCTACTCCTCGACAGGATAGTCAAATCGCCCCTGTCAACGGAACCAGGTCAACTAATGAGCTGATATCTCGAGAAGGGTCGCTTCAACCGAGCCGTCTTTCAGACATCCCCATAGCCGATAGTGCCCTTCCATCGCCTTCAGCCCGCCAAGGTGAAGAAGGGCGTGAAAAACAGCGCCATGCAGAAACTCCGAAGGACCAACTGTACGCTATTGTGAGCCAAGTCGGTGAGGGGACTTTTGGCAAGGTTTACAAGGCGCGGAATACCGTCAGTGGTGTTCATGTTGCGCTCAAACGCATCCGGATGGAGGCAGAGCGGGACGGGTTTCCTGTGACTGCAATGCGAGAAATTAAACTTCTACAGTCGCTTCGACATGCCAACATCGTGCAGCTCATGGAGATGATGGTGCATCATGGTACATCAGTTGTTTCCTTGATCTGAATGGGAATAGAACTAACTGGATTGATTACAGGGTCCGTCTATATGGTCTTTGAGTACATGGACCACGACCTGACGGGCGTCCTGTCGCAAACTCAATTCGCCTTTACCGACGCGCACCTGAAATCGCTATGCAAACAAATGCTACAGGGTCTCTCTTATCTTCATCGTAAGGGCGTTATCCACAGGGACATTAAAGGCTCCAATATTTTGCTTAATAACCGTGGCGAGCTGAAATTGGCCGATTTCGGACTTGCTCGGTTCTACCAGAAGCGCCGCCGCGCAGATTACACTAATCGAGTCATCACTCTTTGGTACCGCCCTCCGGAACTGTTGCTGGGGACTACAGTCTACGGCCCGGAGGTCGACATGTGGAGTGCGGGGTAAGTCCGCTTCTAGTCGCCCTTTGGAAGAAAGTGGCTGAAGTCCTATTTGAGTTGCATTATGCTCGAGCTGTTTTGCAAGAAGCCTGTCTTCCAAGGCAACGATGAGATTCACCAATTGGACGTTGTCTACAAAATACTTGGTACTCCGACGCCCGAAGAATGGCCAGATCTGACAAACATGCCTTGGTACGAGCTGGTGAAACCGAAAGAAATGATCCGCAATCGCTTCCGAGAGTTGTTCCAGAAGTGCGTATATCATAAGTTCATGATCGCGGTAGAGTGAGCTAACGGGCGTTGTTAACTAGGTGGCTTTCACCTGCTGGTCTCGACCTAGCCGAACGTCTACTGTCGTACGATCCATCTCGGCGGGCCACCGCGGATCAGGCTCTCGAAGCGCCGTACTTTAGCCAGGAAGATCCGCCGCCCATGCTCCCAGTGGGGTATGCTACTTGTACACTTTATTTTAAAGTTCGGGGCTGATTCCCTCTACAGACTATCCTCGTTAGAAGGTGAATGGCATGAATTTGAGTCGAAGCGTGAACGCGCGAAGAAGCGCAGAAAGGTCGAAGGATGATTTGACGAGTTTTCCGATTACTACTTCCGATGACATGGTCGTCACCAGCTTTGAATATACTTATTTTCTGTCTTTAGCCGCTTTACGCCGCTTCAGCTTTTCTTTGGCCATTGTACGAGTATGCAACCATGCACCTAATGTTAATACCGATCTAACTACTCATTCATTATGCGATTGGACTGTCAAAGCAATTTTACAACGGATATTTACACGTTATGAAAATGTGGTGAATTATTATGCTGCATTAAACGACACAAGATTTTTATCCGCTAAGTGTTGCACGATTGATTCGACCTGGATGAAGCGCGTAAGGTTTACCGCCTAAGCAAAGGAACAAACGGACGCTCACATTTGCAGCGGTCGTACGAATCTGCATGTCCCACTTTTTGGTAAATAGTGCCCCTGTGTCCTCAGTGTGCATGTCGACCTCGCCAAGGCCGCCCGCTTTACCTTGCGCATCATCCTCTTCTTTGCTATCTTCGAACCAGATTAAACGCTCGACCTGATCGATTGAACCCTTCAACCGGCCCTGCTCGATCATACGCCGAGCCATCGTCTCCGCTGCTCCGGGTGTCAGATCGAGCAGTGCGCCAAGCCCGTGGAACGTGATGTTATTGTAAATCTTGGACGATGCAAGCAGGTTGTGCTCGAGCACTGCGCGGTCGAGTACCGTGCTCGGACCAGTGCGTGTCGAGACGACCTCGCCGGCACCCAAGTCCACAGCCGGAGAGGCGTCATTCGCGCGGTCTGTGGCGGATGCGGCGAGCCGGTCGTTAGACGACTGTGCGATGCGCGCTAGTTGATGCGGCTTGAGTGTCGCCTCAAACTCCTTCACTTCTGCGGGGCGCAGGATACGGTCAAGGAACATTTTGGAGAGGATGTTATACGTCGGAAGCTGTGTCGTTCGCTCGTCACGGCACAGCGAGGCTAAAACCCGCGAGCGGTTGGGTCCAGCGGGGGCGAGCACTGCGCATGTCACTGCAGCCGATCTGTTTTAATTAAATGCGATTATGACCAATTTCACCAGGACGGGGGTGCTTCAGGAGGTAGCACGCATACGTACAGCATAAATGAACGCTCTCGCTCATCGATCTCACCCGTCCAACTAAGCTCATGGTAACGGCTGGCCGCCTCAAGAAACCGGCGTGAATAATCGTGCAGACGTGCCTGACAGAGCTTGATATGAAGCTGCGTTTCTTGATTGCTTGTAGAGCCTGCGAGCAGCGCAGCGCGGTTGTAATATGCCTCTGCTTGAATGGAATCCTCGTCTTCAAGAAGCAGTCGCACAATGCGGATGTATATCTTAAGCTTCTCCTCGTCGGACGCGTGCCTAGCGAGTAAAGTATAGAAGGGTAAGATGACGCATATACGAGACAAAGGAAGTACGCACTCGAGCTTGATACCCATAAGCACACGCGCGGCGCCGCTCCAGTCCTCTTCCTCCTCGACGAGGTCTGCGAGCTGAAGACACAGGCCGTTGATCTAACAACCACACGAGCGCATTAAATGCATCATTCTCAAGAACCTCCGCGGGCAGAGCGCGGCGCGTGCGCACCTGCTCCTCAAAGCTGACGTCGTCGCGCTGCGCGATCGCAAGTGCGTCCTCGACGATCTGCCTCTTCTGCGCACTGTCGCGTACCGCCCCAGCGGCGAGACTTGAAACGAGCTCGCCAAGGACCTGGCGCTTGACAACGAGCCCGACATGCTCTTGCGTGAGCGCGGTCTCGAGCACGGTGTGCACGTCACGAGCAGCCGCAGCAGGGTCTGGCTGAGCCAAAGCCTCAGCAAGTAGGGAAAGGTAGCCCTGCGCCTTATCCTTTTGGCTGATTGACTGTAGTTGGGCGAGCTTTGCGTCCATGGCGAAGATATGCGCGTACAATGAGCGTCTCACTGGTAGTGCTCATCGGAGACATGCAGCACGGAAATTGCCGGATTTCTATAGAACACGCGTCGATCCCTCGCTAACATATATCCCAGCAGATAAACCATAAAATGCGCCCATTAATCGTGCACCCCTTTCATGCTACTTTTAATTCTACTAATGTCTTATCAACAATTTGTCCACGAAGAGTCATCTATACTATACCACAAAAAAAGTCAGATTGAACAAACCATCCCTGAGACTGGCGATCGTCATTCCCGCAAATAACAATCAGAGGCTTCCCTCAGCCACCTTCGCCTTATAGTACCGCACCATCTCTTCCAGGCCCATCCGTACCGTCCAGCGTGGCTGCCAGCCAAGCACTTCTTTTGCGCGCGTCGTGTCCGGCTTGCGCTGCTGTGGGTCATCTTTCGGCATCGCCAGGTCGCGGATGCCTACGCGCTTGACATTCTCTGCGCCATCTTCACGTTGCACCTTTTCGACGATGTCGCGCACAACATCCGCAAACTCGGCGATAGAAAACTCTTCATTGTTCCCCAGATTCACTGGTTGATTGTAGTCCGAGTTCATGCATGCAATCAGCCCGTCGATCAGGTCGTGGATGTATTGGAAAGAACGAGTCTGCTTTCCACCACCGTACATCGTTAGGTCCTCGCCACGTAGCGCCTGCGTGATAAAGTTTGACACCACACGACCGTCCTGCGGATTCACTGACAGAGGAACACAGCATAAATACTTCTCCAGACCAAGAATGAAATTCTTCCTGAAAACTTACTTCTGGGACCTATTCAGTGATAAGAACGTGAGAAATTTATGCTCGCACTAAAACCTGTTTGTGCCTACCATAGGTATTGAAAATGCGGGCGACCCGAACATCTACACCATCTTGGTGATGGAACCCGTAGGTCAGCGTCTCGGCGACGCGTTTCCCCTCGTCGTAACATGCGCGAACTCCAATCGGGTTTACATTACCCCAACTGGATCCGATTTAGCTTGTCATCCATTTTTAATTAACAGGTACACACTAAGTTTCCGGTTGAGGGTGGACCTCCGGGTCCCCGTAAACCTCTTAAGAATAGATATGAAAAAGGGGTCAGTTCGGAGACTTTTGTCGGAACATGCACAGCCTACCGGAAGTCGAGCTAATTAAGAAACGAGCTTTCGTGCGTTTGGCCAAGCCGAGCATATTGAGAGTGCCCAGGAAAGACGTCTTTATAGTTTTTACCGGATTTGCCTGATAATGCGGAGGCGACGCGGGGCATGCCAAATGGTAGATTTCTGGACGGGGAGTGAGCGCCTTCTCTTTCAAGAATAAATTAGGACTGTCAGCTTACGGTCACACTCGATCATGAAAGGCTCGACGACGTCGTGGCGGACCATCTCGAAGTTCGGATGACCGATCCAGTGGCTAAGATTCGTGCGCGAGCCGGTGAAGAAATTATCGAGTACAGTGACTTCATGGCCGAGGAGCATAAGACGGTCGACGAGGTGGGAGCCGACGAAACCCGCGCCACCGGTGACAAGAATTCGTTTGCGCTTCGAAGGGGGGAGAAGGCGAACAGGCGGGAAGCGGCTGAGGGTGGTGTAGGAGATGGAATTTGAGTCGGGGTGGAAGATGGACTTGGACTGGTAGATATCGGCGTCGCCGCCGGTAAACCAGCCATGGTCACCGTCGACCTTGACGATCTCCTCCGCAACATCGACGGTGCCGTCGGACTTTGGCTTTGGCGTCACAGTGTTGACATAGTGGGGGCGGAGGTAGAGGGCGCGGAGGGCGCTGAGCGGGACCTCGCAGTCGAAGCCGAAGCGGGTGAAACCAACGGAGCTGATTTCGTTTCCGCTCTTATCGAGGATGGTTGTCTGCGGATTGAAGAGGGCGAGATTAGATGCTTGCATGTAGGGTGCAGCCATGATGGAGGGAAAGGAGGGGAGGGGGAACAAGCTAAGTTGGGGGGCGGAGGGGCCGGACGAGTTGGACGCGACTATATAACACGTTCCTTAGAGGGCGCTCGAGGGTCGATGGAGATTCGGCGGTCAACGTCCGCCGCACCATCGATGGCCAATTGAAAAATTAAAAAAATTAAAACGCACAGCCCGGACTTACATTTGCTTTTGCGCTCCGAGTCGTCGTATTTCCTGCCATTGATTGTCTCGCTTGTTGGCGGTCGATTACAATTTCCGGCTGCACAGATCGCACTGGCTGAGCGGGAGAGTGTTCAGGGTCCTTCCCTTTCCGCGGGTCTCCGGCTCGAAATTTCTCAAAAATAATACTGCCGGTTCTCGCCCTCCAGTCAAGCCAGCCCTTATTTCCCAAGCCAAGCCACAACCATGCCTCGCGCCTCAAAGCCCACTGGAAAGACAAGACACGATCCCCTCCACGTCCAGCTCAAGGAGGACGAGATCATCGAAAAGTACGGCGACGTATCCCGCCCTGGGAAGCGCAGGAAATCAAAGAAGGCGGAAGACGATGGCGAGGACGGCGAGGCACGCATTTATTCTCCTCTCGCATCCGGAAAATTTCCTCATAACTCTTGGCGTCGTTCAGGTCATCCTAGATCCAAAGACATCCCAGCGCATCTTCGAGCTTGCAAAAGTACAGCAGG
Organism: Coniferiporia weirii; assembly: GCA_024195185.1. NCBI lineage: Eukaryota > Fungi > Basidiomycota > Agaricomycetes > Hymenochaetales > Hymenochaetaceae > Coniferiporia > Coniferiporia weirii. The sequence goes on from JAKOPK010000002.1 coordinate 265,140, forward strand.
AGGAACTTGAGCTGCAGGATGGTGATGAGGAGGACGAGGCCGAGGAAGGCACGCGCGCTGCCTTCCTCCAAACGAGGTCTACAAGTGATACGGACGATGAAGACGATATGGGTGGACAGTCCGGAGATGAGATATTAGAAGAGGAGGAGTATCCAGAGCTGGTCTGTCTATGCCCCCGTCCCCACGAATGCAAGTCTAACGTAAAATCTGCAGCAAATAGACGCTGGGGATCTCGAGACACTCGATGCCTTACTTCCCCATAGCGCCAACGAGCGCAAAACGCTTGCCGATATGATATTCGCAAAGCTAGAGGAGGGCGGCGATTCCGAAAACGCCTCGGTTCAAAAAATTGCAAAAGGTATGCACACATCTTCCAAAAGACATTCCAGATCTATCTCATATCCTCATCGCATTCAGCGCGCATACAGGACCCGGATCGCGCACCAGACCCTGCAGAGGGTCTGAATCCGAAGGTCGTGGAGGTTTACACTAAGTGGGCTAATGCGTTCGCCTACTATCTCCACTTTATTAACGCCTAGTTTCCGCAGAGTTGGTTTCCTTCTTCAAAAGGGCAAATACAAGTCCGGCCCTCTGCCCAAAGCTTTCAAGATTATTCCGTCCCTGCCAGCATGGGCGCGTATCCTCGCGCTCACGAAGCCCGAAAACTGGTCGCCTCAAGCAACGCGTGCTGCAACGCGTATATTTATTTCAAACATGAAGCCCACGCAGGCGCGTGTGTTTCTGCAGGGCGTGCTTCTCGACGCGATACGGGAAGACATTCGCGAAAACAGTCGCTTGAGCCCTCATTATTACGAGGCGCTCAAACGGGCTTTGTACAAGCCCGGCGCGTTCTTCAAGGGAGTGATCTTCCCGCTGCTCGAGAGTGGATGCACGCTCAAAGAGGCCGCGATCATCGCGAGTGTGCTTGCCAAGGTCAAGGTCCCGCTTGTGCACTCTGCCGCGGCAATCATCCGCCTTGCGAACATGGACTACTCGGGACCGAACTCCCTATTCATTCGCGTTCTCGTAGATAAGAAATATGCACTGCCATACAAGGTTGTCGATGCGCTCGTGTTTCATTTCATACGGCTGTCGAACACGTACAAGGCGAAGCGTGGCGAGAGTGAGAAACTGCCAGTGTTGTGGCATCAGAGTCTGCTGGTCTTTGTACAGCGGTGAGTCTTTTCAGTATCTTTGATTAACTGGGCATTTATCATATTCCCCCTTGACAGGTACGCTGCGGACTTGACTCCGGACCAAAAAGACGCTCTTCTTGACGTAGTGCGTGCGACACCTCACCCGCAAATAAGTGCAGAGGTGCGACGCGAGCTCGTAAACTCATCCGTGCGCGGCGAGCCACAACCTGGTGTGGACGTGGACATTGAGATGAGCTAAAAATGGATTTTTAATCCCTGTTTTTTGTAATGTGTTTTACCCGTTGTTTGATCTCGTGTATGTCGTGGCAAATGGATTTCAAAAGTATTATAGAATGCTCCCTATCGCTCAACTGTAGAGACTCCATCCCACTCTTCCATACATTTGTACCATCGCAAGCCATCGACAGTTCGGCCTCACTCCATCTGACCCATTAATCTCCTGCCTTTCGGAATTTGATTTCCCTGAGGCCCCGTGTGCCCGCAGTCGTGGGTGTAAGCATGTTATGCGCTAGATCCTGCGTCGCGGTGTCGTCTCCCCGTCGACTGACTTTGATGCACATGAGGCATAAGGTAAGGCATCAGATCGAGCGTTGCATTTAGCATAAGGTCGGAACGCGTCCATCAAAGCCGGAGTCGTATATCCCGAAGCATTGATCTCCGCTTTTCTTTTTCACGATATCTCCATCGCGGCATCGTCCAGCACCTCAATAGCGTCCACCTCCTTGGTCTTGGGAGCAGAAATCTCAGCACTTGCGGATCCATGCGCAGCTCTCCCCACAGCCTCCTTCATGCGTTCCCACACGCACAGTGCCCCCGCGCGTGCGAGCTCCGTCGCCCGCGTCAGCTCGCCCTCGTCGAACGGCGCCGCGCTCCAGCCAGACCACACGAGCTCCGCATGCACATGCGCCTGTGCTGCGCCGCTGCCGGCCTTCCCCCCGGACACGAGGAACGCGAACGCGCCGCTGCCGTCCAGCGCGGCAAGTTCATCTTCCCCAGGATCCGCGAGCAGAGTATGTGTACTGCGCACGCGCCCGACGGCGGCGGAGCACACGACGCCGCGCAGGGGGATGGATGCCGAGTTGAGTAGCGCGAGCGACGAGGCGTTGATAACTGCCGCGACGAGCGCGGGGCTCGCGCGTGGAGGCGGCGACCCTGGGGAACCATAACCCCGCGGCATACTGGGGTGCGCGGATGCGAGTGCCTGCGCTACGAGCTGGACGAGCGTGCGCGGGTTGTTCGTGAGGATCATGCTGGGGAGCAGCACGCTGCGGAGGGCGGACGCGAGCGCCTTGGACTCCGTGCCTGCATTGTTTGTATGATAAACAGACCTGAGATAATAGACAACAAAAGAGGTGGTTGCGCACCAGGAAGGCCGGCAAGTGGTCGGACAGCAACCTCGAATGTTGCCTTGGATGCTTGTTCAGCTGCAAGACGGACTTCAATAGGCCCGGACACAGACGACAAAGCTTTCGTCTCTCCAAATCCGAACCGCGCCGACCCGTCGACACCACTCAGTCCATCGAAAGTAGCTGCTATATCTCTGAGCTCGTTGGGCAGCCTGCCGTCCGCTCGTTTGTAGTCCATTTCCAGAGCCAGATACGCGTCGGTGTATTAGTAGGTGACTGGCCGTTTACTATGTGAAGTTTGCAAGCGAACGGTCGATCATAGAAAAGATCGACAAATATTCCGAATATGGAGAAGTGGCGGCGATTATATGTGTGTGGCTGCTTAGTCCTTACTACGGCAGATAACATACAGGGTCAGTAAACTTCTTCACAAGAGAAGAACAGCTGGGGTGTTGGAATTCGGCAATTTGCGGCGCTAGCAAATGCACTTCGTATCCGAGTATATCGTTAAACCAGTAGATAATCGCGCGAGAGAACTCGAGCGCGCATACAAGCAGTAAAATATTACGAAATTTTTTCTATCTCCGAACGGCCGACTGCCGAACTCGGTATTGAGCCCGAACTTCAACAGGGGTGGGGGAAAATACATGCAAACATGAAATCAGATCCTCGAGGTTAGTCTAACAGGAAGCGGTCCATTCTTCATAACGAACCAATCCTGCAGCTTCTCCTCCCAGTCCCTTGGATCATACCCATCGTCGAATCTCAGATCAAAATGTTTCATCACCAGCGCGACCACTATACGCAGCTCAAGGGTCGCAAGGTTTCTACCGGCGCAGTTCGCTGGTCCATACGAGAACGGGATATATGCGGCCGCGTTTGGCATTGACCCCTTGGCGTTCGTCCCTCCGGCCCCTATGGATAGTGAAATCTGCTTCGGAGTGCGCTTCCTCATGCCAAATTGCAGCCAACGATCTGGCCAAAATTCCTTCGGAGCAGGCGAGAAGTATCGTGCGTCTCTGAATAAGGTATAAATGGGCACATCAATGGCCGTCCCTTTAGGAATGTAACTGGAAGAATGGTCAATGACCCGCTTTAGGATCCCACATGCACAGAAGACCGGAAACTTACTTAGCTCCAAGCCACCTTCCTCCAGTATCTTCAGTCGTACCACGCTGCAGTATGTTTGCCGGCGAGCCGATGCGTAAGGCTTCATTTCTGTGCAAGTATTTGGTCAATCCCTTGGTGGTCGAATAATTCTGAATTCTATTAACATCACTGCGTTCAAGAAGGGCATTTTCGAGAGCTTCGATAAGTCAACCCCGTCGCCTTCCGCGAGCGGAAAATTTTCGTCCACTTCCTTCTGCAAGCGAATATAGTCTTCAGGATGCAAGAGAAGATTGTAGAACAGTCCTCCCAATACGGTAGCCGTTGTATCTGACCCAGCGACGATGGTTAGAGTTGCGTCGGACATGACTATAGCGTCGGTTGGTGGTTCTTTTTCGACCCCCGCTTCGTCAGTCTATAAAATTTTCGCATAATCAGTTTTACTGTATTCGCTTATTTAAACCAAGCCGCTAAGGTCAGCTAGGGGGGGGGAGGGGGGGAAGGGCGGTTCCAAGAGTGCTTACCAGGTGATGGAAAATATCCTTAGAATACGATCCATTTGCCTTCCGCTTCGCTGCAGCATCTTGTGAGTACTTTCGAAAAATATCAACATTCTTTGTCGATCCGGGAACCATATAAATGGCAGGCACAATCCAAGGGAGATGCTGTATCAATGCCAGTGCCCTGCCAGCAGCTCAGAATCAACGTGACCAATACCAAGCTAAAGAATTGACGTACTTCATCCCGTTTCCTATAGCATGCCAGATGGGAAATTTCTCTACGCCATCTCTCATGGTTTCGAACCCACCGCCGAATGCCATGTCTCCCATAAAATCAAAACTAAAGCATGTTCAAATATGAGTGTAGGACACCAATTTTGAAAACTGCATACCTGAAACGACTCATCCATTCCGAAAGGTTCACCGCAGGCACGTCGGCTCCACCCTCTTCCTTCTTCGATCTTTTCCTCAGTTCTCCGACGAGCTGAAAACCACGCTTTAGCAGCGCCGTCTCATAACCTTCAATGGATGCCGTGCTAAATGCACGATTCCAAGGCTTTCTTCTATGCGCATGTTCCTGCATATCCCGGATGGCGATGAGGCCTTTGACGCTGTCTACCTGCGGACTCCGCCGAGCATCCCACACTGAGAATAATGTCAGTATTTGACTAGTAAACCATGAGCAACAATCTACTTACTGGGTCCCTTGGACAGCCCCCCAACTCCCAGGATCTCGCGTATGTGATCTGCATCTACAATAGAAAGTTCGTTCGGACCTTGGCGGGTCGTTGAGACTTTTTTAGTGGTAACTTAAGCCCTGTGACACCTACCGACGCGGACGTATGGACCGTACCGTTCGTGGAGCTTCTCGTGGAAGATATGGTTCTTACCTCCTGACATCATCCACAGACCATAAAATTTGGATAATTTTGCTGGAAACGGGCCCGGGTATTTGGAAAGGGGGTGTAGAGGGGAGACACGATAGACTGCGATCGACGACAGCAGAGAAGTGTAGAACATGGGAAAAGACACGAGTATGGCGTGGGGTACTGATGCGAAGTGGAAAGTCAGGAAAATTGCCGAGAGGGCAGGTACTCCCCCAAGCAGGATGAGGGTTCCAACGGAATGTGAAGGGTTGAGCTCATATCTGTTGTAGAACACATGGACCAGCTGTGAGTTATGCGTTATGGTCATCTGTATGTACATTCACTGGCAGACAGGAGCTCAGAGGCTTACCAAGGCCCCCAAAATATCCAGAAGTATTGATTGGCGCAGAGAGAACGCAGCATTGACGGTAGGTAGTTCGACCAGCATGGAGAGGTCGCAAGCAGGACGGGAGCCTGGGGGGGAGGGGGGCAGTGGGTAGCTTCAGACTATAAATCGATCAATGCTCTATCCGGCATGGCTTGCACCGCCAGCTGCCGGTCGGAATGGGTAACTTGCAGAGTTTTGTCTCTACTGAAATCTATATCCCTGGGCGCATTGAGCGGCTGTGGCGGCGGCGCGACAACTATCTAGTACCCCAGCAGAGCAACCGCGATCCCTACTCCTTCCTATTCGCTTCTAGATTTGGACGGCTGGAGGAGCCGTGAGTCTTTATGAAATGGCTGCTTGGAATGGAGGCTTTCGATCGGAAGATCCGCTCCGCAGGACGTCGGGAATCTCCCTTGCAAGTCAGCTCGCGATCTCGGTCTTTCTCGTTCCATAAGCACATGCAAATTTTCAAATGCAGAACACCACTGAGTATCACGTAGAGGGGCTATACCTTCTCCGCTTTCCGCAGATAAGAAAGCTTTCCAGAAATTAAAAAAGTCAAGTGTATCTCTGTATATGCACATAAACTTGAAGTTCAAATTGCAGTGGTCGATCACGCAGAAAGATCGACCAATTTAAATACACCTTATTTGGAAATAGTGGACCTACCAGACTGGAACTATGTACAGCCCCACATAGACAAAAATATTAATCGGACAAATATCGTATGGGATTGAAGATAGCGGTATACTTTACTACATGCGGTCCCTTGTGCCAATCGCTAGTGGAGATCCATCATTTAGCCCAGGTTGTCGCGTCATTTCCCTATTACCATTCCTCCATTACTATTGGCAATCGTGTCAGCCCATTATGAAATGCCCTGTCGAAAGTGCATCCTGACGTGTGATTTTGCACGCAATTTTCTCATTAAATACATTTACGGGAAGCCGAAAGCCTTACAAAAGTTACAAGAAAACGTAAATATAGAATCATACCCTTGAGGTCAGCACCACGGGGAGAGGTCCGATCTTCATAACGAACCAATCCTGTAGCTTCTCCTCCCAGTCCCTCGGGTCGTACCCGTCTTCAATTCTCATATCAAAGCGCTGCATCATTAGCGCAACCACTACACGCAGCTCATGTATCGCAAGGTTCCTGCCCGCACAATTCGCTGGCCCATACGAGAACGGGATGAATGCGGCCGCGTTCATTGGGCTCGCACCTGCACCTACAGCCTGCTTTGGCGTGCGCTTTTTCATGCTAGCCTGTAGCCAACGATCTGGCCAGAATTCCTCTGGAGCAGGCGAAAAGTATCGCGCATCTCGAAAGACGGTGTAGATAGGTACGTCAATGGCCGTTCCCTCCGGGATGTAACTGAGAAAAGAAAGTAATAGTTTGCTCAGAAGCTCGCGTAACCGAGAACGAGAACCTTACTTGGTTCCAAACCATCTTCCCCCAGTGTCCACGGTTGTACCCCGCTGCAATATGTTCGCTGGAGGGCTCAAGCGCAAAGCTTCGTTTCTACAAAAATTGATGTCAGTTCCACAATAGTTGAAAAGTGTTTAAATTCTGACATCACTGCATTTAGGAACGGCATTTCCGTAAGCTTTGAAGCGTCGACCGAGTCACCTTCCCCAGGCGGAAAGTACTCGTCTACTTCTTTTCGGAGGCGGATATAGTCATCTCGATGGGGGAGTAAGTTATAGAACAGCCCGCTTAAGACAGTGGCTGTTGTGTCCGATCCAGCGACGATGGCCAGGATTCCGTCGGATAGGACTGCCTCATTTGTCGGTGGCTCCTTTTCGAGACCTTCTTCGTCAATCTTTTATTGAAGTGTCTTTAGTGAATTGCGAGAAAGCGACTAAGGGAGAAGGCGTGGCTCACGAGGTGGTGGAAAAGGTCCCTAGCATGTGAGCCATCCATCTTACGCCTCCTTGTAGCTCCCTCTGAGTGCTTTCGAAGTATATCAACGTTCTTCGTTGATCCCGGGATCAGATGAAGTAGTCTTAGAAGCCAGGGGAGATGCTGTATCAATGCCAGTGATCTGCAGGTAACTTAGAACTGGTATAGATTGAAACGAGTGAGCTGGAGAATAGACGAACTTCAATCCGCCTTCTATAGCATGCCAGATGGGTACATTATCTACACCATCTCTCATGGTTTCAAATCCGCCACCAAATACCATATCCCCCATAAAGTCAAAACTTGGGTACAATTAGTCGCCCGAGTAGAATATCGACACACGGCAAACACGCACGTGAAACGGTTCATCCAGTCCGAAAGATTCACCGCAGGGACTCTACCATCCTTTTCCTTTCTTGACCTTTTCTCCAGTTCTTCAACGAGTTGTAAGGCACGCTTGACCAATATTGGCTCATAACCCTTAACGGACGTTGTGCTAAATGCACGATTCCACGTCCTTCTTCGGCGCGAATGTTCTTGCACGTCCCGGGTGGCGATGAGGCTCCTGGTGCCGTACGGATTCCGCCGGGCATCCCACACTGAAACGCCCGTTAGCTGGTTTTATATAGAATATATTTAAAATCCTGCTTACTGGGGCCTTTAGGCAATCCTTCAGCTCCCAATACTGCGGACAGGTGATCTGCATCGACAACAGATAACTCGTTCGGACCTACACAGACCATTAAGCTCAATACAAACTATTAAACAGGTGAGTATCGCTCACCAACACGGACGTACGGGCCGTAGCGGTCGTGAAGCTCTTTATGATAGATATGGTTCTTGCCCTTTGCCATCATCCAAACACTATAGAATTTTGAAATCTTTGCCAGAAATGGGCCAGGGTACGCATGAAGGGGGTGTAGGAAGGAGACCCGATAGACCACAATTGACGAAAGCAGAGAGGCGTAGAAAAGAGCGAAAGATGCAAGTACCGCAAGGAATAAAGATCCAGAATGGACATTTAAAAAAACCGCCGAAATAGTAGGCACACCTCCGAGCAGAACGGACGTTAATACGAGGTGCGAAGGGTCGAGCTCATACTTCTTGTAAAATGCGTGCACTAGCTACACATCAAATGGCGTAAAGTTCATTATTCATAAGTGCACTGTGACGAATAAAGAACGCTCATAGGCTCACTAGGGCTCCGAAAACATCAAAAAGTACAGAATCGCGCAGAGACAGCGCACCAAGGGACAGGATGGACACCATGGGGAGACGCACGTAGTGGCAAGCACGAAGGGCGATAGTGATGCGGTAGTGATATCAGCATACGGTTTTATACTGGCAGCCCGAGACAGCCCGTGTGAATTTGCATCCGTCCGTCAGATTGACGCAGGCTTGTTCTATTCGTACCAAAACTCGGTGATAGCATCAAGTGTGATACGGGTAGGAGCTGCAGTTTCTGTATTAGCTGTTGTGCTTGACCAAGAGGTGGCGTCGCCAGTAATCTTTTCCCGGAAACGGCCGTTGTGAAATTACGCAAATAGATATGAGCAACAAGGCAAGTCATTTACATACAAGTGAGAACAAACATACAGTACTTTTCGGTACAAAATATTAGGACATCCATATTAAATCATATGAGCTAACGTCTACAGATCGGGTGGGTTGTTTGATACAGGAATACATGGAGAGACAAATGGAAAACGGATTGAAGGAGCGATCTTAAAACCATGGGCTATACAAATCAGGCATGGCTGCCAGCTTGAGCGGGTTTGTCGCATTCGAAATCAGGTTCGTGACGCTCTGCATAGACTGTGTTACTTTCTCATCCTTCGGATCCTGTCAGTTATCCATTGTCAGTTTCACGAGGAGTCCCGAATTGATTGCAAATTACCTGAGCCTTCTCGAGTTTGCAAGCCATGTTTTCCGCTCTATTCACAACGCCGTTGATATTTTCTTGCACACGCGCCCGGAACGAGTTTTCTTGTGCCGCATTCCGTCTCCCTCTCGACAATGCATGTGTAAGGACTTCATCCCGTACGAAGAGACACAGATGCTGGTCGAGTTCGTACTAAGGGTAGTATTAGTGAAAAGAAATGCTTCAGTGAGGTGGATCAAAAAACGCTGACCTCTGGCTTAGTCAAGGCTCTGGCGATTGCCACGATTCCCGGGCAGAATAAGGCCTCCGTCCCAGTAGGATTAACAAAGTGCTGGAGATTTGGCGTGAAACGGAATGGGACGCTCTCAAGATGCACAATCTGCGAGGTCTGGCTGTTGACACCTTTTTAAAACACTTCAGTTTTATCCCCTTTTCATATACCTGGCGACAAGCGTACCGGGCAAGATTTCCGACATGTAAATTTGGCCAGTTGCACGTGAAACATGGAAACGAGCCGGTTGGCGACTCGTGATGCAGACGGTGTACGTCATAAAGCTCACGGCTGCCAACTGGAGAGTGAAAGCTTTACGCATTCTCCAGAGTTCTTGCGGTCCGCACATTGTGCGCGTCATGTACTACACGGCTTCAATTATTGGGCAATGGTTGAAGTGTTTATGGTCACCTACCCGACTGAGAACGTCCTCTCCGACTAATTTTTTACACACCTCGTCTAACACGGCTTTCCGGATTCCCAGATGTTCTGCTCTATTGGTAGGCTACAAGGGAATAAACGCGGTATCAGCCAATGTATTACGCTGGGAAGACGGGACATACCGTAAGATTGATTTCTCGAATCACGTCTTTATGTTTTCGAGCAACCTTGAGTGCAGGGTCTTCTCTCGTTACGCCTATCTCTTCGCAGTGTTGATCGTAAACGTCTTGCAACGAAACGTAGGACGGATCGTTTAGCACAAGCCGGACCGCGGGATTGAGTAAGACCGTCAAGGGGAGATGAAATTGCAGATTTCGCTTTCTGCTCTCTTTCCGGCGCGTAAGTGCACTATGGAAGATGAGTTATTCAGTATTCGCGATAATCCCCTAAACATAATTCTCACTGGTTGAAAGTGCGGAATAATTGCATTACTCGCTCTTCGCGGCGACACCAGCGGGCTGCGGGCTGCTGAACGGCAAACGTATATTTTACCCCATCATGGCCGTGAATGACAATTCTCTTATAGCAATAGCCCTGACCACGACAAATTTCGAACTTAGGCCCGAACTGCCGGATACGACTAAACTGTTGAGGACCGTCCACAAGCTGACAAAAGATGTTAACGATTCCCTGAGAGTCTATCATTTGCTGTACTCACCTCCTGGTATTGCCCAGGCACTTCGACTTCGTCGAATTTTGTATACTGGAACTCAACTAGCCAGTGAGACATCAGATCAAGAGGCTGGATCCGAGGCCTTGAGTCTAAGAACTTCTCATATCGGTCCCGCCAATGTTGTAGCCTCTGTATATACTCCTGTAGCACGGGCTTACTCTGAACAAAGTCTTCATCGTAATCTTTCTAGAAATTGAATTTGTCATAACGATCATTGCTCTTCAGATCCAAATCGTAAAAAAACTCACTCTCGCTGAACCAGTGAGATGAATGGCCATCCTACTTATGTTCTTCAGGATATGTTCTGACAAGGTCCCATCGTCGTTCGGGTTTGACGCACGAGAGCTTGAGTTCTAGAACAGAGGGATTATTAAAGGTACGTGGGTTTGCAAGAAGATGACAAACCTGGACGGCATCTTGAAGCAACATGAAAGTGAACCTGTAGATCTCCTCCTCTGGAGTCGACTTGAATTTTATGTTGAATTGGTCAACCATCGTTTCTAAGGTCAGGGCAAGAAGTGGGTTGTTCGTCTTGAGCAGTGACGCGATATCATCCACAAGCTCCCAGTCTTCTTTTTTCGTCCCATTAGGAGCCACTTGACCTTCTGCGGATGCCGTGGCAGCTGTAGCGTTATCGGAACTAGGAGCGTTCTGATTATTCTGATTTAACTGCATCGCCCGTTGAGCAGCCTCCTGAGCTTGCTGAGCCTGCTGAGCCTGCTGTTTCCGCAGCATAGCCATTTCCTCCTTTGTTGTCCGCAAAGGGAAGAACAGAGCCTGGATAGCGTATACTTAATTATCAATAAACAAAAAAGAATGTTTAAACTTACTTGAGGATAAGCTTTAGCCAATTCCATGAGGATGCGCTGCGCTTGCGGTGCTTCAGTGTACGAAAGAGAGAGGAGCAGTTGGGGTAATAGTGTAATCCAATACCATAGGGCACGATCCCCAGTGAATATATTGAATGCGTGTGCAATCGTGCCGACAGCATCGTCAATGCTGAGGAGCCACAACACCCTCGTCAGAAGCGGTCGGCTCTTTGTATTCTTGTACAATCCAGCGGCTTGAAGATAGCAAGAAACAGCATGAGCACCGTACTTGATTTCGGCAGGAGAAGAGCTGAACATTTTGTCGTTGAAGCGACCCCATTCCGACCAGGCTTTAGCTACGTTCATATCGAGCTGAACAGCTTGGCCGAAACAATTATCTGCCTCATCGTTTTGATTCAGCGCGGAATAAAACATCCCTTTCAGCGTATAGAACTCGGCCTTTTGAGGCGTCGAAAAATACATGAGATTCGTGTTGTTGATCAGATTCAGGCCATCAAGCATCTTTTCCGGAACTTGAAGGCGGCACCGAGCCTCTTCCCGAAGTTTAAGGAAGGCCTCTGAAATCTCAATATTGGGCAGTTCGTAAATCTTTGTCAACATTCCTTGAGCCACTTCAAACAAATCGTGTTTACGAGCAACGTGGGCGAAGCGGTTGATGATCCAGGCTGTTTCGTGGTACCCACGATAGCCGAACGTGTTAGCCGCACTTGCCTGGTTGCCATTCTGTCCATTCGCTTGAATGAGAGGAATATACTGCTTGTTTATTGAGCTAAAAACATTTTGCCTCCATGCGACAAGATCGCTCCAGACACTGATATCGTCGTGAAGATTTGGTAGTCGCTCTCTCCATGCCTGGAGAACTAGTTTTAAATCAGCCGATTTCTTCTCCAGATTTTGTGGTGTCGTGGACGACAGAGAGCCAAAAATTTGGACCGCCTCTTGGAGTTCGACGAATTGTTGAAAGTGTTGTAACAACGGAATGTGACATGCAGACATCCTGGGTGGGAAAGCAATCCATTTCCGAAGAGACAGTTGCATAGCATCTTCAAGGATCCGGGTAAACTCAATATTCCTATCAACAGCACCGGGCATTTTCACAAGTGCGAGAAAAGCCTCATAGACTCGCTTCCGTGGCGTTGCAATGTCTGATAGTGTTTGAATCTGCTCTTCTACTAGCTGGAGACTGTCCTTGTCTGCCCAATCCTTATGTCTCCATGCAGATTCCAAGAGCAGTTCATTGTTACCATCGTTCCGAGCCAAGTCGTATAAGACATCCCATTGCTGAAGTTTTTCAGTCGCTATGATCCAGTGATCCTCCCAAAGGCAATATTCGGACTCTGTAAAGGGTATAGTGCCATTTCTCGCTTTATTCTGAGCTTGTTCATACGCGATCTGCGCCTCGGGCCACATGCCGTTTTGTTCATACGTGATAGCCACGTTGGTCTCACTGTGCAGAGACCGGCGTCGCCACAAACCGTAAAACATGTCTTCTTCTACGAGCTCAGCATATACTTCAGCCAGTGCATCGTAAACACTGTCCCGAACTGTGCCGTCATCGTCTCGGACAAAGTCGAGGGAGCATTGAAGATGTTCTAAAGCGACGTGCCACGCGCCAAAGGTTTTCGCGAGATACTTTAGGAGGTGAGCGGGCAGACTTATAGGAGGAGAACAAGCGTGTATCCCCTCTAGTAGGGCCTGGATGACGTTGGGACGCATTTCGCTCTGTCGGATGTGATACTCACGGCTGAGAAGAACGATGAGGTGTTGTGTCACGTCGCCTTGTTCTTTGCGTGTGAGCGAAGACCAAACAGCGGAAAAAACAGAAACCCAAGTGTCGTGAGCTGACTGCATGTCGTAATAAAGCAGACGACGCATTGGGCGCACTATATCCCTGATTCGACTGTTCGCAACCGTTTGGGCCAAAGGAGACGAGGTTTGTGTGAAAACAACACTCGGTGAAGAAGTCAACGGCATTTCGCTATCAACAGAACTGAGGAGAAGATCTAGGGCCAAATAGGTCCAATTGCAATCTGCTAGTGCCTCCCAGCTTTGTACCCCAAGGATGTACGTCAAACGGCTTGTCAATGAACGAGGTATGCTGCTGTCCAACAGGTCTACGAATCGTTCACGCAGGGATGTATCATGAGATCGACAGCCTAAAAGGAAAGCTTGCTCCAGTCTTGAAGTCAGGTCACTCCGACGCAAGGATGGTTCCGTATAAATATCGTAGATGAGCTCGAGATATTGATTGAATAGATCAGCACCACGAGTCTCGAAGGTTGTCATTTTCTGCAGAAGGCTGGCTTTTTCCTTCATCGTCGGGTAGGCATCGCGTCGACGGAGGGCCCAGTCACGAGCGGTGTCGAGGAGGAATTGACAAAGCATCGGGCTAGCCGACTTTTCGACCAGAATAATCAAGTTTCCTAGATGAATTCTTCGCTGTTCGGATGGCAGTGTCGACGAATTCTGGCAGATTTTCAAGATAGATACCAGCATGCGAGCGATCGCGTCGTAGTTTTCCGCACTCGGTAGAGAGCTGATATGCTCCTTTGCGAGCTTACCCAAAAGTCTCATCAAGGAGGTAGCGAACGGTTCTATCCGTTCCGGGACGACCTGTACGACTGATTTTAACATCATAAGCGCACCACGCAGGCCGGTCATATTCTTCAAGCCTTCCGAGATTGTGTTGTAGACGAATGAGTGAAACTCGGCCATTTCAGACTGGGCATCGTCCTCCTCTTTGGGCAAGGGAAACAGTGTCAAAAGCCGGTCAATGATAGGGTGGAAGGTTTCGTGCAGAGCAGCTTCCTCAAGCATCATCCCCTTCTGGACAAGCTTTTGAAGAATTTTGGCATTTTGCATAAACCAGGCGTCAGACTTGTCCGCACAAACAACATGGAGAACTTTGGCGGTTGCGAGAATGGTGGGGGCAGTATCCTTATCATACTCCATCTATTCGGGTTCAGCCAAAAGATTATCACCAGAGCTTTGGGCTTACTCACCTCGCACAGTGCCTTGCGAAAGTAATCTAATTTGAACGCAACCTCGCTCCATCCTGATAAACTTAAGAAGTCTTTAAGCAGGGCAAGAGCTCGCGCAACGACGTTCGTACGGGTCATTGCATCCTGTAGGCCCGTTGCAATGCGCGTCAGGTAGCTGACTACGCCCTCACGGAATCCAAGAGGCGTAATCCAACCCGCTTGATCTTCGCCGGGTTGCAATGACTTCTGCTCCCATTTGTAAACCGCTTCGAGGATGTCCACAGATAGAATCCGACCCTCAGCATTAGAGGTCACCTGAAGACCGAGTTTCACCAGTGAATTGATTATATGTGGAATGAAAAGAGCACGACACGGGTAAAAAAGGTCTGGCTGCCGGGCAATGAGCTGGTAGATTACAAAGACTTGCAGATTACCATTCCCTTCTTCGGCTAGCAAACGTCGAGTTGTTTTTGCCCAGTGAGGAACACTCGGATCGTTGGACATTCTTTGCAGAACAGGCGCAAGGATATCCAGGGCTTGTCGAATCAATGTCCGGTTCCCTTCTACATGCGGCGGCTTAAGAAGACCTGTCCAGGCACTGATAATAAATTTCGGCGGACTCTCATACGCCTCGAAGAAGCGCGCCGCCAGGAGATAAGCTACCTGCCTCACAGTTTGATCCTCGACGTTGATATACGACCACGCGAATTTGATGACATCCTTCTTGATATCAGCGAGAAGATGTGGGCAGCGATGAACTAGCACAGTAGTTAAGTGCATGATTTCAATTTTGAACAGATCATCCGTATCCACGAACATGCCCAGGTCGTTTGCTCGCCATATCTTGATGTGAAAGCGATCAATAACATGTCTGTCGAGTAGTCCTTCCTCGGTCGATCTACTCGAGTGTACGAGTATCGTCGGGGTAATCACATAACGCAGGAAGTTGGTCTTTCTTGACCAAGAAATGGAACGGTCATCAAACCAAGTCAAGAATCGTGTTAATACGTTTCGTCGAAATTGCAGTGATCCATTTAGAGCAACGTGTTTGTAGAGGAACCGCGTGAGTTCATTACGATCCAGAGCAATACTCATCGAATAGGCCGAAATGATATCGAAAAGGATATCGATCCTCGAACTTTCCTCCAATGCTGTCACAAATATTGAAATCATCAGATCATACTTCTGGAAAATTGGCTTCGTATCGAGGTCACAATCCGAGACTTGCTCCGGTTCAGCTCTCCATAGCTCAAGCAAGGCATTAACGATATCATTGCCCTCAGTCCACCCAGGCGTCTGATCAGCAAGATCTCTGCACAATAAAAGCCCAGGGAGCACCACGTCTGCGTTCCCACTCCTAAAACAAACACGAGAAATATCCCAAGAACGCGCAGTAAACTCCCGCAACAACTTCGGTGCTGAACTGGCGTTCAGTAAGTTTCGGAGTGTGCGAACGAAGCGGGGCTGGTTTATGGAGTTCAGGAAATGGTCAACAGCCTCAGTTGTGTAGCGGTCCAAGTACTTTCCCAGAGGCTGTGAGAAAGGGCTTTGTGCGCATGAAAACAGGTGCGTCTCTGTCTGGACCACCGTACCAACAAGATCATTCAAAAACCTGACCGCGGTTGTGGGTAGAAGAGAGTAAATATTCACAAGCCTGACGAGCTTGTTGAGAGCGTCGTTCTCGGATAGTGGCACTCGTGCGGCCGCGTGTAACATCTGGGGATCTGCAATGGCACGGAAATGCTCTAAAAGCTTCGTACCAATTTCAATCTTGAAGTAGCCCGCTAAAAGCATAAGAAGACGTGATAGGCCCTCAAGATCCTGGATTGTAAGTTTCTTCGTGTCAGAAAGGTTCATGAGGATTGGTCTCAAGCCCGTCTGTAAAAGGTCCTTCGGGAAGCGTGACTGATCGACCAAAATAATCCGCAAGCCTTCGTGAGCAGCGTCAGCCACCTCCTTTGACGAATTATACAGAGACTTGAAATAAACACCGGTAACCCTGCAAAAAGAAGCGATAAGTCATAGCAGATTGATGCGAAAACCGTTTGAAAAGCACCTTTGCCGGGTTTGTGGTATACGAGAAAAGCAATCCGTAAGGGGCAATGCCGCCGTCAAGAGTTTCAGACATGCTACACGTAGCTGAATCACTTCTAGTGAACTTTTTCTGACATCGATCTTTGCGACAAGCGAACCATCACTATTGTCGGCCAAAGCCAACGCCTCGTGAAGCAGACGAATCAATTCGTCACTCATTTCCAGGAGTGGAGGATCCAGGCTGATGCAGTAACGAACAGCCTCAACCTGCCCGACGATGATAGGATGAGGGAGAGAGCGCAGAGGTTTCATGTATATTGAAGACATGACACGTTCCCTAAAAGGTAGCAACAAATCGACGATGGGCCTTCCACAGAGTTCCGAAAGTAGCTTGATACACGAGCGTGCCGTTTGTCGCACTACCGGGTGTACACAAGCTACCTCGCCAAAGAAAATGCTGATCAGAATCGGTATTCTTGATTGCATAGTCGGGAGCGCGCCATCGACCTCCATCTGGCCGCCAATGTTGTTGTTTGTCATTTGCAGAACTTGAACAAGATTGTCAATAATCTCCGTAACGTTGCGAGAAGGGTCGTGGGGAGAATCCTTAAGGACATGAAGCAGTGTCCGTACAATGTCAATTTCTCGAACAGTTGTCCACTTCTCACCAACCTCCGGTGTCGCGGTCATGATCATTATGCCAGTGCAGCCAGCACTCTTTCTCACCCACGCTTCGTCAAAGCAAAGAGTGCTGAAACGCGTCGCAACCATATGTAGAATTGGCAAGATATCCATCTGCTTGAGACCATTCGTATATCCGATGGGCACAAGGTCATGCACGATCAGTTTCATCACTCTGATGGCTTTGTCTGTCTGTTGCTCGTCGGCCCGGGCTAAGGCATGAGGGAAGGCGTCAAGATACAGACCAAACATATGGCTTGGATATCTTCTCAGATTAATATCTTTCACAAGAGTTCTACGTGCCTCCAGGGTGAAAACGTGTCGCGAAAGGGTCCGGAGGTACTCTTCTGCTCGATCCCGGACCTCGGGAACATGTATAGCGTCGAAAAGGCCTTCAACCCCCTGGACAAAAATATTTTCTCGATCCCGTCCTTGCAGTCCCTATAAAATGGCATCATCAGTATTTCGTTATCCTTATAACCGGACCGTATTCAATATCAAATGTACCTCGTTTAGAAGATATGTTAGTGTGTGCTCCAAGTAATTGTACGCATGAACCTTATCGGGAGAATGTGACTTTGCCAATATTCGGGCAGACAGCTCAGCGACGGGTCCAACCTCAATATACTCTTGTCGTCCACTGAAAGACACAGCTATCTTTGCAGGATCCGAGTACTGCTTATACAACAAGTTCGGTTTCTCATCGAGTAGGCGCCGGTTCCTGCCACCGAGCTTGCCCAATATACGGATGGTTGTGTGTGCATGGTGATGATTCCCAGGTAGAGGTCTCAAATGACTGTGAAGTGCTTCCATGAGGTCTCGAAGTACAGGACGAAGGATTGGGTCGAGGAAGTCGCCAATCAAGTTGTCAATGCAAAGCTCAAGCGTCCGCAAACCCTGAGAGACGAGCTCGGGTCCGCCTTGAAGTGCAAGCACAAGCGGCTTCATCAGATAATGCAGATGTGGTAGTAAATGTGTCAGACGGAGGGGCACAGTCAGACAAAGCTCGACGAGGAGGTCACGCGTCTGTGCATCGGCAGCCATAAGCTGGCGGTTCAGGCAATCAAGCATCTCCGGTAGCAAGGGGAGTACTTCCTTGTACAACTGCTCGTAACGCCCTCCTCCGCTGCCGATGGCTCGGAAGAGTGCACGCATGAGATGGAAGTAATACAGTGGGCGAGTTGCTTTGGCAGCGAGGGGAAACGAATCCATAATTAGCCGGCCTAAATGAGTAGCGAGGACGGGTTCATTTGCATCAGGATGCATCCCGACCACACTGAAAGTCATTTTGAAAAACCGAAGGATCATGGATGCAGCCACGTCGTCCTCATCTCCAAGTCCATCCAATCTATCGGAAAGATGTCGGAGCGTGGTCGACACGATTGTCTGGGAGACTGCTTTCTGTGAAAAGAGTACCTGCGAAAGGTGAAGGAGACTCGGGCGCTTTACTATAGCTTTGAAGTAGAAGTCTAAACGTTGTGTCCACAATTCCTGAAAAACGTGTAGATCAATATCTTGAAGAATCATGGCGAGCGATTCCATTGGCTCCTTTTCATCCTTAAATTCCACCTCAGACAGTGACAGTATTCGAATGCAACGCTCGAAAAGGGGCGTCATAATCTCGCCGTCAGGAAGAGGAGCGGCTAGCTTCTTCAGAGCAGTGATACACATCCTGAAACCTTGGAGAAGCATACGGAAAAGGTAACGAAGATCTGAGCGGATAACTTGGTTTATCAGTCGGAACTCCTCAAAAAAAGTCAAACCACAAACCGCCTTGCACACTTTCAGGATTCTCCGTCGCATAATATGCGGTTGAAAGTGGCCTATCCTTCTCTATGTACGATATATCTGGTTTCGGCTCCGCTTCCGATTGCTCCTTTTGTTTGTCAAGACGTGAAATGACAGTCTGAAAAGTGAGATCCAATGCCTTTATTTTCTCCGCACAAGACTGCATCATAGTCATGCATAATGCCGCGGCATCTTCCTTGGACAACTTCAGGAGAATGGGTTCCATTAGGGTAAAGGTCATCTTTGCGCAAAGAATTTGTGCGTGAACTGAAAAAGATGCGCTTAGCAGCCAGCTGCAGTAGGTGTGGACAACACGGGTAAGTTGCGCATTGGAGAGCTCTCCACGGAGATGGGCCGTGAGCTCGAATACTATACTATATGGTCCGTATCTGAGCAGTACTTTGTAAGAACATATTCACGGATAAGCAGCATAAATAATGTTTACCTCAGACCGTCATGAGCAGCAACCGAGCCCATAATAACTCGCTCGGAAAGTAGTTTTTCCACGTGCGGCACGAGAGCGCGTCGGAACGGGGAACCCACCTGATGGCGCAGCAAGGTCAAGAGTTCCTGCATTTACAAAAGTCATGAGCTTGAAGCCACTTAGAAGCACAAAAATGTGTACCTTCCTGGCCGTAGCCGAGTGTAATGGACAGTCCTGAAAGAGTCGTATGCAATATACGGATATGTCGTCTCCCCTAGTATCCCTCCCGTATGTCTCAGGTTGCTGACGAAAAAGGAACGAGACAAAACTGATCAACTACGTACGCTTGGTCAGAACTGGCTCAGGGACGATAAAATCGGAGGAAAACGAGCTGAACCTTTATTTGAGCAACGACAAAGTCGGCGTACAACTTATGGTTCCTCATATTCGGCGCTTCTCCCGCCCAGATCCCACCCATAGCTTCGTAGTCCTCTCTAGCCTTTTTCTGAATTGGAGACTCTAGAGCTGCGGCCTGGGATACAAAGTCAGGAAACCGTCGTGAGAGAGAAAAGGAGGGCTGGGAGGACAGACCTCTAATGTAGCATTGATTATTTCGGAAAGCATGGGCTGGGCCACCGCTCGATTTCCCTGTACAATTAGAACCATAATGAACGGTATTTCCGTGAGCACTTTGAAACTGCGGGTTCCCAGGAATATAGCATTAGGGTCGACCTGGACCGATTCTTCAGAAAGAAACTCGGCGACCAAGTTGGGCATGTTGCGCAGCAATTGCAAAAATATTTGAATGAGCTCTAGCGTAGGCTCATCCGCAAGATGCTTCATGGCCCTAACAATGTCATGAAGTGCCCTCAAACATGTGACGGCATTGTCGTCGCTGTCATGCTTCAGGATAGACAGGATGGTGGTCATCAAGTTACTTGCATGTGGTCGGAATGCCTCCGATGCAGGAATCCTGTGAATTATCTCGATGAGGATGCGCCGGTACTGGTACTCGAGAGAATCTTTTTTGAAAGAAGGCTCGGTATTGCGGAGGGTGTCGAGAAGTACGGAAAGCATGTGTGGAAAGACCCTCGCAGCTTCAGCGTCACGAACTGAGTCAACCATCTCCTTGAGCTCGCTTGCGATGTCATTTTTTATTTTCAAAGCTGATAGGAAATGAGCTATGCAACAGAATGGATGTGCACAAACTGGTACGCACGGATCGCCGGGTCTGCAATGCGGGCAGCTCTGGACTCAAGGTCCGCCGCAGAAGGAAGATGAGGAACGGCGTCCATCACCGCCAGCCGCTGGTACGGTCCTGACTTGTCTTAGAGTATCAGACTTCCGTGCCAATACGCCAAACCAGTTATAAGTTACGAGTGAGCCGCAATAGGTGTAGCAAGTCCGGCACTCGCAAAGTGAGTTCGCGCCCCAACGTGATGGCGGCTTAGATATAGCCTCGCACGTCGAAGACGAATAGAGAGAGCAGAGCGTACGTTGGATGAGCAACACCGTCGGGTGGAAGGTGTCTGACGGGGGATTGTCCTCCCGTCCTTGAGCGAGGAGGGGGTGTGTTTATTCCTATTTACAAGACGCGTTGTGTGCCAAAAAAGGAAAACGATCGTGAACGTCCAAATTCGTCTGACGAGAAGTAGCAAGTTATGGCCATCGATCGGCAACTACCAACCACTCGTCCTGACAACGAACGCGGGGTGTTTCTTATGGAGCTTTTTCGAGAACAAGACGGCTAACAAGGCAGCTATTTTTTTTGCTACATCCTTGCTCGAGGGTATTTTTGCAACAGTCTAACGGGCATATTTAAAGCCTGTTATTACTACGACTGCTCACGTCTGCCATCGGAAACTAGCAGATTGGAGAAATCAGACCGCACTGCAGCTAAACTGGAAATCTCTCGCTGGTCTTGGAATCTCCATCTGTTCGCTATGCTCTTACTGCGTAAAAATGGTCTAAGCTCTGGCAAAGTCTTCACCATTCTTAGAGACCATCATTTCGTGTTCTTGATCCCAAGGCACGGAAGACGACGTGCCCCTATATGAAGGAAGCCACCCCAATGCTTTTTAGGCCCCTGTTACATACTTCCCAAACTATTACCGGCTATTTTCCTGGGCTGGACTCCCATTCTCTATCGGCTGGCCCGAATTTTAAACTTGTGACTGCCTTGAGAATTATTGCATGGCGCTGGAACTGGACAGCTCTGGTCTTAACTCGTGGGTTTCATACTTCTATCCTCGCGCAGACTGGTCATATGTACCTAAAATCTCCAGTCACTTCACCTCTTCGTTTTTTGCTGGGCTCGTTTTCTGGAGCAGCCTATGCTGTCTCTTTCGCTCACCATTCCTTCGACATGTAGTACGCTCTATCGCGCTCCAGATTTGTCGCAGGCAAAAGTGCACGCAGATACGTGATGGAATTCCGGTCTCTGAAAACCAATATGACGAGGGCAGAGTCGAGGACCAATCTGAAGCGAACCAGGATGATGCGGAGCGCGCCAGCCTGGGTGAATCGATTTTCGGACGCCAGGACAACCCGCTTCTCGTTTTTGCGCTCACGTTGCTTTTCTTCATGTCAAGTATCTCACAATTCGCATCGTCAGTGGCCTATAGTTCAAAGCTACCCAGTTCTAGGAGAACCTTTTGCGGTGAGTAGAGCCGGGTTTAGTGAAGGCATTTCTCATCCATATCCACAGCATTTTTAATTGCATGGGATACAATGTCGCTTCAGTCCGCGCGACTCGTGGGGCTTGTCATCGTTGGTCTTGCGTTGGGACGTGCAGGTGTAAGACGAAGGGAGAGTCTAGCCTTCTGGTCGACTTTGACCGTAATCACTGGTGAGCTATTATAAATATGTAATCGTGATCGTTGAGATATATATACGTGTTTTTTTAGTACTGGCTATAGCAGCCAACATACTGGGGTTTGGATCCGTTAGGTGAAAATTTAGAATTGTTATTATTAATTTTTTTTATCTGAAATAATACACCCAACACAGCCCGCTCTCCGATTCGGGCGCAATCTTCTGCTACCGCAAACGGTATGTTTTCTTCAACGGCTAATGACCAGCTTTTAATCACATGATTCAGCGCGCTTGCGCCGGCCTTGGCCTTGTCTTTACTCACAATAATTACGGAGCTATATGCTATACTTCGCCTTTTAAGCACAGTCGAAGCGACACCCTCGTCCATGCAGCGCAAACTTCAAGTGTCAATTCGGGATATCCGTTTTGTCAGGGCACTCTCCCTGATACTTTTTGAAGTCATAATTATTGCACCTAATAGCATCCAGTCTACCTATCTGGCAGATTCTGTGCCCTTTAGCGTCGCGGCCCTGATAGTTTTAGGTACGTACGCTCTTATTCTTGTATTTTTTACGACGTTAACAGGGTATTTTACAGCTGCCTTTAACAATTATCGGTCATCAGACATTCCTCTTCAATACAGCGCACCCGAGAGAAATACGACCGCGACGCTCCCGCCGGAGTACATTAACCGGATCCCATCCAAACAAGCCACTAAAGTCACAGCCAACAGCAATGCCAACAGTCTGGCACACAGCAATCACAACCTGCAGAGTTCAGGCTCCCCTATGTCTGGCTTCAGAATGCATCGATTGTGGCCTTTCGATCGGCCAAAGAACGAACTTGATGTTCGTAAAGAGGCAAAGGGTGGTAGACTCACACCTCCCCTTTCTCCAGAAAGGCGTGCCCCATCAAAAAGTGACCCACAATTGCACCCAAAAACAAAAACAGACCAACAAGTGCAAGCTAGGGGATCGTCTAATCATTCGCGTTTTCCCTCAGGACAAATTATCCCCAAAGCGGAGCTCGCGCGGCAATTTAATGTCAATGAGCAGGCGATTCCTTATTCTCGCGAGCAGGTACTTGCTTCCCGCCCCACAGCACCCCCTGTGTTTGTACCAAGTCCGAAACGTTCTAAGAGCCCTACCAGCATCACCTACTCGCTGGCGCAAACGACAAGTAGTACTGTGTATGGTTCGGACATCATCCGTCCAGAACCGGGACGTGTCGTGCGCGACAAGATGAAGCTGCCTGCAGTCGTTGACCGTGGATCTGCGCCAATTGAGAGCGCGGCATATCCAAACGATTCCCTACTTACACTGCGAGAAGTTCGTCCGAAGAGCACCGGAGGTGATACGTGGGTCTCTGACCGCGTAATAGACATGTATGCACTTCGGAGTTCGCCGCCGGCAGAGACGTCAACTATTATATTCGATAGTGATTGGCCTATTCCACCCTCTACAACCCCTGCGCTGACTAGTGCAGCTATCGGACGGCATCAGAAGAGAATGCTACAGACTCAACCCCAGTCACGGCCATATCCGCAATGCCCTGCAGCGTCTGAACCGAAGTCATTTTCTACTTCTCAACAGGGCTTAATGGCGGCCAGAACAAGGAGACAGGAGCGGAGGTCGCCCCCAGTAACTACTCCCCTCCCAGTGTCCATGCGAGACAGGTCGGTACGGTGAGCTCTAATGTGCGGACCACACGGTACGAGCGTGAATTGCACCTGTATCACGCCGGTTTGATTTGCTGTGTACGAAATGGATAAACTGAGATGATAACGATTACACCACGTATTCATTTGTATTTTGTTAGCCAAGATGTTTTCGTTTGTGGGCTTATGGCTGTGGTGGTGGTTGCAGGTCGAGATGTGGCCATGGCCCCAGGCTGCGCTTGCAGAGCCTGGCCTATTATGGTGGCTGCGGGCGACGATATCTTGTTCCTACTTAGTACATAACCGCGACGCGGATTGACTCCAGATACACAGATACTCTCTTGCTTCCCATGGCGTCCTCAGCTCTCCTCGCGCAAATTCAAGCGGGAAAGGCCCTTAAAAAGGCCACGACGGTCGACAAAAGTGCACCGCTCATTGAGGGTGCGAAGAAGGCACCGTCGGCGGGCGGCGGCAGGCCTACAGCGCCGTCCGTGACTCCATCGTCGTCGGGCGCGTCGGCGGGTCCTGGTCCGCCCCAGCTGGGTGCCCTGTTCGCTGGTGGAATGCCCAAGTTGAAATCTACGCAAAACAACTCAGGTGCGTAGAATATCGTCCTCACAGATCGTCCCGCTGATTGACACATCGCTCGCTGCAGCGAAGCCTCTGGCTCTGGGCAAACCGCCTTCAATACCAAAGCGCGAGCCATCGTCGAACGGCGCACCAGTTGTCCCTGCTCCTCCTGCTCGATCGACCCTGCCTCCGCCGGCACGTCCAGCACCGCCAGCTGCGGCGCCTCCTCCCCCACCTGGTCGACCAGTACCGGCACCGACTGGGGCTCCTCCCCCTCCGCCTGGTCGGCCGGTACCGACTGGGGCTCCTCCTCCCCCGCCTGGTCGGCCGGCTCCGGCACCAACCTCGGCACCGCCTCCCCCGCCTGGAAGACCTGTCCCAAGCTCAAACTCTGCCCCTCCATTGTCGCCAGGCCGCCCGGTTCCCACTGCCGATCGCCCAGTTCCCTCACCGACGGTTACCCGCCTACCTCCCCGGCGTGTGCCAGCACCGCCGCCCATTAATCGTCTAGTTGCGGAGGACAACGAGGCACCGCGTCGAAGTCCTTCACCGTCTCCCCGTCGCGTGCCAGCGCCTCCGCCCATTAACCGTATAGCTGCGGGGGACAGAGAGGCGCTGCAACGAAGTCCTTCGCCACCTCTTCGCCCCCCCTCGGCCGGTCGCTCTTCCCGTGCTGTGCCCGCACCACCATCGATACCACCGAGGATACACCAAACCGCGCCAACTCCGCCACTCCGCAAGGCCACTCAGACGCCTATCGGACATGGAAGAGCTCCTCCACCCAAACCTCCCCCTCGTCCAGGTTCCATAGTGACAAGCATATCTGCACCTCCAACGCCTGCACGTCCGTCTCCGTCCCTGCCGTCGCGAAGGCCAGCGAACAACTCGATGGGCGCGGATCCCACACCGCCAGTCGCGCGTCCACGGGGGCCTTCCGCGAGCGAGGCGCCGCCTCCACCTCCCGGACCGTCGCCTGCTGCGCGTCCTAGCCACGCGCCGCCGCCGCCTTCTGGTCCCCCGCGTAACAGGACGGCATCGGGACCGGACACTCTTTCACCCATGGCGCCTCCTGTTCCAGCAACCGGACGCCGGACGCCGTCTACGGGTAGTATGTCGATGTACTCGGCTATTACGAACGGAGCACCCCCGGAAAGCCGGATGAGCTCAAAGAGTGCGTGTCATCGCCGTAGAATACCTGGTGTACCGCTTGCTGACAGTCTTGTTCGTCTTACGTCTTACAGTTCCTCCTCCCCCTGCCGAGTCCGGCGGGCACAAGTTTCCGCTTACAGGGTTCCCCATACCCCGGTCGTTCGACAGGTCGTCGAAAAAGTACGGAAGTGGGAGAGGACGCGGCGGCGATTTCAGCTTAGCATCCCATTAAAAAACTGTATCTAACTGAATACCCCGTTCTACCTTCGTTTCCCTTTGGTTAATTATCTCTACACTATCCTCGATCATGCATCTATACGAATCTAATGGACGAGGGCTCTTGGTATGTTGCCACGTCTGCAGATTTATCATTTGATGTGTATGGCCGACCTTGGACCCGTGTGAACGATCGTCCCGGCTTCTTTGGTAAGGTGACACGTAGTCCGCCTGCGTTGTTATAAAGTCGAGCGCGAGCGCCGTCACCGCCTCGCTCGACTATCTCCCTCTCCGTCGTCCCCCCAATGCGCATCTCCCCTCTCTTCTCCTTTGCTGCGCTGCTCGCAGCCGCGGGGCTCATTTCTGCAGACGACGCCTCGGACGTCATCTCCCTCACCCCAGACAACTTCGGCTCGGTTGTCGACAGCGACCCGCTGATCCTTGTCGAGTTCTTTGCGCCATGGTGGGTGTTTTGTGGTCTGCGCGGGCGTGGCAGGGTTTTGACTATTACTCCTGCAGGTGTGGCCACTGCAAATCTCTCGCACCTCACTATGAGGAGGCTGCGTCCGCCCTCAAGGAAAAGAACATAAAGCTTGCCAAGGTCGACTGCGTAGACCAGGCGGAACTTTGTCAGCAACATGGCGTTGGTGGTTACCCGTGCGTCGTCTCGTTCGCGATGCCACAAATTTGCAATAGCTAATTGATCGTGTATAGGACCCTTAAAGTGTTCCGCAATGGGACACCGTCAGATTACACGGGCCCTCGCAAAGCTGATGGCATCATCAGCTACATGACCAAGTGTGTATTTACTCTGGGCTCGCTGTGTCCCCTGTTCTTACCGTTGACTCAGACAGTCGTTACCTGCCGTTACGGAAGTGACGGCCGCCAACCACGTCGAGTTCCGGAAAGCCGACAAGCTCGTCCTCATCGCCTACCTTTCCTCTTCCACAGAGGCACCCGCACCTGAATTCAGTGCAGCTGCCGAAAAACACCGTGACGACTACCTCTTCGGTTTCACGACCGACGAGGATGCTATCAAGGAGGCCGGTGTTACCACCCCCGCAATTGTCCTCTACAAACGTTTCGACGAGCCGCGTATCGACCTCGAAACTCACGTTCCGTCCGTCACCGTTGCCGAGATCGAGACCTTCGTCAAGGGGCACTCCATTCCCTTAGTGGATGAGGTCGGTGGAGACAACTACCAGGTCTACGTTCAAAGCGGACTCCCCCTCGCGTACCTCTTCGTTGACCCAACCGACGAGAAGAAGGAAGAGCACATCGCCGCTCTCCGACCTATTGCCGCGAAAAACAAGGGCAAGGCTAATTTTGTCTGGATTGACGCCATCAAATTCGGAGACCACGCCAAGTCGCTGAACCTTCCGGAGGCGAAGTGGCCAAGCTTCGTCGTGCAGGACCTCTCGAAGCAGCTCAAATACCCTCTCTCTCAGGCAAAGGATGTTACTCCCGAGGCTGTTGAGGAGTGGGTTTCCAGCTACCTTGCCGGCGAGCTCCAGCCAGAGCTCAAGAGTGAAGCAGTTCCGGAAACGCAGGACGAGTCGGTGTACACCGTTGTGGGCAAGAACTTCGACGAGGTTGTCTTTGACGAGTCTAAGGACGTCTTCATCGAATTCTATGCGCCGTGGTGCGGTCACTGCAAGCGTCTCAAGCCGATATGGGATTCCCTCGGCGAGCGCTTTGCTAACGTCAAGGACAAGCTTGTGATGTGAGTGCAGTCCCTAGATATTGGCTCTGTCGTGTCAACACGAACTGACTGGTGTTGTACCTGTAGTGCGAAAATGGATGCGACCGTGAACGACCTCCCGCCCTCCGCCGACTTCCGCATCGCCGGCTTCCCCACATTGAAATTCAAGCCTGCTGGCTCGAAGGAGTTTATCGACTTCGACGGCGATCGCTCACTGGAGTCCTTCATTGAGTTCGTCGAGGAGAAGGCTGTGAACAGCCTCACGTACGTGCCCCCTGTGGAGGCGTCTGGTTCGTCCGAGGCGGCCGACCACGCTGCGACGCCGACGCCGGCGCCCCATGACCACGACGAGTTGTGAGCTGTTAGTGTGCCTGGGACCTTGGAGTGCTTTTTATTTATTTAATGTCTGGTACCGGCATGTCATGGGGCAGTTACCTGGACGCAAAGTTCGTGTATCGTAATAATCCTATTTCCCCGCAAAAAGACATGTGGCGATCCATTGAGGCAGCAGCCGGTGCGGGAATCACCTGCGATAAGGCCGCCCGCGGCAAAAGTCAAATCCATATACACGTGTAAGGCTCTTAGCGGGAGATGCCCACCGGCAGAAATTTTTTGTCCAGATACGGACAACAGCATGCGCGAGTGCTGGCGGACGATTTCTGAAAAGAACAAAAATAGGCGTGCTGGCGACGGCTGAGACAAACAAGGGACGAGCGGGAGGACATGTGAGAGGGGGATCGTCGAATACTGTTGATCTACGGTGGGTCCAATACTGCAAGAGGGACGCTTATACTCCCGCTTTATATCATCCGTCTTTTTTGAACTCTGCAACTTCGCAGCGTGTCTACCTAGGATATACACAAAAACATACAACGCCGGAGGCGCTTTTACAAGAAAGCTATTTCGACAAACACAGACTCTGACCTACAAACACAAACACAACTTACTGCATTACATTTTTGCGCACCTATACGGGAAATTTATTCGGTGGGCGGAGAAGATTAAATAGCCCAGCAACTGCTCCGGGCCGCGACCTCTTTCGAGGTGCCGCAGCGAGCGAATGGGTGGTCCGCAATGACAAAGGGTGGCTTGGGCGGCTCCTGACGCCGTGAATACCTATTTGTATAACGTCCTTTGGGTGTCGCGGGTCCCTCTCCGTCGAACAGCGGGCCATCATAAGAACGGCTCGGCTCGACCAAGTCATCAGCTCTGCCAAGATCCATCGCAGACCGAGTCCCAAGGAAAGCCGGGCTCGCCGATTTTATCGTTACGTTCGGAGTCGTCCGTTCCGGAGCGCGTCGCGTGCTTCGAGTTCGTGTGCGCGTCCGGGATACTGATCGTACCCTCCGCAAAACCTCAGTCCACCCTGAGCACACACGTTCGACGACCACGCGCGCTCGCGAGGGACGATCTGCACCACCATCGGTGAGCGTGTCTATGCTGAACGACGAGACGAGCGCAGGCGGAAGGCGTCGGCATAATTCATCGCTGCCACTTTCCTCTCGCTGGTCGGGTGAGTCCATGTCTGTATCCGCGCTTGCACGGGAGGGGAGGATATGCTCAAGTTCGGGTGCGGCCCGGCAACGGAAAGCACTGCGCGCGCGCTCAGAGCAAACAAGCGCATGTGTAATATCGAATAATGCACGCGGGGTGTATGCGAAAACAGAGGGTGTCGATGGTGGTGTGTCCCCGCGAAACCGCATATGTTGCCTGGCATCGTCCGAAATGTGCACGAAGTCAGATCCGAGGTCCAGATCGCCGTTGAGGCCTAATCTAGTCGCGCGCGCACGCAGGACAACCATGTGTGCAGGAGAACCACCATCAATGCTGGAAGCTGAGGGGACGTCGAGAATGTGTGGTGTGAGACGAGCGCGTGCGGGCAGGTCATTCCCGACGAACGCTACGTCACGCATAAGTTGCTCGAGCGCGGATACCAGCGCCTCCTGAAACTTTAGAAGTGCAGCTCTCTCCCTGCTGACTCCAGAATCAAATGCGGGCCTTGATGTAGGTACTTGGACACGGTTTTGGAAAAATGGCGGAGAATTATGACATTGCGCGACATCATCGTTACAGACGCGAGTGAGCTCAGATACCGAAAGCCCAGCCATGTCACGTAGCCAAGCATGCATTTGCGGAGTCATCCTAGGGACGTCAAGACGGCACGACGGTATCTGGTAATTATGTATAAACATCGGCCGCGCATACTCACGAAGTCAGGTCGCTTACCTGGTGCTTCGCGAAGTTATACACCAGCACCTCCGTAGAGCCGTCTTCAGTCCAACGTTCCGTTAACAAAGAGACATATACCCCGCGTTCCTCGAGTACGGGCCGCATACCGCTCACAGCATAGTCCCTGCACCCTAGGAGGATCTTGTCAACATCCTCCTGCATCGCGCCGGTTGCCTCAGCCATTGTGTCTCGAAAGCGGCGCATGAATAACAACTTGTAACCGCGTCCGGCGTAATTTCGCGGCAAGCTATAGTTGCAGCAGGAGTCGATATTTGTGAGCGCCACAGGTCTGAATGAAGATGAGAGCACAGACGAGGATGTGGTTTGGGAACGATGTGGTAGCTCGCGCACAAAGAAGAGCATACGGCCTGGAGGTACACGGTCCTTTAAGGCAGATTCTACGCTGCGTGACTCGGAGGCAGCATGCTCAGAAAGTAATAGGAACTCCGCGATGTTGACACGCGCGCCCGTCTCGAGCACGGCATCATGTAGCGTACCAAGATCTCCAAGAGCCAACCCGAGATCCACCGCGAGTTGCGCTATCGCCTCAAGAAGTCGTAGCTTGAGTGCCGCACGCGGGGGCAACACAGTACAAGAGCATTGGGACCGCGAGAAGTATGAGTGGATGGTCAGAAAAAAGCGCCATGGAGACGGCTGCGCATCAGATGGCAATCGTGATCGCTGCGTGATGCGGGATAGGAAGGGTGTCAGAATTTCCCAATCGCACGAAAGTGAGAGGAGCCAATGGAACAGACTGCGACGGATATCCAGTTCGTCGACGATTTCCTGTGCAAAGAGGTCTGATTAATCGTGGCTGGCGAAGGAGAAGAGACCATATGCTACCTCCGGTATACCTCCCAGATCTACGGCCCTAGCGGGTATGAAACCCTTGTCATCGACAAGAACTCGACCATCTCCGGTAAATGATATACTAGCGACAATGAGACCTGGGAGAGGCCGTGGTTGGCGGCTAGTCTTCGTTGCTGAAAACAGAGTAATGATGATAGACAGACAAGCGAGTGCTATCGAAATCCAGGCTGGAATTACTACGAAAGAAGACCATCAGTAATTTAAACCCCAGAATTTGAATGGAAACCAGCCTAAAGTTAGGATCTTAGTCCTTCTTTGATTTTGTACACTCTGTTCAGGATCAAAAAAGGCCGACGCCCGAGGGCTAAATTTCGTTCCACTCAGAGAGAGATAATTTGCTCCGGATATGGAACAGCCAAGAACAACAGATACGGCCATGCGCATCCATATACACCGTTCCCACTTGGGCCAACAAAGTGTTGCTGATAGGAAGGAGAAGAGCGAGGCAGAGGTGATCAGAAGGAGCGACAGGAAAACCTGTGCTGTCGAGAAAAGGGTGTCGAACGTTGGGAGAGAAATATACAGTGCGTACTTTGAGGGTAAGCCTGGGGAGAAGATCCTTTCGGGAGAATATACTTACATGCATAAAACCAGCTGGACGAGTTGAGGACGATTTGTACGGGGGAAAGTTAGCCATACTTGGTACAAATTTCCGTTTGAGCAGGACCAACCAGAAAGTCCCACAACGACTCCGCAAAGCCCACAGCCCCAAAGCCCTAGAGTGTCTCGTAGATCGAGTATCACAAATGAACCTAGTATCAGCATCGTTGGCACACAAAGCGAAAGTGCGACAAAGCCGGGCTTGAAGGAGACGACGAGCGCAAGCGCGGGCTCACTAGCGGCGATAAATTGGAACCTGGAGCCGGAGACTGTTGTACGAAAGAGAGAGAAGAGGCAGCGTCGAAAGAGTACATGCAGAAGTTTTCTAGTTGCTTAAGAAGAGGTTTAATAAGGTAAGTAAGGCAGGATTTACGTTGGCACGCCCAGGAACCAAGAGACATCGAGAACGCGGCGAGTATGAGGATCGAGGCTCTGCGCATATCATGGATGCCATGCGGTTTAAGTCGGGTGAAGAGTTCGAAAGCTGAAAATGCCCCTAGCGATGCACTTGCCTAGAAAAATATTGATAATCAATGCCAGGAATTGAGCACTCAGACATACGTCCGACTGACTGAGCCCCAGAATACGATGCCTGTGCTTGACTTGAAGGGGATCGTTTGCGAGTCGGAAGCGCCTTGGCCAGCCTGAGTAACTCCGCCCTCCAAATACAAACAAGAAAGATGACTGACCACAGCATGCGCTTTCGCTCATGGCCCGAGCACGAGGAACCTAAGGCCAGTGCAATAGCAGAAGATTATGAAGGGAAGCACCCTCCGGGAGGGAGTTTGTCGTATAATGAGCATGTTATCCGTTGTCAGTGGTTTTGTATGCACGAAGTCGACGCCGGGCTCAGGGAAGCACTGGACAGGCTTCCTCGTAGCAACACAAGTAAGAAGAAAGAGCGTCCCTGTCGTGAGCAACGTTTTCACGCGAATAACGGGATGCAAATACCAGAAACGAAAGAAAAAAGGCACAGAAAAACAGAAACGAATATCCGTGTCTGGCGTATGGCAGAAGCCAAACGAACGCAGACTCGAATGCCTCCGGTGGATCTGCAACCAAACCTTGCTTACGTATATAATCAAACACGCGTCGGCTCCTATGTGCAGCAAGTCGCATTGTAAAAGTAACAAAAAATACAGCGCATCTGAAGCCTAATAATCCCACAATCTTTACTCAAAGCTTCACCTCCTTCACTCCATCCTTCCAGAACGTAAAGTACGCTAGATAGAATTAACCTGTTAAGCTCGCGTTCATAACTAGCTGTTACTTTACACTCACGGGTCACTCCGTCCTCCTGTTCGATTACACCGCCAAAGTCAGAAAAAACAAAATCATTGAGCTCCAACTCTTACCCTGTAGTTAAGCAGAGCAACCATCCCGTCCGGGTTCATGCCCTCGCCAGTGTACTGTAGTCTCGTCAGACAAGTGTATGCGCGTCCATGTTCACGTTCAGCTTACGAATTCAAAGTCTTTAAAGTTGGCAACGATCTTCTTTGCAAACGCAGCGGCGCCCTTTTCAAATGCTTCTACGCGGTCCGGATTGGACGTCTGCAGTTCGGCCTTGACGGCCTTCATGTACCCCTACACTCCGTGTTGGAAATGAGAAGAACCGAAAAACGGAAAAGCTCAAACGAACCTTGAGATAGGTGAGGTAGCTCTTTTTGTCGAAACTGGTGCTCTGGAGGCGGAAAGAGTACACGACGTTGTTGACCTGCGAGGAGCCCTCCTCGAGGGCGTCATCCTGTTCCTCCGCCGACGGGTTTGCGCCTGATTTTCTGACTGAATGCGTGCCAACCTCAGGGGCGGAGAATGAGCGCACCAATGTTCACGTCCTCGCCGGCCTTAACGGTGACCATCTGGCAATCGACCTCGTACACGATGTCGTCTACGAGCTTGCTGCAGAGAGTTTGATGTGAGCGTGTTGTTTGCATGATGTGCCAATAGAACGTGTGTATATGCGCACACAGGGAAGGCATCGGAGAACATCTCGTCGCCGGTAAGAGTGTCTGAGTAGAGCAGCATGTTGGTGATTTGTACACGGGAGGATGGGGGAATCGAGGAGGGGATACAGAGGAACGGAGAGCAAAACAGGTTCAGGACCTGATGCGCATCGACAACAAAACTTCATGAGACTGGCATCGTCGGGAATCGCCGTGCGCCGCACGTGGCCGAAAAATTAGCAGCCGGTCCGAGAGCACTCGCATTTCTGAAATTCTGAAATTCTGCAGTTTCTACCGCACGCGCACCTCGAGCTCAACGTCGTCGGCGGCATGGAATACCAGCCGGTCGTCATCAAGCGCCATGCGCGCCCGTCGGCGAAGCGCAATCCGGAGCCGCGTTACTGGCGCCAGTTCAAGCACCCCGTCTTCGTCAAGGAGTACGCGCCCATCACCTCTGTCCACTTTTCTCCAGCCAAGCCGCACAGATACGCCGTCACTGCTGCGACCCGGGTGCAAATATATGCGCCAAGAACACAAAAGGTCACCAAAACGATATCCAGGTTTAAGGATGTCGCCCGCTCTGGATGTATCAGGAACGACGGCAAGCTTGTCGTGGCAGGAGACGACAGTGGCCTCGTACAGGTATGAGCCCAGGTCGTACTTGCTAACCGACAACGACGCTAACATCAGTGCAGGTATTTGACATCAACTCCCGGGCTATTCTGCGTACGCTCGACTCGCACAAGCAGCCCGTGCACGTCGCCAGATTCTCCGCAGCCACTCCGACACAGATCCTCTCCTGCTCGGACGACACTACAGTCAAGCTCTGGGACGTACCGTCGCAGGCTGCCATCACCACCTTTGCCGCACACACCGACTACGTGCGTGCCGGCCAGGTCGCCTCTTCGAATGGCAACCTCATCCTCACCGGATCGTATGACGCGACTGTACGCCTCTTCGATGCGCGCACAGGCCATTGCGAAATGGTGATGGGCGGTCCCGACTCTGCGTCGGGGGCGGGTGCGACGCCCGTCGAGCAGGTTTTGCTGTTCCCTACAGGAACTGTGGCGCTCTCCGCTGCGGGTCCTATCCTCCGCGCATGGGACCTCGTTGCCGGCGGCCGCTGTCTCCGTGCGCTCTCGAACCACCAGAAGACAATTACCTCGCTCGCGTTCGATGCGCGCGCGAGCCGCTTACTCACCGGAGGACTCGATCACATGGTCAAAGTGTACGACGTGAGTACGTACAAGGTCGTGCATACTATGCGCTATCCTGCGCCGGTACTCTGTTTGGCTGTCTCGGTATGCATCTACGTTCTCAGCAAGAGTTCTTTTTTTCTTTTTTTGCTGATTAATTTTGCCTATCTTTCGCAACGGATACGCAGCCTGATGACACACATATTGCCGCAGGCATGTCAGACGGCACCCTTTCCGTGCGGCGTCGACAGGCCAAGGCGTCCGAATCCTCATCCTCCGAACCGTTCTCTCTTGCCTCGCTTCGCTCAGGCACATTCGAGTCCTTCCTCGGGAGCACGCTGCCGTCAATTGGTCATGGCCGAATTCGTGAAAAAGGCAAAGCAAAAGCGAAACCCGTAGGCGACGTCGACGAATTCATGGTCGAGGCGCGCCGTCGACGTAAACTGCGTGCCTACGATCGTCTGCTCAAAAACTTCAAGTATTCTGCCGCCCTGGATTCTGTTTTGCTGAAGGTAAGAAGCGCTTGTTGACGTAGAGGGAGACTGTTCTAATGTTCTAATGGAATTGATCGACGCTTATAGCAAGTGCCTCCGACAACCGCCTTCTCGCTCATCCAAGAACTCGTGCACCGCGACGGCCTTCGCAGTGCACTCGCGGGGCGCGACGACGTTTTACTCGAACCTGTCCTTAAGCTGCTGGTCAAGTACATTGCAGATCCACGCTTCGGCGACCTCGCCAGCAGCGTCGCTGGGATAGTCATTGGTCCGTCTCTTTCAGTTTTATTTTCATGCAGACCGATTTAGCATACACCCGGCTGACGCTTTGCTTCACTCAGACATGTACGTGCCCGTGCTCGGGCAGTCACCGCTAATCGATTCACTCTTCGTCCGCTTGCGGAAAAAGGTCGAAGAGGAGCTGCGATTTGAACGCGAGCTCCTCAAAATCAAGGGCGCACTTGACATGATTTTTGCCTCGTCCGCGCTTGCTGCCTGACTTATTCGGTTGCGTCGATTTCCTCCCATTGCCTCACTTCCCGTTCGTCCCTGATCTATGTCTCACCCGGCCTACGAGCAATCCGGCGCACCTTGTCTTCATTTGGCCCTGCACCTTTTTTATCCCCTGTACTGCATCCATAATTTGTCGCATTAAGTTACGCTGCACTTATATCACGATGCGCCACACATGCACAAAGTTCTGCCAGTGCCTTCCAATCTCGGCATTCCATACTGCGCTAGCACCCCTCCAAAAATGCTATTAGGCCACCAAGGATTTCCTTCTGTGGCGGCGAGGCATCCTCTGCGTTCACGGCGGGTGTCTCCTCTTCATCGACGTTGTCACGGAAAACCTTTAGGACAGCTACAACGTCGGCCAATGTGCTTCCCTTACGATTCAGCATCTGCTGTGCATGTATACGTGCCTGTAAAAAATAAAGGCATGCCTTCAACAAATCTGCCTCTACCTCAGCGGTGAGGGGAAAAAAACGGAAAGCACGCACCCCGTCGTCCTCCATGCACACCCATGCGAGCACATAGTCGACTGTTTGCAAAGTATACAACCCTTCGCTAAGCCGGCGAAGGTACCACCGATCCTCTTCCACCGCACCGATCTCCTCACCATCCTCTTTCATTTGCGCGCGCTCGCGGGCGATCTCGCGGCCGACGGCCGCAAGCCGTGCGGCAGCTCCCTCCCGCAAGTCGAGCAAACGGTCAACCTTTTCGTAAGTACGTTCGACAAACTTCGCTAGGAGGCGCATGCGCGGAGGAGATTCCGATGGCAAGTTTGTGAAAAGGGACGAGAGAATACCAAGGATGTGCGCCGTCGCGTCGGATGCGGCCGAGTTGCCGTTCTTTTTAGAAGACTGACAAAATGCAACGACCTTTGAGCAGGAGGGAAATGCGAATAAACTAGCACAAAAATGCCGACCTTGCCCATAAATGCGGAAAAGAGCGTTTTGAGTCCCAGCGCTTCTACAAATGTTTCACAGCATGCTGTTCCGGCAGGTCCGGACATGGCAAAATCGAGCACTTTGTTGCATTGCATTGCTGAGTCTTTTTTGTCTCTGCACGCACAATAAGTCAAAACGTCAAATGCAAGTAATGGCAAAAAAACCTACTTCACCATTAAGACCATAAGATCTACACCCTCTGCATCAAGGAAGAGCCTTTTAATCTCGGGCTCCGTCAATGCGGCACATAATGAATTGAAGACATTCTCCATGAACTCTTCCTCATCAGCATCTACGGGATTCCTTCTGCGATATTGCTGAAAATCGCTTAACTTACTGCAGATGAAGCCGGGAGGTGGAAATACTCACAGAAAGCACCTTCAATGTCATTTCCACTCCATCTGCTTTACCAAACGCAAGCCTATTTGGTCTGTTGTCGAGTAAAATTGACAGAATCTCGGCGGCGTAAACGCGGTTTCCATCGTGCGCCTTCGCTTCTATGCGTTTCAGTAACCACGGTAAAACAGTAGTTTTCGCCACTAAAGGCTGCCCAAGTTCGGGGTTAATCCCGAGAATACTTTCAAATATCCCTGATTCGCGAGCCACATTAGCTAAAGACCGACATGAACGTAGTCTAGACAGGGTACTCACCCATGATGTCGAAGATACCCTGTCGATCCGACTCCTCTGCCTCATTCAGCCTCCCCAGATTGTCTACCAATAACTCCAAGATGGAGCTTTCGAGCTGTAAATAACGGTAAGAGACAGCCCAGGTAGCCAGGGAAGGAGACTCACAAGGGCATCAATTAGTAACTTGATTGCTGTCTCTCTCCTTTCACTATCGTCTTCCTCATCCTCGTTCTCTGCGCCGGCATCTTCGTCAACAAGTTCGTGTATGAGCTGCACGACGTCAATCATAATGTCGGCATTCTCGTGGCTCATTAAACCAATGAGCTTGAGTACAGCTCCAGATTTGACGAGCTCCGGGTAAGCGAGGATAGGCTCTTGAGCAAGTGGTAAAAGTGACTTTATCGAGCTGTCCAGGTCTGCTTCCGAGTCGATAAATCTGAGATAGATTTACTATTAACAAGAAAGACGGCGCCGAAATCTAATTGGCACTTGCTTCGTCGGGTCGTCTGGGTACTTTGACCGCTGAGCCTGATTCTTGTCCACAGCGCGCTCAAATCTTAAGAGCATCCTGCGTATGCTCGTAATAGAGAGCCCCTCGTGCTATCGACATCTACGCTCAGCACTGTCAGACAAGTCAGCCGCGCCAGACGGACACTCACGTCGTCATCCAGTGTCCCCTCGCCGCCCGCCTTGTCGAATATATTCAGAATGGTCTTCTGCTCGTCAGTAAGCCCACCGCCGAAGAAGCGTCCTTCGTCGTCCTCCTCCACGAAGTAGTCCGCATCGTTCCCCGGGGCGAAGTCCACCGACATCTCGACGTCCCCCGCTTCATCCTCTTCGTCACGAACGGTTGCGGCACGCGATTTGCCTTTGCTAGAGGAGCCGTTTGACTGGGGAGGAGAGGGCTGCGCGAAGGTCGACGAGGTCTGCGCGAAGGTCGACGAGGTCGGCGCGTCGACTTTCATGCGTTTGAGCATCTCAGGCGTTGGCGCCTCCGGCATGCGCCTTTTGTTGCCTCCCATGGGCAGTTTTGGAGCCTGTGCATAACGAATGAGTACACGCTACTGAGCACCGGAAACAACGCGTACTTTGAACAGCTTGTCGATATCCATGTCCTCCGTTTAATAACGTCCAGTTCAGAGATAGTTTTGAAGGGACTACAATTTGCTATATCTTCACCGAGCGCGCGGAGGCGAAAGACGTCCTGACGCAAACCAAGTGAGCACATACTACAAAAGGCAACAACTATTTGTTCCTATGTACAATTCCGTGGCACTGAGAGGCTGTCCCGTCTCTCACTGCTCTACGTCCTTGAGGCTCAAGCTTGTCCTGCAACGATGAGCAACCCAAGCAACCCATACTCTGCCTCAAATTTCTACCAGAACTATCAGCAGCAGCAGTCGTCATCGGCGTCAAACTACACCGATGCCAACCCGTACCACCAGCCCTACGCCGGCCCGCAGTACCCTGCAGGCTCATCCTCCCATCACGCACCTGTCCCCTCCAATGCCTACGAATACGATGTCGGCATCCTCGCGCAGCAGAGTGTGTACGTCCCGGGAGCGATGATCGACAAGCGCGGCGGCGCAGGCGGCAAGGTTGCGAAAGGCGGAAAGCGCACGACCGTGCTGCGTAAGGGCGCAGGGAAGGTCTGGGAAGATCAGACTCTGTTGGAATGGGATTCTTGTGAGCAATAGACTCGCTTTGCGCAGTAGGTTTACTGACCGTTGTTTCAGCATGGTTCAGACTGTTCGTGGGCGATCTGAGCAATGATGTCTCTGATGATGTGCTCTCTAACGCATTCAACAAATACCCATCCTTTACGAGGGCTCGTGTGATTCGTGATCGACTGAGTCAGAAGGTACGGCCTTTCTGTTACGACCCATCTATCTGTCTGACGGTTTGCTCCTAGGCAAAGTACGGCTTCGTAGCTTTCTCTGACCCAGAAGATTTCTTGAAGGCATGGAAGGAAATGGATGGTGAGTCAACCCGTCTTCTCCTATGTCGTCCCCACTCATTGTTTCCACAGGCAAGTACGTAGGCAATCGACCTGTTAAGCTAAAGAAAGCCGATGACAACATCCGCCCGGTCGAGATCGGGCACAGGAAAGCCAAGCAGCTAGAGAAGGATTTGAAGAAGAACAGGCACAAGCCGTACTAGAGGCTATGTCTGGTGACTTTGCGCCAACTGCGCGAATCGTGTACGTGCTGGCATTACAAGTGTAGAGGACTTCTCACAGCATTTTCTTTTGGCGATGATTTATTTGGAAGGCCTGCTCGCTAATCCAAGCGATTTGGTCAGTGTTGTTTGCGCATCTTTCACGGGGTCATGCTACTTTTCTTATCGCAGAGTCGGTTTACCGAACTTGATTTGTGGATATCTCATCATACAACTCATGTAGACCAGCTAAAATGCAGAGCTCCGTTGTGTTTGTAGACAATATAGTGTGATGGCAGTGCGTCACCAGAACATAAGATAGCAGGCATAGGGGCATAGACCTATCAGCCTTTTTGCAGCGCATAAGTACAGACAACATGGCAAACGCAAGAAACCTCCAGCACCCCGCATACAACTCTGAGAAAAACGCTCTACTCGTCGTCCTCGTCCTCGTCCATCTCGGCCTCGGCGCTTTGACCAGCCTTGAAGGCCTTGATCTTGGCCTGGATACGCTCGACGCGCTGTTCGCGAGTGAGGGCGTGGGTCTTGTGCTTGAGACTCTCTGCCTTCCAGTCCTGCGTCTTCTCCGTCGGCTTGAACGCCGGGTCCTCACGGATCGCGGCGTACGCGTTCGTAAAGACCTCCTCAATGTCCTCCGACCCAATGCCGTCCGCAAGGTACGTCGCGAACTGCTTCTTGAAACGCTCATCGTCCTCCTCCTCGAGCGACTCCATGTACTCCGCAACGTGCCCACCGAAGATGTACTTCTTCAGCACCTCCGCATCGAGCTCCTTCGATTCGGGGTCGTAGCCGGGGAAACGCTTCTCTGAGTGCGGGATGAAGATGCCACCATCGGATGCACCCTTCATTGCGCCGAAGACACGTGCACCAGTCGAGGTGCGGCGCAGGCCGACGTCGAGGTAGCATTTGAAGGGGCGAGGGGCGTCCTCCTCGTCAAGCGCCTCGGTGAGTGTCATCTCACCAGTGGGCTCCGCAACACCCTCGTACTTGTCAGCGAGGCCAAGTTTCGTGAGGGCGCGGCGAGCGCAGAGAAGGCCGGTAGCGTAAGCTATAAAAAAGAATACACAGTCATGAGTTCAAGACAACCTCACGGCACTCATTTGATGTGCTTACCAGCCGCCCAGTTCGTCAGGCCGTGGTTGATGCCGTAGCGCGGGAGCTCCTTAGAGGTCGCAGCAGCGAGGATGAAGTCACCCTGGAGGCGGGCGTATACAATTTGGATGATGACCTGCTTGTTCGTGAAGCGGACGACAAGGCGGTACTTGGGCGCGTTGTACTTGTTCTTCGCCTGGGTGACGAGGCGCTTGCGCGCATAGTAGTCCGTCTTGCCCTCGCGGCGGCGGCGGTACTTGACCTGGAAACGCGAGAAGTACGCGTTCGACTTCTGCTGCTTCACGAACGGCATCTGGAGAGAAGGCGTCAGTAGCCTGTACCGACTTCATCCACAAGGCGTCCTGGGCATCCACCCCCATAATCGGTGTCCCCTGCACCCTTCCACCTCCCAACACAACGTATGGATGCCCAGGATGCCCTCCATACATCTCTGAAGCAGCAACAATGCTCACCTTGAGGTCCTCGGAGGGGGAGTGGGTTTGAGGTTGCTGGGGATTTAGCGGTGAGTACTCAGTAGGCCCTGAGCCTTGCTAGACTTCGGCACGGCGCGATCCGGGTCCCACTTTCGATTCCCGGTTACGACAAAAGATATTATTACATTCAAGAATTAATTGTCCAATACATGTACATACATATGGTCCATACACTTGCAAGAAACTAATAGTAAATAATACAGGTATACGTTATCATTCATAATCTTTCATCGAACTTATTCCGCAACTACAAAGGTCGTGTTTTTCATTTCAAGTACGGGCTCCAGTCCAGCCTGACGTGAGTATATGCCTCAGCAATTGATTTGTTCAAGGTGCTCAGGTTGTTGCACTCACCCCGATCAGATAGAAATGCGCAACGTTCAGTACGGCATTCCCTGAAAGCGTGCTTGGTATAGTCACCGTCTGCAAAACATGTCAGCCGAGCCATTAATTCACAGACGCTGGTATAATAAACACACAAAGTTCTGATACGCAGGCTTATTCATCTCGTGCCGCACCGGGGTATAATTCCCCGCGTAGAGCATGTCCCCGAGGTTCGACCCGCTGGTGGAACTGGATACGCTCTGGGCGCCGAGGGCTACACTGATTTGCTGGAAGCCTGTAAGTCCGTCCTTTTTTTTCGGAGGAGAAACAAATCGAGATGAGCCTCGGCTTATGGGGTACAAGAAGGGGGACATACGGCGGAGTCGAGTTCAACGACAACGCTCGAGCCGGGAGCCAGCGTCGAGCCTGGGGCGGGTGCGGCGATGGAGACCATCTGCGCAAAAGCGGGGAGCGCGGACGCGGAGAGCAAAGCGAGTTGGAAAAGGGTGAATTTCATATCGGCAGGCTGTATTTTGGATTCCCAATACTACTATTAGGCGCCTTTATACGTGGCAGCGCTAACGAAGCATGTGGAAGTGTGGTGTGTTGCGGCCGTCTAGTGAACTCTTTCGGGTGCCGAAGTGGAGTTTGTAGCATTAGTCTACAGTGGAGCGCCGCTCGCTAAGTAAATCAAGAGCCACAAATAGATCGGCGGCTGGCATGGGATTTACAGCCGAGCCGCATGCATCCAACTGACGTCAATCAAGTACTCTTTTCATCCATAAACTTATATACATGTGCTAGTACCGTCTTTTGATTTGAAGCACCGGTACCGGCTAG
Organism: Coniferiporia weirii; assembly: GCA_024195185.1. Lineage (NCBI taxonomy): Eukaryota > Fungi > Basidiomycota > Agaricomycetes > Hymenochaetales > Hymenochaetaceae > Coniferiporia > Coniferiporia weirii. Next base: position 306,860 of record JAKOPK010000002.1, read on the forward strand.
AGACGGCTGGGTCACAGGACCGGTAGTATCCATCCTTCGCGCACGTACATGGCCCCCCGCCGCTCAGGCACAAGAGTCTGCGCATTTCCTGCTCAGCGCTGAAGTACCTACAGACGATTATGCTACTCACTGGGTACAACTGACGAGTTCGTAACAAACGAGAACAGGGGGTTTGTCGAGTCGCAAAGCACCCCACGGACGAACGTCTGCGCCACAATATTTGCACCTGAGCAGACGGCGCGGTGGTGTAAGTTAGCCTTCTTGTGGGGTGTGCAAACGGGGGAATATCCTACCTGCCGGGCTCGTGTGCGTATGATCAACTGGATACAGGGCATCGACGGCAGTCTCTCCGAGCACCTCATACTCGGCTATGACAAGGTCAAAGTGGTCAACATAGCTCGCCCCAGTGTCCTCCGCAGCAGTCTGTGCATAGCCAACGAAACGTGATGGCGCGAACCCCACATCGTACGGGTTGTCCGGAGTCTGTGATGACACGATGACTTTGGCACCCTTCGATTGCAGAGAGTTTACGGCATCCTCGATGTACCTGAAGACATGAGTACAGGGGGTAAAGTGTGAGAAGTTCGCATGCTTACTTGTTGAAAGTGAAAACGATGGTTCCATTCCTGAGAATTCGACTTGTGAGTTAACCTTACAGGGCTCAATTAGGGCGACATACACATTGCAGGTCGTGGTGACGTCGGTGCCGGCACAGACGCCGTTGTCAGATGCACTAGGTCCGCCACCGTCATTGTGGCCGAACTCGATGACAACGATATCATTCGGAACGACCGCATTAATAATCGTGTTGACTAAACGTGCTCCATCATTAAATTGAACAGGCAAAGAAAGAGAATGGCACATACATCGGCCCTCGTCTGTATAACTCCTTGAGCTCCTGCCGGCAACGGCGTCGTTTACTATGGTAATATCGAGATATTTTCCGACCATAGTGCCCCAGCCAGTGATCGCGGCATTGCCGTCATCAGCGGCCATTGTAGAGTCCCCAGCAAGATATAGCGTCTGTGCATTGACAAAGGCAGCAGCCAGAAGAAGAGCGATACCTAGATTTGCGAACATTGTCTTTCTCTCTCGTCGATAATGCTTGGAGTTTCTGTCTGCCGACGCAGCTTTGGTGTTTATATACCCCCAGCAGGGCGTCAACCCCGGCCAGCACATCTCCTCACAACCATCGCGTGTGATCGTCCATTCGCCAAGTATGAGGCCAGGAGGGAAAAAAGCCTCAGAAGTGCAATATCAGTGCCCCGGGAAAAGGCCGAGAAGCGCTGTTGAAATAAACACAGAAGCTGAGCGACACATGGAAGTGCTTAAGAGAGTTGCGAAGGAGTTCCATAAGTTCCCGCCTCTAGAGCACGAGTGGACAAAGAGTGTAAGAAACGGGCCGGACGGTGGATGAGTTCCGCCTCTGACTCGGAGGACAACCGGTGCAGGACGTTACCGGGGTAGCACGCGCGTCTCGCTCGTTCTTCACCGTATGCTGCACTCGGTGATGAGGCATAGTGAGGTATTATGGCTCAAGTCGTCCAACAATAGCGCACCCTTTCATGGCAGATGGACCGAATGTTGATGCCTGGTGCGCTAGTATAGCTTGCAGCTGTGCATGATCGATTTGAATGAACCGCGTCTGAGCTGAAACCCCGACGGCCCGCACGGGATCAGTAATATGAAAGTGCTGCACACGAGATCGAGCCCCGCAGCGGGTAGAGCACCAGAAGGTTAGTAATCAGGGAAGACGCCAAGGCGCCCTAAACGCCACAAAGAAGCCGTCTTTTCCATTTACGTCTCCATACCGCTTTTGGTGATTTGAAAATCCTGGTAACTGCCGCTTTTAGTATTCGTGCAGCTCCGAGTCGGAGTACCTCCATGACCTTCTCTCGCTATAGCGAAAACTCTGCATGGGATTGCACAACGCTTTGCCTTAGCCATGATTCAGCTTTCTGGGCCTCTCAAGGATTGATTATGCTGGGGCCGTGACACTCTCAGGAACCCGCTATTGATAACTACTAGGGTGGCGCTGACGCGCCACCCGACGGATACACAACTAGGACACTACCACATTCGGGACCCGTCTTCCAGCGGTGGAAAGAGCCATCTCTTGCTGTGCGATTGTCTTTCCAGCGTTTAAGGACTTCTTCGGTGACTTTCCACATGCCCGTGTCTCTCGACGGGCTTTTGTACGTTTGCCTGGGGTTCACATGTGTTCACTCTGCAGTACTGGGCGTTGCAGTACTGGGCGTAACACCGAGTATGGGATGATGAAGCTTATGCCTCCCTTTACTTTGACTTTAATATCACCATTCCCGGTTTCCTGCCTCATGCTGATGCCCCGTGTCTACTAGTAGTGGCAGAACCATCCTTAAGATGCCTAGTACGCCCCGACCCACTACTCCCTCTGTCTTAATCCATCGGCTATTCGATCAACGATGGACTCAGCATCGTACGCGAGTATTGTATTTCACCGGTACGACCGGGCAGGCGTCCTATCATTGCCAACCGATTACTGACGGTTCCATGAAATTTGTTACAGAGATATAGCAAAGTTCCTCGGAGCTGCCAGTTGGAGTGAGCATACAATACTTGGATTTTTCCTGCTTTGTACTTAAGCCACGTTCCTTGGACAGCATTGTCTGTTTTTGAGCACCTTATAACACTGGACTGGGAAATCGAGAATATATGGCAGCGGAAGTTGTCGCTTAGGATCGTAACCTGGGTTCTGGTATGACTCCGATTTCCTTCTTGTTTATAAAATCTGACTCCTTTGGCTGCAGAACCGATACGTCTTCCAGCTGGCGCTTTTTCCAATAATGATCGGTGCGCTTCACGCTTCGTGTCTAGTCCACTTGACTTAGAAAAAGCCGCAGCATTTTTTGTCCGACAAAGCAATGAAGTGAGCGTGTATAAAATACCCGTTATACGTACTTTATCTAACGGATTTGCGTCCTTTCGTCTTCCAGCAGTGAGTACAAGCCCTTTCCCTTGGTGCTGCACGGCCCAATTTTGACTCACGCTCACTCAGATGCCTAAAATACGTGAGATTCCTAGGAGCTATGCATATTATGGTCAATATCTCGTCGGGTCTGATGCTCTTACTTCGCGTTTTCGCTTTATATGGCTGCAAGAAGGTGTGCGCTCTTCAGAAAACCGTCACATTTTTGCGGTAGCTTACACCCACTTTTGATTTTGTAGTGGACGCTCGCCGTCCTACTTCCCTTCCTCCTTGTAGAGATTGCCCTGGAAGCCGTGAGTCCTGCCGTTCATTGGGCGAAGGCCATTGTGACCAGAACACTCATTTCTTTTAAAGTGGGCAGTTGCAGGGAGTCAGCCCATGAAGAATTTGGATGGTGAGTATAATTGATGCAATTGGTAATCCAGCCACAGTATCTGAACGAGAAAACACAGGTCAGATCGGGTGCATATTGGCAGGCAACGCGGCTCAGTGAGTCATTTTTGCTTTTAAACGTGCTGCAGTGCTGAAAAAATCTAGTGGAAAGCGTTAGTTAAACCTCCGAAGTGTGGACCCAAGTTACAAGTTGACGTAAAAAGTTTGTAGAATTCGCCATCTTCTGGGCGGGAAAACCAGTCTTCACGTTTATCGTCTCCTTAATGACGGCTGCGAAAGCTTTGCGTGTCTGGAAAGAAGATGCATTGATGTACAGGGGCAGTCTCTGGGAAGTAATGCTGAGAGATGGTGAGTGCAATAGACATTCACGTAAGCCGCTCGCTCACTCCAATTTTTAGGTGTGATATACTTTCTGTGCGTTTTCCACCCCTGCTTCTTTCTACCCTTCCTGAGTTCGACCCGAAGTGTAATCTTGACAGTAAACCTTACGAACATCCTTACATACGTTGTGAGTCAATTTTGAAATTTCAAGGGCGCTTCAATCCAACTGATAGCCGGCATTTTCCTCCAGATTGCTCCAGTACGTCTTCAAAGCGCCCGCTACAACACCTCCCAACTGATGGAAGATGCTACAGAAAGGCGACAGGTTTATAAATGCGCCATTCACAGACGTAATCGCCTGCACGATGGTCTGTCGTCTCACGATCAATCTCATCCAAAGGGGGGATGCTCTTGTACAGCCGGGCTGCTACGAAGCATGGGTATTCGATAGCACCCAGCAGGACTCTGGCATGGTATTTGAAACTGGAGACGTGTAAAGCGCTGTGATTAGAGGAACAGAAGGCTGCGTGTACACTAGTCAAGTGCGAGTCACCTCAATTGTAATATATTGTACATACATATGTATATCCATTCCTTTGGTGTAATTAAATAGGATTCATCTGCAATTACCGGGGAATGCGCAGACACGTTGGGGCGTACAGATACAATTTGGAAGAGCGGGAAAAAGTGTATTGACTAGAGGAAACATACTATAAGCCGCCCAGGAAAGCAGCTAGCCCCCCGCCAGCCTGGCCTTCGTCCTTGGTCCGTTTTGCAGCCTCTTTTGAGCGAGCCAGCATCTCTTGCAAACCAGACTTCTTCGTCCGCTTAGATAAACCCCCGGATTGCACCGGTATTGTAATATTTGATTTCCGTCCTAAGCCGGGAGAAGGCTCGGTCGGCGTCAAGGCAGGAGTGAGATCGCGCACTGGGACACGGGCTTCGCTCTTTAAGCCAGCTCCGCCACCATTACCATCACCTCTCGCGCTCAAGTCTGGTGATGGGCTGTTCGGGGTTGCAGGGACATGAATGATCCGGTCTGTAGACACCGGAGCAAGTGAGGCAGCCTCAGGAGATGATGCGGGGTGTGGGCGCGGCGTGCACGCTTCCATGGCCTGAGCGATTGGGGTTGAGTCAACAAAGCTACATGCTGTACAAGTTCGGCGTATGACGCGCTTGTATTTCTGCCTCTTCTGTCCCGCGCTCGTATTTGTTCTCGTTCTCCTAGACGACGCCGAGACTGAGGCAATGCGGGTGGTCACCGCGAGGTGGCCGCACCGCGAGCAGTGCAGCGGGGAGAGGGTGACGGGGCGGGCTGAGTGGCGTGCACGAGTTGCATGCAGTGCGGCAAAAGTTGGCGAGAACGCGTGCAAAGCTGCGACGTAATTTTGCTGGAACTTTGTGTCGACGGCGCCGTCCATTACTCTCTGACTCTGAAGAAAAGAAAAGACAAGGGTAAGAGCCGAAAGAGGAAGTCAATGGTGGGTTCCGTATTTAGACGCAGGACGCAGGGTCCGGTCAGGGTCCTGCATTCTCAAGTCGCGTCCTGCAGCTTCCTCTCTTATTCTTATTGTCTACCGCGAAAAATGGTAGAATCGACAGCTCAAATATTCGCCCAGCCCGGCGCGGCGACTTTGCCGTTTTGCTTCCTACCACCACCACCTCCTCTACCACCATCTCAGCATCGTTCTCCTTACTTCACCTTTGCTTCACAAGCCTGGTTCTGCAACTATGCACGCCTCGCACCAGCGCTCAGTCTCCATATCTTCTCCGGTGCACCAGGCCTTCCCTTCTCCAGCCCCGCGCCCAAACCAACCCCAACGAGCACATCGCCCGTCCCTCTCGCTCACCATGTCACGACTTAAAGACTCACTCCGAGAAAGGATCCACGAGAACCCATACGTCCACTCGCACCGCCGTGCAGCTTCGCAAGAGCAGGGTAGCCGGCGCCCCAATGGCGGGCCCTATAGTCACGGAGACGTGGTTATTTCTGACCCTCAACTCACTGGCTCCGCTGACAGCCTCGTCCCCTCGACCCGCCTCGCCCCGCTTGGCTCGGGCGCCATCGTCGTGAGCACTGTGCAAGAGGTTCTCGCGTTGTCCACACAGAAAGGCTCAATGCCACCACCATCGTCGGCCTCCTCCCGTATGTATCAATACCAGAAGTATCATCCGGAGCCTGTCGAGGAGGAGGCGGATGTGGATGCGGACTATTCATCTAACAGCCCTCCACTACCTCCTCTTCCCTTGTCCGTGCCGACCTCTCCTCGCCAACAATCGCGCAGCTCGCAACGCGAATGGGAAGCGTCACGGCGCTCCATGGAATCGAGTAGCAGCAAAGCAGGTAGCAGCTATGGACTGGCCCCTGTCTTCCCTGATTCACCGAGGAATTCTGGTGGATCGCGTGGTCGTCGCGGGTCACCTCTTGCGCAGTCCTCTCCACGCGCATTTGTTCACCAAGAGACTGCACCGGAAGACGAACCCGAAGTTCCGGAGGTACGGGGGCGTACATCGTTCGGCGCCCAGTCTGAATCTCAGCCTCAGCGCGAATCTGGACCTTCTTCGTCGAGACCAGAGTCTGATGCAAGCTTCATGACGGGCTCCAGGAACCGGGAGTCTGAGAATGATTGTTTCACTGGCGCCCCTCAGCTGCCCATCGACCTCGCCTCCGCACTCCCCCAGCCACCATTCGAGCCTGTACTTATGTCTAATCTTCCTGCAAATATGCACAAGACCGACCCAAGGAAACTGATCATCGTCCTGGAGACGAGCGGTGCGATGCTGAAAAGCACCCTCAGTACACTCACCGCACGTCCATCGTGTCTGGCCACATATTTGATTGATCTTGTTGCGTCGACGAACGCCGAAGGAGGCTCGTTTTCGCAGGCGCAGACACCAAGTGAAGAGGTCGCAGAAGGAGTATCGCCGCATTCACAACGCAGCGAGTTTCTAGAATCAGACTATGATGACGAAAGCTACGCCGGGTTTGATTCGCTCTTCCAGAACCACCTCGCTACGGCGGGAATTATTAACCCTCGTCGGCCTAAACGCAGGGCAGATTCAACATCTGTCATCCATCTTTTCTTAGACCGTCCGGATGCACCGTCAGTATTCCTGTCTTCTTTTTTTCATGATTTATGGACTAACATGGAGACATCTTTAGATACCAGCATATAATGACCTATCTACGTGCTCCTGTGCTACCGTCGAATTCGGCAGGTATGCTCCCATACGCTGCGCGTCTTTTCCCTGCCGCCCGGCATTCATTCGCAACCGCGCGTCTCGAAGCTCTCCTTGATCTAAGAGATGAGGCCGCATATCTGGGTCTGGACGACCTGCAACAACTGTGTGACAACGAACTTGCGGGACAGGTACCGCTTGCTACGCCCACGGCTGAAGCTGATACGCAACAAGGCAGCGAAAACGACACGGAGCGTCGTAGTGCACATAGTGCGCACACTCTATGCGAACCCGCGCTTGACGGTGTAAAAGAGACTGAGAAAGCCGGTTCACCGCCACACACCATCGACATCCCTATTGTGCTTCCCGTACATGAACCGCGCAGCGCGCCGGTGAGGGCGGGGAAGACATACTCGAGCGATTCGACATCGTCGGATGCGTCACGGCGCGAACGTCGTGTCGGCCAGCTCGATCTGACGGCCAGTATTACGTCTCAACTGCGCCAGCAGTCGCGAGAACGTGATCGTGCCAAACCACTAGGCAACTACTTCTGAAATTGTTTGTATCTTTTTTTCCCGTCTGGTTTGCGAGTTATCTCACTTCAAGAGGTTTTCATCTATCAATGTATCTCAGCATTTGGGTCATTTATCACATCCGTTTTTACTCTACCCTTCTTGTCTAACTGTCATTTCTGATCTTTTCATCTTCTTCCTTGCTACGTGCGGACGTTAGGTCCGCGCTCCTCGAACTTTGGCGCGGCTTCCATATACCCTTACGAGTCACGACTCATGTTCTTCATTAAAAAAAGGCAAATCAAATAAACATTTGATATTCATCTGAGATGCTTTAACACCGCGATTGATCCTTGATGACCCGGAACAAATAAAACGGAGACGAAAAACGGTGCTGATGTGTAAAAGCCGGTCGGATCTGCGTGGAATGGAGGATGATCGACGTCCATGCGACAGGGCGAACACGGATATGACGTCCCACGCGCGGGTTTACATATTAAAGGAGAACAATAACGATGGTCCCTGCTCCTGTCTTCTTTTCCCTCTTGATCCAGGCCTTATACTTATAGGTCCTACAGGACCCGCGATCCTGTCAATCGTGTCGTGCACGCTCTATCGTGAAAAACTAATCTCCGGGTAGGAACAATTGCGGTACTGCACTCGCGATAGACGACGAAAATGGCTCATCTCGAAAGATCGGGCTCTGCCAGCGGACAGGGGCTGTGTACCGTGTACCGTGACGTAGAAGACGGGCGCTCAGTATGTTACTAACTATACATACTAACTCATAGACTCAGGATCGCCATTAGGAGAACAATAAGACAAGACGAAAATGGACATCGTGCGGACATTACGTGGCCCGAGGACGGATAGGATCGGGGTGCCTCGCGACGAGGAGGGTTAATCGAGCATTGCGATGGCTAATTGCAATGTGCATTGGAACAATAAGGCTGGGCTCTGGGGGAAAAGACCTGCCAATGTGGGAAGCTCTTAGGTTTGATCTTT